>JASPKZ010007615.1:0-528820 GCA_030220185.1 Diploptera punctata
CTCTCTCAGGTCTCATCTTCTCTACTCTCTGCTTTCTCTGCTCTCTCCTCTCTGTATATATATGAGACATGAAAAAGAAAAATAAAGGCTTACACTTGCTAAATGTCTAAAATGAAATTATAACATCGAAATATATATATATATATATATATATATATGTATATGTATGTAATTGTAATTATTTAATTTGGATTAATTATACATATATTATGAAGTAGAAATGGACATAATATAACAACAAATGAGGAAAATTTTAAAGAAATGATGGATTTCAAATACGTGGTAACAATAATTATAAACAAAATGAGGTAAAGATAATAATTAAACAAAGAGATACGATTCAATAAAGAGTAAGGAACTGTACAGTATCTTATAGGGCGGCGAAATTCCTTTAAATAGCTAGGAACAATAATCACAAACAGGAATGAGGTGTAAAAAGAAATTAAACAATAGCTCAATTCTAGAAACGGATGCTATTATGCATTACAGGGACTCTTGGCATCCCAAGTTCTCTAAAAAATCTTTCAATTGAAAATGTATGAAGCCGATATTCTTTCAGTTATATTATATGGTCTCTACTTTAAAGGAGGAGAAAAGATTACGACTATTTGAGAGAAAAGGTTCTTAGGTCAATTTTTGGACCAAAGAGAGATGAACAGATAAACAAATGGAAAAGACTACTTAACTACGTTGTCTTTATCGGAAATCAGATATAATAAGATCAGTTATGTCTCGTAGTCTGAGATGGGCGGGAAATGTGGCACGAATAGGTAATGAAAGAGGGGCATGGAAGCTCGAAAGAAAGCCAGAGGGAAGGCGCCCAGTAGAAGACCAAGAATGAGCATTAATCGCGATTTGAGGCAGGTAAATAATGCGAGGGATGATTGGAAAATGTTAGTTCAGGATAGCGATGATAGAGAGCTTATATCTACACGCCCATGAACTTAAGGGATCGGTAGCGCCAGTGAGAGAGTTTATAAGCTCAATTTTAGAAACGTTTGCTATTATCCACTCAAAGTTTGCTGCCGTCCCAACTTCTCTAAAAAATGTTAAACTAAAGATGTATAAAACAATTATTCTACCAGTAATACTATATGGATGCGAAACATCCTCTCTCAATTTAAGAGAGCAGAAAGATATACCAGTATTTGAGAATAAAGTTGTTAAGAAAGTTTCCAAAAGATAGACAAACAGATGAATGGAGAAGACTGCATAACAGTGAGCTGCATGATCTTTATAGGAAACAAATGTAATAAGAACAGTTAAGTCTCGTAGACTGCGATGGGTAGGACAAATGACACTAATTAAGAATGAAAGATAGGCATGGAAACATCTTGAAAGAAAGCCAGATGGGAATTGTCAAATAGAATGAGATAGCAGAATAACAGTAACCATGATTTCAGGGAAGTAAATTATACGAAAAATTATTGGAAAACATAAGCTCAGGATAGGGAAGTATAGAGAGCTTATGTCAATGCGGTCATGAACCTCCGGGCTCAATAGTTTGATTATGGGCCGTGATAAGATGGCTCTGATAGAAATAACTTATGATTTAATTAACTAATTCTCACGTGAATACGAACAATTGCAAGGCAGGTGTGTAACGTGTGAGTATACCTACAAGGGGAAAGTGTTAACCCTGAGCATATTATAGCATTCTGTAGAGAGACAGAACAACTTAGATTACAGATGCTGCCGGAGAGATTTCTCAGGTCGGATCGAGGGAGAGTGGCGTGTTGGGATCTTTTAGGACGGATCGAGAGTGAATAAAAAACATGCAAATTTTTGGGTACAGTAAGAAAATTGAGATATAACAAAATTGTAGATTAAGGATATATGTATTAACAATAAGAAGAATCTCAATATGGTCTTTGTTTTCGATCTTTAATTATGTTATATAATAAGTAGGTCTGATAAGTTGAATAGTCTGATAGTGCATTTGATGCCTGCAGGGACGGGGGAGGGGGGTATGAGCGTGCGGTGTGTATATGTGTGGGGGTGTGTGGGTGTATGTGTGTGTGTTTTTTTTCTAATTTGTTTTCTAGCATTTTTTTTAATATTAATGTACGGAATGTGGATGAATGTAGATATGTATTATTGTGTTGTAGTGTAGACATAGATTTTACTTATATGTAGCCTGTTCTTGTTTTTTGATACAGATGTATTTGTAGGTATTTGTTTATATTATTAGTTTTATTTTTTATTCGTGGAAAAATAATGCACGTACGGCCAAGCAGGCCCGTGCGCAATGTAAATGCATATGTATTTTCTTTATTCTGAAAAAAAAGGCAATAAATTCCATTATCTATATAACTAACTCACTGCCACTATCGAAGCCGTAGGTCCATCACCGCGCTGACATAAGCTCTCCATACATCCATATCCTGAGATAATGTATTCCAATCATCCCCTCTAATCTATTTCCCTCAAACCACGATTAAAATTATTCCCCAACTTATTCTTGGTCTACCAACTAGGAGTTTTCCCTCTGGTTTTCCTACAAAGAAGCTTCATGCCCCTCTTTCATTCCTCATTCGTGCCACATGTCCTCCCCATCGTCGTAGTTCTTGAGTATTATATCTGGTTTCCTTTAAAGATAATGCAGCTCACTGTTATATAGCCAGTATCGGACCCGTAGGTTTACGACCGTAAGCTCTCCATACATCCTTATTCTGAATTATATCCTCTGTATAATCCAGTAAAGTAAGGTAATCCCACTACAGGCCTCAGGAGGCCCTTGGGATAGTAAGGTATTAAGGCTCCTATTTTTCTGGACAATCGGCACTTGATGTCCACCTTTACTTCCAGAACAAGCGTCCGGTACTCATTTCAGTTAGAGGCTGAGTCGACTCCAGGGTTATAGTGCCGCCGGAAGGTTTGGGCCAGTTTAAAAATCCTGACCCCAAACTGGACTCGAACCCTCGATCTTCCGGCTTGTAGGGTAGTGCTCAGTATAATCTGCTTCCCTCAAATCATGGTTATATTGTTCTCCCACCTCATTATTGATCTATCAACTTGGCGTTTTTCTTCTGTTTTTTCTGCTAGCTTCCGTGCCCCTTTTTCATTCCCCATTCGTACGTATACAGTGTTTGTATTTATTTAAAAATTCTATTTTATCAAAACACTTGTTATCTTGGTACAAAGTGCACCATGCATGTCTAATATATTAACTAACTAACTAACTGCTTACTGGCATGTAGGTTCATGGCCGCGCTTACATAAGCTCTCCATACATCACATTCTGAGCTAATGTTTTCCAACCATCCCCCTATAATTTACCTCCCTCAAATCATGGCTAATGCTAATCTTCTATCTCATTCTTGGCCTTCCTATTGGATGCTGTCCCTCCATTATTCCATGCCTCTCTTTCATTTCCCATTCGTGCCACATGCCCTGTCGATCGCAGACATTTAATTGGTTTTCCATAAACATCTTGCCATTTTCTCCGTTCCCTTGTCTGTTTATTTGTCAAAAAATGTTGTAAGAATTTTATTTTCAAATACTGGTAATATTTTCTCCTCCCTTAAAGTAAGAGTCCATGTTTTACATCCACATAATATAACTGGGAGAACAGTAATTTTATATATTTTCAGTTTAACGTTTTTTTTTTTTAGAGAATTTGGGAAGACAAAAGTCCCTGTAATGTATAATAGCTAAAATTTTCAGAATTGAGCCTATGTTTATTTTTTTCTGCACCTCATTCCAGTTTGTAATTATTGTTTCTAGGTATGAATTCAACCACTTCTTCAAAATTTCCCTCATTTGTCATTAACTACCCATCTCTATTATACATCTACGTGTGATCGTGAATTAAGTTTTGTTGGTGTTAATTTCCAGCCCCATTTTCACAACACATTACAATAAAATAACTAACTGGCGACCATGGGTTCCTCATATCAAAACACTCAGGTATTTTCCAATAAACTGCGAAAGCGTGTCAATGGATTTATTTGCACCCTGTATAAAGCTTTTAAATTTTAGGCAAGATGACCGTTCTCTTGAATACATTTAGAGGATTTTTTTTAAATATGAAATAAACCAGAGGTATTTCAAAATTAGCACTGAATCTTTTAGAATGATTTTTTTTAATGTATGGGAGGATAATGATGATAGTTTGTAATTGAAATGAGATGGGATTGAAAATTTACCTTGAAATCGGTGGCGCGTAGTGAGAAGTTCATAGCCACATAGCATGAAACACTACACAAGCGAAACAATACTGCACACAGTGTCCCGGACAAGTGGAGAGCCTCACTCCGGGCGTCGCTCGGGTTCTGGCGTCCCCACACGAGGCAACCGACACCCACCGACGGCAAACTAGCTTCGACCTGGTTCGTTACCATGGCAACAGGCAGCTCCGTCACAAACAAGGAATGCTTATACCAGGCAACCGACGTAAAAGGCGGTCAACTTCTATGAGTGCAAAACTGAGTTATTTAATCACTTGTCATTCCAATCTATTAAGTATCAAATTTGCAAAACTCAATTTCTCATCCTTTTTTTTATAGCGGATTCCGAAGAAATTATATTGTTTTCTTTAAAACATTTTCAAAAATGTTTGCACATCTTAACCGATTCTATCAAGTAGACGCCGAAAATGACCTTTGCATATATATATATATACTAGAAGTCCCGGCCACGCGTTGCTGTGGCTAAGGTATACGTTAAAAATATAAATTAAGTTGCTGTCTTTCAGCCAGATTACTTAAAACTAATACTTACACACAAAATTAATAATATTGAAAATAAAATAAACACTGAACACACTTAAATTATGAAATAATCAATATTTGTAATTCAATTCAAATTCGCGGTTGCAACAAAAAGCACAGCCATCTGGATCTCTCTTTGTTAAATAATAAACCACTTACCTTACCAAATTACCTTACACCGCCATCTGTTAAAATCGTATGGAACTCACAGATAAGTATAACTCTTTGTTAAATAATAAACAAATAATTAGCAATAAAAAATAATGCGACTATAAATTTAGTTATAAACTACCCTAAGTCTCAAGTTGGATCAAACTGCACACAGTGTGCAAAATTTTATTAAAATCGGTTCAGTAGTTTAGGATTCCATCGCGGACAAACAACGTGAGACGAAATTTTTATATATTAAGATATATATATATATATATATATATATATATATATGTTAGGGACTGTCAATCGCTATCATTATTTAAATCCAAATTAACTGATATCTTAAGTTCGACACGATGAAAACATTAACTGCATAACAGCTATATAGAGCATTTTGTAAATAATCATCTAGGAAGCTACTTACTTTATTTTATATCATTTTAATGTTATTATATTCCATGTTTTTGTTAGTATTAGATCACATCATCATTGTATTTTGTTTAGTCTGTATTTTAATAATATCTTAAAATTGTAAGATGTATGTAATGTTTGTATAATTCTACTATTCGCTGGTTGAGTGGAAGAGAAGGCCTTATGGCCTTAACTCTGCCAGCTAAAATAAAGCAGTATTTTTTTTTTGATTGCGGATGAGCCCATGTAGGACTACGCAAAGTACTTAGAGGCGTTTCCTTTGAGCCCAAATTTATTTCATTCTTTTGCTATGAGCTTGTTTTCTCTCATCTGTCCAAGTTGTTCCAGTTTTTTTCTTCGGTTTGTCCTCTTGGTCAACTTGCCACTTATTCACCTTAATTCTAAATATATCTCTGTTTGGGATATCTTCTTTAGTAATTCCTGCCAATTTTAAGTCCTTTTTGACTTCATCAATCCACTTCATAGTGTCCACTGGAGCTTTACTTCTGTTTTCGTAGAATTCCATTATCTGTTTTGTAAGCCTATTTGACTTCAATCGTTTAATATGGCCATACAATTTTAACCTATTATTATTATTATTATTATTATTATTATTATTATTATTATTATTATTATTATTATTATTATTATTATCATTATTATTATTATTTATTTATTTATTTATTTATTTACGGTATTTATTTACGGTATTTATTTATTTATATTTATAAATAGGTTTACAGTGTAATAAAAGTCGGACTAGTGGTTATGCTCCTTGCCTCTGGTCCCTAGGGTCGCGAGTTCAAACCCGGCCGGGGTCTATGGATTTTTTTAATGATGGAAAAATCCAAGGAGCAAGTCCTTCGGGAGGGACTTTAAGCCGTGGGTCCCGAGTCTGGAGATTTTTCAGGCTCGTAAAAGATCCTTAAGCCTGAATGAAAAAGGCCTCTAAGCAAAATTTACCGAATTTTCCCGTCCTAGTACTACCTTGGTTTCCTAGATGTCAGTACGAGGCGGAACGCTGACCACGACCACTCAAATGGCATCTATACGAAAACAAGTGTAACTAAATTAGTATGGTTCAAATTCTTCCCTGTAGGGGGAGAGCGTCTAAAATCTCTGTTAAGGGAAACATGGGCTTACAAGATTTATTTATGTTTATAAACAGGTTTACAATGTAATAAAACATCTTCCAGAGCCCAAAGCGTTTAAAATTTGTATCTTCTTTCTCCATTTCTTTCTGCCTTCCCATTCTAGTTTTTCCAGACCTAGCTCCCTCATACCTCTTCTTACATCATCCATCCATTTAGGCCTAAATCTAGGTCGAACTCTCTTTCCTTTCCAAGGTGGAATCCATTCCAAAGCTTTTCTGGCTAATATTGTCTCTGGCATGTGTGTATGCCTGTTATCGCTCTAGCAGCATTTTTTTTCCAGAACAAAACTTGGCATATATAAATCAATTATAAATAATAAGGTCGAATTCATTAACCAAAAAAATCGAACCAATATGTGTAGGAATTCTTAAACATGAGCTCAATTCTGTAAATTCATGATATTATGTATTACAGGGACCCGTGTTGTTCCAAACTGAAAATATATAAAACTGTTATTTTCCCAGTTACATTATATGGATGTGAAACACGGACTGTTACTTTAAGGGAGGAAAGGAGATTACGAGTATTTGAAAATAAAGTTCTTAGGAAAATGTTTGGATCAAAGAGAGATCTAATAAGAACAGTTAAGTCTCTTGAACTACGATGGGCAGGACATGTGGTACGAATGGGGAATGAAAAATGTGCATGGAAGCTTCTTGTAGGAAAATCAGAGGAAATCCCCCAGTTGGTAGACCAAGAAAGAGGTGGGAGAATAACATTAACCGTGATTTGAAGGAAGTAGATTACGCAGGGTATGATTGGAAAACATTAACTTAGGATAGGGATGTATGGAGAGCTTATGTCCGCGCGGCTATGAACCAACGGATTCGATAGAGTCAATGAGTTATATATATGTGTGTGTGTGTGTGTGTGTGTGTGTGTGTGTGTATGTGTGTGTGTGTGTGTGAGCGCGCGTGAGTGCAATTGCCCGTTAACGCTCAAGCGACCTATTTTTTTTTTAATTTTATGAGAACCAAACTTGGCATATAGCAATCAAAATCGAACTATTTAAAAATCGGTCTAGCTGTTGCATTTTATTTTTTATTCTAACGAAAATACTACTGAAATAAACCGAGGAAAATGTTTTCCAAAAATCAACGAGTCTTTCTTTTTTTATTCTTCCAGGTAGACACCAATCCAATGTTTTACCGGCTAACCCCTTTCTTCTTGAATCCATACGTGTCCACGCCAATTTAACTGTTTATATCTTATATAACCTACTATTGAATATTTAATGTTCTTCTTTTTTCTCGTATGACTTTACTTTTTACTTTTTCCTATTTTGAAAATCTTGTTACATTATTATTAGTATTATTATTATTATTATTATTATTATTATTATCATTATTATCATCATTATTACTATTATTATTATTATTATTATTATTATTATTATTATTATTATTATTATTATTATTATTATTATTATTATTATTATTATTATTATTATTATTATTATTATTATAAATAATTTATTTTACCTGACAGAGTTAAGACCGTAAGGTCTTCTCTTCTGCTTAACCAGGATTAAATTATATGCATATATATTAACAATTATATTAATTAATTATGTACAACTTGATTAATCTAATATATAAAAATGAATGTTTGTTTTGTTTGTACTTTATGCGCGGCCATACCGTTGATCCGATTGTCATGGGTTTTTTTTTTGCAAAATGTTCAGGAGATTCCCGGGAAGAACATAGGCTATAAGAGAGTTGTGATACTCAACTCCTAAACCCTTAAAATCGCCCTTTGTAGTGAAAAACGTGAAGAAAAAGTATATCTTTGGTCGCTTAAATGGCTTACGCTGCCTAAACCATAGCAAATACACAAAATTAATGTACACAGAATTGAATATCTCAAAAAGCTCTACAAAAAAGTTCGCGACAGCATATGTTTATCTCTTACGGATAACTCAAAATAACCATTTTTGTCTTTCATTGATGCCAAGAAGATCGAGACAAGTACATAGATTCATGTGCAAGCATAGCAGCACATGGCGGGTATTCTTTTACGGATAACTCACAATAACGAATTTTGTCTTTTAGCTCATTTATGCCAAGAAGATCGAGATAAGTAGATTCCGGGCAACACCGGGTAATCAGCACGGGGAATCTTAAAATAATTACGATATATATTTATAATTATATTTCATTTTACTTATTCAACTAATCATAAGAAGTACATTATTTTTTGTCTTTCAGCTCATTTATGCCAAGAAGATCGGGATGAGTAGATTCCCGGGCAACGCCGGGTAAACAGCACGGGGTATCTAAAAATAATTACGATATAAATGTTTCCTTTAACTTATTTAACTAAACATAAAACACATTAACTTTCGTATTTCAGCTCGTTTATATCGAGAAGATCGGGATAAGTAGATTCCCGGACAACGCCGGGTAATCAGCACGGGGCATCTAAAAAAATATACATTTTTAATTATTGATTCGTTTACTTATCCAACTAAACATAAAAGCACATTAATTTTCATTTATTTAGGCGAAGCAGCGCACGCCGGGTATTAAGCACAGGCTACACAATATGCAGATGACAAGGAAAGAACAAAAACATTTAAAGTCATAATAATAACCTAAAATTAGATTAAATAATTGGTTTGGTAAAGAAAGTTGAAAATATAAAAAAATAATAAAAAGTATACCCAGAACGCGGTTATATGCTGTATTGTTTAACAAGGGAACTATCTAGAAATTTCTCCCAGAGAAGCGTTGTGATGTACCAAGGCCGTGTCCAAAAAATTATCATCCGTTTTTAACTGCAAGGCACTAAAATCCAGCGCCACATCTCTCATTTAAACTACAGCGAAGTAATACAACTCCTCACTTGATAGATTGGATCACCCTCACTACCTACCATCCGCGCTGCACCCGCCTCACTCCACTCCGCTCTACGTCAAGCAGGGAGTCCATGTTCTACGCTTGTCATTGCTGGATTCTGGCTTCGATTTGTGTCTTTCAGTTAACGAAGCAGATATTTTTTTTGGACACGGCCTTGGTACATGACAACACTCACCTGGGAAACATTTCAAGGTAGTCTTAGAGAAGATTTCCAGGCTGTAGGCCGTGGTCTCGACGCTTGAAGTTCCCCACGTTTTGCCTGAGACTGCGTCTGACATCCTCAAGGGGAACTACAAGCCTCGAGACCACGGCCTACAGCCTGGAAATCTTCTTCAAGATCATCATAGCAACTCCGGCCGTGAAAGTCTATGTCAATACATTTCAATGTAGGTTTCTGATGCAATAAATTGTGGTTCCCTTGTGAGGAGATATTTAATAAGATTTTTATTTGTACCTTTTTTGAATCCTGTCGTCCTTGGTACAAGAGGGGAGGGAATTCCAGAGTCGGGCAGCTGAAACAAGGAAGGATGAGGAACAGTGAGAGGTAATATGTGTTTAAGTTATGAAATTAAGCCTAGGCCTAACAACCAAAAATAAATAAAATATAGACAGACCCCTCTGATTCTAACCTCACGAAATGTGAAGAATGGTTAGCTCATCGACCCAAAGAGACAGCTAGTAGGCAACAAAGGTATTACTTCGATGGCAAAGGCTGATCAAATTTTGTTCAGAGGCCCTAAATTAAGCTGGAGATTCTTTTACATATCTGAAAATCTTCAGACTCGGAAGTTACGATATAATGTCCCTCCTGGAGAACTTATCTTTTGGATTTAAATCATCCCCAGAGCGGGTATGAACCCACGACCCACGGGACCAGAGGCAGGAATTTAACCCCTAGACAACCGTACTAATAAAATATCTATAAGGTATGACACACCTAAAAGGCCCTTAGTCTAGCACCCGGCTGCTAACCTCACATCCATATATGTTTATCGCAGATGTGAACGATTATTCAGCCAGTATAGGGATGGCATGTTGGGTCCCCCGGCCGTTGAGGTGGTCGAACATCAATTAGAAACTTTATTTGTCCAGCCGCAACTCCCGTAGTTCTGCACCAAAGCATGATGTTTTAAACTGCTCGGCTACAGCGCGGGACTGAATATATTAAGTAACAGAATAACAGGTTATAGATTTTGTCAGGAAAAACTCACCGAGTTTCAGTGGATCTCCACTTTCACTTTCTGTTAATTCCGCCATTATTCCTTTTGATTATCAGTCCATCATTTTCTTCGTTGTACCAGTTTCACAGTTTCACGATACCGCGTAAAAGGGTTTGTAATGTTGCAGATATTGATTATTTAAATAATATATTATCATATTAATGGTTTATGTATTTGTTGTTTAAATCAAACTTGAACAATGAGAAATCCCGCTCTTTTAGCGTTGAGTTGTAATGTGGCACATTAGATGGCAGCACATTGTATTTTATTTTTGGTTGCTATTTATTTATGTCTGTGTTTAAACGTTTATGCTGTATTCCTAAAGAAGCTATTATATATTTCTGTATTTCCAAGACTATAAGTCCAAGTGAAAGTAATACTTTTCAGAATTTCGGGAAAATCTATTAATTTCCTGTTGTAAAAATCGAACAAATCCTGCCATCTAGTGAGACATTGAAGGCACTATCAGATGCTCATATTATGTCGAATATTTGGATCATATAAAAAACGCTGAAATAATTGAACATTTGGTATATTAATTAAATAATATCCTTTTCTATTTAATATGCTTTAGGATTTGTATTGTATGGAGCTTTTGTCCGCGCGGCCATGAACCTACGGGTTCGATAGTGCCAGTGATTTAGAGTTAGTTAAGATTTTTATTCCTTATTTTAAATTTCTAATATATCTAATGTAAGTTCAAAATGTTTATATTTGCTTTTTTTTTTACACTATCATAATATAAAAGTCCACCACTGTGGTCTCGAGGTAGCGTGCTGCCTTGCCACGTTACGGGCCCAGGTTCGATCCCTAGTCGGGACAGTTTTTCTGGGTGAGTTTTTTATCAGGGTTTTTCCTCACCTGTAAGACAAATATCAGGAAAACTTTAAGGCTCAAACGGTCCTCGAAATCATATGGCCATCATCATCACCCTTGTCATTATCACCATCATCCTTCACCGGTGTGGAAACCAATGGGAAGCTACCACACCTACAATTCCCTAGTAAAGCTGCAAAACATAGCATGAAAATGCTACGATTGCAGTGAAAGACGTGCCCTCGGGCAGAATTACTATGGATGGATAATATAAAAATATATACTTTAATGGATAAAAAACAAAGTGAAGATATCCGTAAAGAACTACAAATATTCAGTTTGACAGATAAAATAGAAGAGCATACAAAAAAATGGCATGTACATGTCTGCAGAATGGATACCAACAGATTGCCTAGGAAAAATCTGAACAATCAACAAAGAGGAAGAAAAAGAGATCAGGGACGCCCACGAAAGAGATGGACACAGGAGGTAGAATATTTGGAGCTGCAATGATCTTTTGAACTTGTTTATCATTCTTTCTTCAAACCCATTATTTATAGCCACTTTGATTATGTGTACTTTTTCATAATTTTCTCTGTTTATGGGTATGTTCACTAATCTATGTGTCAAACTATTAAAAACTGTTTCTTTGTGAGCTATGTGATTAAAACCTGATGCTTTTATATAGTTACCTATATGTGTCTTCTTTCTGTAAATTCCAAATTTTATCTTATTTCCTTCATTTCTTATTAAATTTAGATTAAAAAATGGTATTTCTCTATTAATTTCAGTTTCCATAATGAGCTTTATATGGATGAAGAGACCCAGGAAGACCTAAGGAGCGATGAAGGGATCAATTTCTATCCTGAAGCAGAACAGGCCAATGGCCTAATCCATGCCTGCAATTGATGATCATAATGAACTTTATAGTTTGATTTGAATGTTCAACAATTTCAAAGTGTTCACCGCTGTGGTCTCGAGGAAGTGTGCTGCCTTGTCACGCAGCAGACCTGGGTTCAATCCCCGGTCAGAGCAGTTTTTTCTGGGTGAGGTTTTTATCGGGGTTTTTCCTCATCTGTAAGACAAATGTCAGGAAAACTTTAAGGCTCAAATGGTCACCGAAATCATATGGCCATCATCATCATCATCACCCTTCACCGATGTGGAAAGCAACGGGAAGCTACCACACCTACAATTCCCTAGTAAAGCTGCAAGCATAGCATGAAAATGCTATGATTACAGTGAAGGACCTGCCTTCGGGCAGAATTAGTATGGATGGATCCATATGTTTATGATTTACTACAGCAAAATTATGTCATCAAGATATCCACAACAGAGTTTGAAAATAAAGGCTGTCCACTAAAGATCTTGTGTTTGAAATTCCCCATGAATAGATTGGCTAAAAATGGGTACAAGGGATTCCCCATAGAAAGGCCTGGATTTTGTTTATGAATTTCCCATTATATAAATTTTTATTACAACTATTATAAACAGGAACTCATACTTGGATGAAAAACAAGGTATCTGCATGCACCCCTCCCCTATCATTAGTTCTTATATCCAGGTATTATGACAAGCAGCTAATACAAATGTTATTTCTCAATAGATACAAAATACTTGTGTAATATAATTAGGTGGTTTTTCAATCCATGTGTATAAAATCCTTGCAAGACCTGTGCTTTGTTATGGAAGTGAAGCATGGACAGTAAGACAATGCGACAGGAGCAATTGATATTAAGTTCTTGCACTGAACAGCAGGCCACACCATATATGATCACACGACATATGTACAGGATTATATTATTTTTAGTCTGATCATCTTACCTCAATATTAATTTTGAATGTAAAATCACTAAAGCACATCTCACAATGTTTAAATGTTGGAGCAGATATCTAGATGATATAATTTGTATTGTTAAAGAAAAACATGTAGAAGATTCCCTAAAACTGTTAAATTTACAGAGTACAAACATCAAATTTACGAAAGAAATAGAAGAAAATAAACAAATACCGTTTTTAGATCTTAAATTGGTCAGAAACAAAGAAAAAAGAAAAATTGAATTTGGGAAAGAAACTCATACAGAAAATTTTATTAAATCAACAGGGCTCAATCCAATTGGACATAAATTGGCAGCCTTTAATAGTTTAACTCATAGATTGGTAAACTTACCCTTAAACGAAGAAGATTTCAAACAGGAGAAAAAACACATAATCAAAGTAGCAAAAAATTATTATTGAGATAAGATGATCAGACTAAAAATAATATAATTAAAATAGCCTCAAAATATCACTTCCTAAAATTAAATATATATTTACAGGAACTTAACATGGACCCCCCCATTGTGGATTATATCCATAAATACTATGATAATTGTATACAGTATGTGAGACGGATGCCCAGAGATAGGATCCCCAGGGCAATTTTGAACTACCAAGAGATTGATTGATTGGACGTCCGCTAAAAAGACGGAAGGAGAATTTTTGTACACGTAACAGTTCTTAAAGAACTATAACATGCCAGGACGATGATGAATTAGGTATTTTTAATAAAACAAAGTAAAAAATGTAAAATGTTTTGATGGTTCTTACTGTGTAAGCTTCCTGTATAGAATGAAATAATTTAGCTAATTTACCTGCTTCTGCTGGGTTTTAAGGCGCCAACTGTATACACATTACTAGCATACCCAGACGATGTTGATGTACTCAGTAGATCTGAAATTAACTTGAAGGAAACATTCTTAGCATTACAAAACTCAGACAAAACATAAATGAAGAGAAACCAAATATACGATCGCCAGTGAAAATAGTAAATACAGAAAAAATGAACAACACATTAAGATACAGAATAATACATTAAACTTTTAGGGCAGGTGAACAGTTTCAAATATCTAGGTCTCAATTTATCACACGTTAAAACTGAAGATATTAATGACAAAATAAATAAATTTAATCTAATGTGTGGCACTATTAAAAGAACCCTTAAAAACACAAGAAAATCTTCAACAAATTCAACATTAAATTAGCACCGAAAAATTATTACAGCTTAGGTAATTTAATAAAAACCAACAAAAATGAAAAGATTGAAGACTGCAAAAAATCGGGAATTTTTCAAATTAATGGTAAAGATTGTGAAAAGATATACATACGAAAAACAAAAAGGAATCTAGATACAAGATTAAAGGAACACCTCAGAAATGTTAAAAATGGAGAAACCGAAAAATCTGCAATAGCTGCACATGCCTGGTCAGAAAAACATAGAATAGAAACCAACCATGCCCATGCATGGTCTGAAAAACATCTTATCGAGAAAGAAGCTAAATTATTAAAACAAATAGAAAAACCTAAAGAACTTACTGTTTGGGAAAAGATCTACATTCAAAAGAGCGGAAAGAAGAAATTAATGAACTTTGAAATTCCCGGTGAGAATGACCTGGTTTCGAGGTTTTTCAGTCAGCCAATGGAAGGAGAGAAGGACAGCTCTTCAAGACGACAGAACAACGGTCGTGACGATACTGAGGATGGAACAGAAACTATTTTCCGAAACTAGTTTATAATCAAATAAGAAGAACAATATGAGGTGAGTGATAAAAATATTCTACCTTAATGAATATACCTCATAGTGAGAATTCCTAAAATAAGTAATTACTTAAACAATTGGAAAAACCGAAGGAACTCACAATTTGGGAAAAAATTTACATGTGCAAGAATGAAAATACAACTATGAATTTTGAAATACCCGGTTATAAGGAGAGGGGGATTGATTTGGAAGTTCGTCAGTCAGCCAACAGATGGCATGGAGGTCAGTCTGCAGGATAGAAGACCGTTGGACGTCAGTTGTGACACAGCATTGAGAATGTCGCAAATGATGTGACGAAACCCTGGGTCTGCGAGGAGTTATGAAGTATGAGGTGAGTCAAAGAAAAAATAAACAACAAGAAAAGAAACAAAAATTAAATTTTATAAAGTAATGGCTGTTCCTGTATTGATGTATGGATCAGAATGTTGGACGAACACTAAAAGACAAGAACAAAGATTGGAAGCAGCTGAAATGTGATTTTTAAGAAATATAGCAGGATATACTCTGCTGGATAAGAAAAGAAATGAAGATATAAGAAAGGAACTACATATTTTCAAACACAGACCGAATAATTAAATATAGGAACGACTGGAAAGAACACATTGATAGAATGCCAGAAGAAAGATTTCCAAAATTATTGCTAAATTATAAACTCCATGGAAGGAGAAATTTTGGACACCCACACAGAAGATGTCGAACAATTTTAACAATTCTAGCTTTCATGAAACCGGAACGAGCCAACAGGCTTAATCCCTGGATGATGATGAATAATACATTTGAGAAAGTAAATAATTTCATATATCTTGGAGTTTTAATAAATAAACAAAATGATATTAAATTAAAATACTTGATACCTCACCTCAACAGTTCAAAACAAAATAATATTCAGGAAGAAATAAATAAAAAATACAAAATGTTATTTTGTAATGACAAAGTATTTGAAATCTAAATATCTGACACGTGGAATAAAAACCAGATTGTGTAAAACACTAATTAAACCAGTGCTAACTTACTGGAGTGAAACCTGAGCTCTGACTGAACAAGACAAATCTCTAATATTGAGTGGAGAACATATTTTTAATAACTCACCTCATACAATTTCAAATTTATTTGAGACCATTGACTCGAGATGAATGAAAAATTCATTCGAAACCATTGGTCTCATATAAATTTGAATTTGTATGAGGTGAGTTGTTAAAAATATGTTCTCCACTCACTATTAATGATATAACCTCATAATGTTTACTTCCCAACATTAATTTTAATATAAGACAAATCTCGATTGTCTGTTTTTGAAAGAAAGATACTCACAAGGGAATTGTCAGCCATTGCATGCCGAAACCTACTTTCAAATTTCTCCCAAATAAGCACTGTGATGTACCAAGGCTGTGTCCAAAAAATGATCTGTCATTTCAAAATGCAAGTCACAGAAATCAAAGCCAGAATCCAGTAATGGCAGCCCACTGTACAGAGCATATGTGTATCCCTGCATCAGTTAATGGGAGCCCACTGTACAGAGCAGATGTGTATCCCTGCATCAGTTAATGGCAGCCCACTGTACAGAGCAGATGTGTATCCCTGCATCAGTTAATGGCAGCCCACTGTACAGAGCAGATGTGTATCCCTGCATGAGTTAAGCATAGAGTGGTATGAGACAGGACATGGTGCAGATGGCAGATAGTGAGGGTTTTCCAGTCTACCAATACAGGAGTTGCATTACTTTTTTGTAGTTTAAATAAGATATATGGCACTGGATTTTAGTACCTTGCAGTTAAAAACAGCAGATAATTTTCTGAACATGGATTTTGTACAACACAATGCTTCTCTAGAAGAAATTTCACGTTAGATTTCAGCATTCAATGGTTGACCATTGCAAGGATATATGGACCTATTAAGGGGTGATGGGTGAAATTTCTATTGTCTACAGTTTTTGAGCTAGAGACTTGATTTTATGTACAAACATTCACTGCATGATACATAATGATGTGTTTAAGTTTCATTCTTGTGAGACATTTATTTTATGAATTATTAATTTTTTTTTTTAAATTGCTTATATTATAATTAAATGGGTTCCACAATTTTTTAGTACAATGTCTGATTTTTTTCTACAAGACCCCTAAAATATTTAGAAAAACATCATGCATTAGAATTCTAATAATGTGAATACAAAGGGAGAAAAAAAATGTTGTACCTCATGCATGGAATTACAAAAAAAATGTATAATTGCATACATTTTATTTTTTATTTCTTAAAATACTATTTCAATCAAGAAACCCATGCACTACTTTGTTACCCATTGTTTTTGGGAAATGCAGTAAAAATTTGAACCTTCTAGGATGAAATTTCTGAATTTCATTCAATTTTGAATGTAAAAAAAATGCAGTGGAAATAAAAGTGTGGAAAAAAAAGGTTTGCATGCAGGTGGTATTTAACTGGTGCAGCCTTTTAACTCTGATGTAATTACTCTTAGTGGTATATAATTTCAGTAATCCATACGTCGCTGGTTCAAATCCGGCTGAGAGGGTTTTTTTTATAGAAGAGTATATTAATTTTAGCTCATACTACAATAGTATTGAATTTAAAGATATTTACATTTTTATCTTATTCTGTAAAATATTAAAACTAAAAAATAAAAAATAAATAATAGTTTTAAAAAACTAAAAGAACACGCTTTATTAGAAAACTAAAACATGAAAAATAATTTTAATATCCAATAGCTTGGGATAAAATTAAAGTGGTCAACAAAAAAATCATCTTCAACACATATAGAATAAAACTAGAGTTATCAACAAAAAGAAAATAATTTTACCATCAAAAGCGTGGGGTGCTTTTTATGATTTTTACATTTTCTTCTTAGAGAGCTTACTTTTACCAATATCTGTTTATTATCAAATATATTAATTGATATAGAGCACCCCAAGCTTTTGATGGTAAAATTATTTTCTTTTTGTTGATAACTCTAGTTTTATTCTATATGTGTTGAAGATGATTTTTTTGTTGACCACTTTAATTTTATCCCAAGCTATTGGATATTAAAATTATTTTTCATGTTTTAGTTTTCTAATAAAGCGTGTTCTTTTAGTTTTTTAAACTATTATTTATTAGTACAAAAAATAACAATTTTGATCTCAAATGATCAATTTTTCACCCATCGCCTCCATTAAGGAAAATGTAGAGTGGCAAATGAGACATAACAGGGAACTATATGAGTTGTATAAATCATCACAGATGTTAAAGTAACAGACAGGACATACACAGAGGATGATAAAAAATTAAGTATTTAGAAGAACGGAGAAATGGAAGACCATATTTGAAATGGATGGATGGAGTACTACAGGATGTCAAATCTTGAGAACTCAAGAAGTGGTGGACGGTTGCCAGAGAATAGAGAAGTCTTGACCCACCCAGGGATGATGACACACATGTGGTACTGAATGTCAATTTATTGTCCACTATTATCGACATGGGCAATAACATATCCTTTATGTACACAAGACACAAGATACCAACATAAATAACTGGAATTTTACATTAATCATAAAAATCATAAAGTTATGAAAATATAAAACTTTATAAACGTACCGGCACAGTTCTCGATCCAACACACTGTCACAAAAATAAATATTGGTGTTGCTTTCTATTTTCACCACATCATTAGGCCTCTTTACACTGTGACCGGCAGAATCACTAACAATAACATATCCTCTCACTCATTTCTAATATAAATAACCTTTCCACCTTCTGTAAAAACTCTCCAAACTTTTGTCACAATGTACATTATACTGCTGTCCATTGGTGGTCACAGCTTCTCATTACAGTTATTGAAATCCTGGGTTCAATTCCCGGTTAGATCACAAAAATGTTTTTCTTCAAGGGAATTATTGTTAAAGGGTTGCTCTTGGTCTGGATTTAGACCAAGTTCACATTTAAGGATCCTCCTAGTTTTCTTTTTTTAAACTAAAATTAAAAGACTTTATACCTCACGTCATATCCAGTATTTTAATTATACCGGTTTCAAAACCTAGGTAGTTTCATCCTCTTGTTTCTCCTCAACGACATAACATCAATATTTAATTTTAGGAAGTTATATTTTGAGGTTATTTTAATTATATTATTTTTGGTCTGGACATCTTACCTCAATATTAATGTTGATTTGTTCTTGGACATGTTTCAAAACAATTCTCTGTTTTATCTTCAGCTTTCCCAGACTGGTTTTATTTATGTTGCATTATGTTGCACCACCTGGATGTCGATGTCAGCTCCATCCTGTGGTTGGCCAAAGAACCTCCAAACAAGGTCACCCTCCATCGGAATATCAAAATTCATAACTCTGTTTCTGTTCTTCTGAATATAAATTTTTTCCCAAATAGTCAGCTCTTTTGTATTTTCTAACTGTTTTAATAATTTAGTGTCTGAATTTATATTATGTTTTTCAGACCAAACATGAGCAGCAACTGCAGATTTTTCAATTTTTCTCCATTTTTAATATTTCTTATGTGTTCTTTGGTTCTAATTTTTAGGTTTCTTTTTGTTTTCCCTATATATATCTTTTCACAACCCATGCATTTCAATTTGATATATTCCTGACTTTTTATTTTTATCAGTTTTTTCATTTTTGTTGGTTTTTATTAGTTTATTTAAACTGTAGTTATTTTTTGGTGCTAATTTAATATTAAACTTCTCAAATATATTTTGAAATTTATTATGTACCCAGGGGTGATATGTGAATTTCCTATATTTTTTTCATAGGTGGTTCTTCTTTTTCAAGATTACTTCTGTTTATCATTTTTTGTTTTTTATACTTTTCTATCCTTTTATGTACCATTTTTTCATCAAACCCATTTTCTCTTGCTACTTTGATTATGTGTTTTTTCTCATGTTTGAAATCTTCTTCGTTTAAGGGTAAGTTTACCAATCTATGAGTTAAACTATTAAATGCTGCTAATTTATGTCCAATTGGATTGAACCCTGTTGATTTTATAAAATTTTCCGTATGAGTTTCTTTCCTATGAATCCTGAATTCAATTTTTTCTTTTTTCTTCGTTTCTGACCAATTTAAGATCCAAAAAAGGTATTTGTTTATTGTCTTCTATTTCTTTGGTGAATTTAATGTTTGTACTCTGTAAATTTAATAGTTTTAGGGAATCTTCTACATGTTTTTCTTTAACAATACAAATTATATCATCAACATATCTACTCCAAAATTTAAACATTGTGGGATGTGCTTTAGTGATTTTACAATTTTGATATTCCGATGGAGGGTGACCTTGTTTGGAGGTTCTTTGGCCAACCACAGGATGGAGCTGACATCGACATCCAGGTGGTGCAACATAATGCAACATAAATAAAACCAGTCTGGGAAAGCTGAAGATAAAACAGAGAATTGTTTTGAAACATGTCCAAGAACAAATCAACATTAATATTGAGGTAAGATGTCCAGACCAAAAATAATATAATTGACATAACATCAGTCAAAAATATGTATATATATATATATATCCATCCATAGTAATTCTGCCCGAGGACAGGTCCTTCACTGCAATCATAGCATTTTCATGCTATGCTTGCAGCTTAACTAGCGAATTGTAGGTGTTGTAGCTTCCCATTGCTTTCCACACCAGTGAAGGATGATGATGATAATGATAAGGATGATGATGATGATGGCCGGATGATTTTCGGGGTCTGTTAGGCCCTAAGCTTCCTGACATTTGTCTTACAGGTGAGGAAAAACCCCAAAAAAACCTTACGCAGGAGCCTGTCCCGACTGGGAATCGAACCCATGCCTACTGCATGACAAGGCAGCACGCTACCTCGAGACCACATATATATGTATTCATTTTTTTATTCAATGGTCCAGGTTGTCATTTCGACATTTCTGGTGTTCTCTCCTGGCATTGGTATAATCATAACCCACTTCTGATGTTGGGGCGCCTGGAAAGCAAGGTTACATTATCCCAATGATATGATGGGTGATAAATGATAATGAAGCACCAGGAAAGTTCTTAACCTAAACTTAATCTAAATTCCAGACCATGGACAACCACAGGAATAATTCCCTTTACGGAAATATTCCTAGGGTTTGACTGGGAATTGAACCTGGGACCTCACGAACAGTAGTCAGAAATGCTAACCACTAGCCCATGAGGCTGGTCTCAGTCAAAAATTACCGAAGATGAAACCATATTGGTTTTGAAACTGGTCTAATTAGAATATGGGACATGAGGTGAAATAAATAGAATTTATTTTAAAATTTTAAAATTTTTCTCTTCAAAGATAATTGGTAAGTTTCTCTAACACAAAATCTAAGTTTGTATATTGTGTTACTATTAGTATAACTTGCCACACCATAACAGGCATCATGCATTTGTGAAGAGCTAGCTGGTTTGAGTAACCAGGGGGAAAGAAATTTTCTCATGCAATTTTGACGAATGTGGTATAAAATATTCATAAAATTAATTCCAATTAAATAAAGTTATATTGAATTGTGGGAGCTCCGTGGCAGAAGCGTTTAGACGCTCACATCTCACCGCTGGGGTCCCAAATCGAGTCTCGATCATTTCATGGTGGATGAAATGGAGATTGGGCAGATTTTTGTTGGAGTTTTCTCAAGTTTTCCCCCTCCCACAAATTCATTCCACCATTTCTCCACACTCTTCTCATCCATTTTGTTCATCTGCCCCCGTGATGGTGCGTCCACCCTTGTCATTCCCAGACCTCTACACAAAGGTCTCACCACTCGACCCGACCCTGCGTTGGGCACGAGTTGAGGATTTCTTTTTATTTATATTGTATTGCATGATATGTGTTTGGGAAAGGATGTGGATGACCTCATACTTGAAACAGGGAAAATAAAAAAAATGTGATTTTTTTTAATATCTTGGGTCAATAATTACAAGTTCAGGTACCTGTGAGAGAGATGTACAGACTAAAATTGCAATGGCAAAAAAAAAACAACTAAGACATTACGTGGAATAATTTGGAACAAAAATATTACAAAGGAAACTAAAATGAAAATTTATAAGAGCATAATACAGAATATTTTGTCATATGGAACTGAAACTTGGTCTTTGACGGAATTACAAAAGAATAAAATTACAACAGTTGAATTTGATTATTTTAGAAGAGGCCTCCAAAAAACAAGACAGGGTAAAATAAGAAATGAATTCCTTTGGAGAGAAATGAACGTCACCACATCTGTTGTTAAGAGGATTGAAAATCAAACACTTAAATGGTATGGCCATGTACAAAGAATGGAAAATGGAAGATGGCCAAAAAATATATACCAATGGTTACCCCCTGGAAGAAATAAACGTGGCAGACAAAGATGGAAATGGAAAACCTACGTCAGAACTATAATGGATGATAGGAATTTGGAAGAGGAAGATTGGAATGATAGAAATAAATGGAAACTGAAGACGGCAAACTTATAAGTGGGGGAAAGCCGAAGAAGAAGAAGAAGAATTGCACAATAAGATTTTCAATGTAAATGAAAATTGCATTGTGAGAAATTTGGTATCTAAAGGGCTTCCAATATAAAACCGGACCGGCCTTACGGAGTTTCACCCGGCACGCAGTGCTGTCTCTTCCTCACGCAATTCACCCTGCCTGCCACCCGTCCTTGAACTGTTTCTTACCTTATAGAAAATGCTGGAAATGTTGTCCTCCCGCAGTTAAACAGGCATTATACCGAGTAAACACATTTAGATTGACACGCTGTAGTTCAGGCACTGTCAAATTTCTGATTTAATTTCTTTCTTATGTTGTTCTTCAGTTCTTCCAATGTGTGCGGATTTGTTTTGTACACTTTGTCTTTCAGGCTACCCCACAAATAAAAATCACACACTGTTAGATCTGGGGAGCGAGTGTTTCTTATTTTGTACTGAACCAGTGGTCTCAAATTTAGTCACAAGATCGTGGATTGTCGATCTGGAAGGAGTTAATTGTCCAGGAAAGTTCCGAATAAATTCCTCGCAAACGCGACGAGCTGATTCGTATTTATAATAACATTTACACACATAAATGCGCTGCTCTAATGTCAGCTGACGTCTCATCTTGTCGAACGATAGTAAACTGACTAGTTCAAGGACGAGCGGCTGGCAGAGTGAAATGCGGACGAGGAGAGAACGCTGCCTGACGGGTGAAACCCCGTGAGGCCGGTCCGGGTTTATATTGGAAGCCCAGTACAATAAGAAGCTGCTGCAGATTGAGAAAAGCAGCTGTAACAGTTGGAAAACTTGACAAGCTGACCACATATACTAGCTGGATGATTGTTTGCCTGTGTGATTAACATATGTGGATATGAGGCCAGCAGCCAATTTATGTCATGTCATGCAGTTTTTTATTCTCTCATGGGTGGAATACAAAGTTGCACCAAATGCTATCCCTTAATTAAAAATTTGTTGTGGAACCGGATCTTCTTACACCTGTTGCAGAATATTAGTTTATCAAATATTGATATCTCTTATTGGTAGTGATTCTGCCAAATATTCTATACATCACTAACATCGCTTTCTCATGCTGTAGCGGTAGGTGCAAAAAGTAATTGTTTCTAGATTCACTCATTCACTCTTTCACTCTCTCTCTGACTTGTGCATTCAGTAAGACCATCCACTGGTGCACTCTCACTCAATTAAATCCATCCAAATATTATCCCCCCATCCATGATTTTCCTCAAGTTTTCTCATGCCCAATCAAGTTGCATGACCTGCCCATCTAAATCTGCTAGTCTAGAGTTTCAAACTGTGAAGCATGCCAAAATTCTTCAGGGGAGGTACAAGAACTTTGAAAAAAAGGTCCTAAAATATTATACAGGGAATCCATTTTAAACGGAAACCTTTTTACAGCGTTGCAGTGGCTTTCACTTTTCCCACTATTGTGTTTGCACCGGCGGGGAGCATGTTCCATTACTACCGGCAAATGAAGACAGTTAGAAACTACAAAATTCGAATAACTCATTATAATTACTTATTTTAGGAATTCTCACTATGAGGTATATTCTACCTTAACTCATTATAATTTAGATTATTCTAAAAAAAAATAAATAAAGAGTCCACCGCTGTGGTCTCGAGGTAGCATGCTGCCTTGTCATGCAGCGGGCCGGGTTCGATCCCCGGTCGGAGCAGTTTTTCTGGGTGAGGTTTTTATCAGGGTTTTTCCTCACCTGTAAGACAAATGTCAGGAAAACTTTAAGGCCCAAACGGTCCCCAAAATCATATGGCCATCGCAATCATCATCATTCATATTCATCTTAGGTTAAGCTTAGGATTAGGGACTCTCCTGGCATACCATTATCATCATCACCCATCATATCATCAGGGCAATGTAACCCCGCCTTCCAGGCGCCCCAACCTCAGAAGTGGGTTACAAGTACATCATGCCAGGAGAGAAACCAGGAATGTCAAAAGACAAACCTGGGGCATTTGAAAAAAAAAAAATTATATTTGTCACTCACACTGAAGAAAAACAATGAATTGGAAGAATGACTAAATTAATAAAACAAATAGAAATACCTAAAGAACTCACATTTTGGGAAAAGATCCTCATTCAAAAAAATAAGGACAAACTGATAAATCTTGAAATTCCCAGGGAAAGTGATTTGATTTGGAAGTTCATCAGTCTACCAACAGATGGAGTAAGAAGCAGTGCTTCATTACAACAGAACAGATGGAACAAAGTTTGTTCTGAAGCCGATCTAAATACAACACATTATATGAGGTGAGGTAAAATGTATATTTTCTTAATTAATTAAATAATAAACAGTTTGGTTATAAAAGATTCCGGGCTATGTGGCCGTGGTCTATAACTGGCGTTTCTTCCAGACGTTTCTCCCTCAACTGCGGAGGGCATCTTCAGTGGCGAGCGCTTACAGCTGTTGTTTCCCTGTCGTAGACTCGACTGCGCAGTCGAGTCTACGACAGGGAAACAACAGCTGTAAGCGCTCGCCACTGAAGATGCCCTCCGCAGTTGAGGGAGAAACGTCTGGAAGAAACGCCAGTTATAGACCACGGCCACATAGCCCGGAATCTTTTATAACCATGATTACCGGCCATGAAAGCCTGCATTCCACTAATAAACAGTTTCATATTTCAACAAGTATGGACCTAATGCATTCTGCTGATGATGGGACTAGTCCCGAAAGGCCTACAGAGTTTTAAAATAACTTAAGTTGAGGAGACGTACGTACAAGGTAACTATTTTATAGTTTTTAACTGTACATTATATTACAATAAACAGTTTATTTTAATTATATTTGAAGAGAAAAATGATATGCTCAGACCGGGGTTTGAATCCAGGACTTTTGGCTTTTTAGGTAAATGCTCTACCGCTGAGCTATCTGAGCACTCCAATCTAAATGCAAATTACTATTTTTTTTAATTTTATTTTAAATTTAAATTCCAAAGTGTTTGTTCATAAAATTGTTCTATATTTTTGTGGCGAGCATTGCAGTTTCTGTTTCCCCATTTTGGGGGCATCAATTAAAATCTCCAATGATTATTGTTTCCAGATGAACATTCATCATATCCAGACAAGGAAAGAAATGTACAGTGGTGTGTTGCGAGGTGTCAATCAGGCAACAACACATGGCAAGCTACTAGTTAAGTGTCTCTAACAGTCTTATCTACCAAGAAACAATCCACTCACTTTAGGAAATCACTCAATTACTTATTAAATCGTAAATTAATTAGTCACTTTTTAAGATCTTACCTCATATTTCATGTTTCTTCAAACACAGAAACTAGTTTTCAAGAGAAGAGTCTCTCCCATTTTCAACCGACATTATGACTACCGGATTTTCGTTGGAAAAAGGTTATGTTTCATCCTGAATTACAAAAAAAATTCCAAGAAATTCAATATTACATTGGCACCGATAAATAAATTTAGCCTTGGTAATCTATTAATAACTAATAAGAAATTGAACACACCAGATAGCAAAAAATCTGGAATTTATCAAATTAATTGTAAGGACTGCAATAAAGTATACATAGGAAAAACAGAAAGGAATTTGGACACTCGCACTAAGGAACACTTTAGAAATATTAAAAATGGTGAAATTGAAAAATCAGCTATTGCAGCACATAGTTTATTGGAGAATCATAAAATTGAAAAAGAAGCCCTACTTTTAAAACATTTGGGAAAACCTTTAGAATTGACAGTTTGGGAGAAGATATATATTCAGAAGAACACATTTAGATCCATGAATTTCGAGATTCCTGATGAACGTGATCTCATCTCAAAGTTCATCAAATCAACACCAGTTGGAAACGTTATTGATGGAGATTCCAACGAAAATCCGGTAGTCATAATGTCGGTTGAAAATGAGAGAGATCCTTCTCTTGAAAACTAGTTCCCGTGTTTGAACAAACATAAAATATGAGGTAAGATGTTAAAAAATGACTCATTAATTTACGAATTAAGAACCTCATAATGTTATTTCCCATATTTAACTATGAATACTTACTAAATGCATATTCTATACGAATTCTGAACTAAGTTCCAGTTGTACTGTACACGGTTCTATTGTGAGAACCGTGGTGCTACTTTTACCCACCATATGACTGAATTGTGTACAGAACTGTAAGCGATAGAAACATTGTTCTTAGGTAACATTGTATTTTACGGAAAATAAGACTGAATACAACATAACATGGTACCAATAATTAGGAACTTTCTTCATTTCTTATTTATTTATGACAAAAAATTATATATGGGTCTATTATTCAGATTTTTACAGTTTTTCATTGATGTCAATACTTAACCTTCATTTAGCTGCTCAATTTCATTATCAGCAGAATTTATGCTCCATGCTGACTCACCTGAAAATTCTGCTGTTATTTTCACCACATCCTCAATGGTTAATGTAGGATATTTTTCACTAAATTGTTTGAAAATATCCGAAATAATTTGTTTCTCCCCGCTTTTCTAATGGTTTCCTATCCAGTGTTAAAGAAATTCTACATAAATTTTGCCATTGAAATCCCAACATATTCTGCATTGCGGGTACGTTAAGAATAAAACAATGCTAATTTAATGTATTAAAATTGTAATTATATATTTTAAGATCCGCCCATATAACTTATATAGACATGTGCTAGATATAATATATATATATATATATATATTTTCCTTTATTTCGAGTGATAGAGAGCGAACTATATTTTCTTAAAACAATTATTTGACCAATAAAAATGCAGTCATACGTATGATTGTTTTACATTACAACTGGAATTTGGCTCAGAAGAAGTACAGTTAGATGTAATAAGGAAATTTAGTTGCAAAATGAAGAATCATATAAATGCATTCATTCACTACCACAACATGAGAAAGTGATAAACATTTTGCTTAGTACTGTAACTCAGAATTTAAGGGCACCCTGTAGTAATTTCCTTGTATTCCTGGAGAAAAATATATTCAAATTTAATTTTCTCTGCTTCCCTTTAAGATAAGTCAATGAAATCATTCATTTAAAATAGGAATCCTTAAAATCCGCCAGCAAACATTTTCTTATTTTTAAATATACACCTAAATCGAGATTTGAACCCAGTATCTCTGGTTCTGTACACCAGCGCTCTTACAATTTAAGTTATTAGGCATCCAATTTATTCATAGATTTTTCAATACTAATAACTATCTAACTCATGGCACTATCTAACCCATAGGTTCATAAGCTCTCCATAGATCCCTATCCTGTGCTAGTTTTCCAATTATCCCCTGTATAATCTACATTCCTCAAATAAAGGTCAATGTTATTCTCCCACCTTATTCTTGGTCTACCAAATGGGCATTTTCCTATGGTTTCCCTATAACAAGCTTCCATGCCCTTCTTTCATCCCCATTTGTGCCACATGTTCTGCCCATCACAGTCTAAGAGACTTAACTGTTCTTATTATATCTGGCTTCCTATAAATTGTAGCTCATTGTTATGAAGTCTTCTCCATTCATCTGTCTGTTCATGTCTCTTTCCAAAAATTTTCCTGTGAACTTTATTCCCAAATTCTAATAATATTTTCTCATCCCTTAAAGAAACATACTAATATACTTAATAATTTGAAAAGAAAAATTAATCGACCGCGGTGGACTGGTGGTTATGTTCCTTGCCTCTGGTCACGAGGGTCGCGGGTTCAAACCCGGCCGGGGTCAATGGATTTTTTTAGGATGGAAAAATCCAAGGAGCAAGTCCTCCGGGAGGGACTTTAAGCCATGGGTCTCGAATCTGAAGATTTTCAGGCTCGTAAAAGATCCTTAAGCCCGAATGAAAAGACCTCTAAGCAAAATTTACCGCATTTTCCCGTCCTAGTACTACCTTGGTTTCCTAGATGTCAGTATGAGGCAGAACGCTGACCATGGACCACTCAAATGACATCTATACAATAACAAGTGTAACTAAATTAGTATGGTTCAAATTCTTCCCTGTAGGGGGAGAGCGCCTAAGTCTCTGTTAAGGGAAACATGGGCTTATGTGTGTGTGTGTGTGAAAAGAAAAATTAACACCTGAACTGAAATTTGAACCTAAACTCTTGATTTTGAACGTCAGCATGCTATCCATTACACTAACCCCCGTTCAGGCGTTAATTTGTCCATCATACTGAATGTTAAAATTTATTTATAACTTCTAAACACAAATACAATTCGTGTGCACCAGCACAGACACACTGGGTTCAATTTATGATTGAGGAATATATTTTTCTCTTATTTAATTTGTCAGTCGGTGACATGAATTTTACATTTTTTCACCAAGAATACAACACAATTACTAGCTTGTGCCTTAAGGGGAAGTTGGTAGAGAAAACAGTTGAGAAGTTTCTCAAAATAAAAAAGCGATATCTCTAATTCTAATTGTCTGACATAATTAAAATTAATTGCATTAGTTTGTGGTACATTGTTTTTAAACAATAGACATGGTTCTGATGTAAAGAACTTCCTTCACACAAAATATTAACAGAATTGGACGAAAATTTGTAAAGATAATTGCTTAAGAAGTTACAAGATTTTGCTCTTACTTCTGCAAATGATCCTTGAACCAGTGTTTATGGACAATGGGTGACACCTGCAACACTTTGTTCAAATGAGAAATATCTAAATGCAAATGTTATTCTGTTATGATATAGATAATAAACTTTTACCTATACAAACAAACTCTGCAGTGCGACAGTCCTAGAAGGCCCTTGGCCCACTAACCAGCTGCTGACCTCACATCCATATGTGTTAATCAGAGGTAGACAATCGTACAGCCAGTGTAGGGGTGACATGATATAAACATACTGAGTTTTGTAAATCAATGGTAAAGAGAAAAATGTTTGCCTGAACCAGGAATCGATCCCCGAACCTTTAGCTTTCCGTGCTAATGCTCTGTCCATTGAGCTAATCCAGGCTTCATTCCCATCCAAGCAGAAATCCTTCCTTTACCTTACTCTACTGGTCCCACATTCAATTGCAATGAATCATCATTCACAAATACACAATGAATGGCTTCTACCTGAAGCAGACATGAAGGGACTCCACACAGCTATAGCATTATTTATTAAATTAATATTAATTTAATAAATACTGAGTTTTCTCTATCAGGAGCCACTACTTATTGTAGCTACCCAAATTCCAGTCCCATACTGACCAAAATTCCATGAGAAAATATCTTCCCCATGGGACTCGAACCCATATTAGTTTTGGAGTTCTTACAGTTGACATGGCTATAGTGAATCTTCAAGCTACATTGCCTTACCTGGGCAATATTTAGACTGTATATATTTATTTGCATGCATATTAGTGGAGAAGATCATCGCAGAAGTCCAGATTAGAAAAAAAAATTGAAACGCTGAAATTAGGAAAATTATGAAAGTTGAAAGAAATGTTTTACAGACAATTAAGATGGTACGGACAACTTAAGAAGATGACATCTGATAGAATCCCTAACAAGATCTTGGAGTGGGAAATAGGTAGGAAAATAAGAAAGGGAAGACGTAAAGAAGGTTGTATGGACGGTGTGAGAGTGAACTGGGACTTACAGATGAGGATGTTCAGGTCCGATACAACTGCAGAAGGTGAATTTCTTGAGGGCGATGGAAAACAACTGTGGATACATTTCGAAATAAAAAATATATATATACAGGGTGTCCCAAAATTATACTGACAAACTTTGGGAGCTGAAAGATATTAATATTTTAAACACTTTTTGTTAAGGAAGGTTTTTTGCTGCGGTGCTTCGTTTAAGTGCTAGACGCGTTAATGTCATTACTGCCTCCCACCCAGTTGGTTTAGATACGTAAATTACATTTGTGTACACCAAACCTCTGTTAATGTGACCTCTGAAATGTAGCATGGGGTTTTCGAAGACTCAAACGTGTGAATTCCAACTGTTAAATAACTGCTCACGTGTGAAACATGCTTCATCTGTGAACATGACATGGGATGCAAACAGTATATTGTTTTCAATTTTGTCCAGATACCACTGACAAAATTGCTGTCGCAGAGGATAGTCTTGAGGCCTCATTGCGTGGACCTTTTCAAGGTGAAAAGGATGCAACAACATTTCCTGCAGAATTCTTCCCACAGTGCTACGACTTATGTGCAATTGTCGAGCGATGGCGCGAGTACTAGCTGCAGGATTGTTCTCAATGCACCGCAACACATCTTCCTCATTCTCAGGAGTCCACACAGAATGTGGCCATCCTTGATCTTCTGCTCGTCTATCCAAGGAGCCTCTTTCACGCAGTCTATGTTCAATGCTGGCAAATGTAGTGTGATGAGGAACTCTTTGGTTTTGGAACTGTTCTTGGTAAAGCCTTACAGCTGCACGACCCGAACCAGCTTTTCCATGCACCAACAACATGTCCATCATCTCACTCCACGTGTACCTTTCCATGTTGTAAATAAAGTAATATGCAGCAGCCATTCCAGCAAACTAACGCACAATGTCAAGGAAACACAATGATGAGCTCAGGAAGCAAACATGTATGCTAAGTGAATTGAAGCATCTTTGTTTTGTTTCTTTTGTGTGTTTCCTTTAAAAGATACATACTGTAAACAAATGTAATTTACATATCTAAAGCAAATGGGTGGGAGGCAGTAATGACATTAACTCGTCCAGCGCTTAAACGAAGCACTGCAGCAAAAAACCTACCTTAACAAAAAATGTTTAAAATTATGTTATCTATCAGCTCCCAAAGTTTGTCGGTCTAATTTTGGGACACCCTGTATACATACACAGAAATAAAGGACATTATGGGTATGCAAGAGAAGCTGGACATCATAGACATTATACAAAAGAAAAGATTACAGTGATATGGCCATGTCAAAAGAATGCCAGAGCAAAAAGATTGCCAAAACTTATTATGAAATATAATAGAAAGGAAGAAGAAAGAAGACCAAATAAAATCTGGATAGAAGGGTGTAAAGGCAGCCATGATTGTCAGAGGATTGGAAGAAGATCAATGGACAGAGAGGAAGACAATGGCAGCTGCCATGATGATGTACACACACAGATAAAAGCTACGTGTACCTCAATTAACATAAAAATATGTAATAATGTCAAGCAATTAGAATCAGAGATATAATTATTTTATTTTGATCCACTTTTCACCTCTCATCTCATCCAAATACCCAAAAATGGAATTGAATTCCGTAACAAAAATGCATATTTTTCTGACAAAGCTCTGTAACAAATTGCTTTGATGAATGTTTGTTGTCTTCACACGTAATCCCAAGGATATGTACTCTATGTTGTTCCTCTAAATACACTATTTGTGTCTTTCACTTTCACCTGGTTTCTCAAACACAAGATATTGTCTCGTACAAACATAAAACACCATTTAATGTTCATATTATTCATTTTTAAACATCTTAATGATGGACAAATTATATTTGAAAAGAAAAATATACACAGACTGAGGTTTGAATCCAGGACCTTTGACTCTCTATGTCAATGCTCTATCCATGTGAGCTATCTAGTCCTCCAATCTAAACGCGTATTTTTCTCTTCTGCATAGTTAATTCCCTAACCGCAAATGCTATGAGCCATTGCTACGATTTTTGCAAATGGCGGCTTTTTTATTAAGAAGACTTTTTATTGGGAATTTAAACATTACTTATAAAGCCAGTAGTGCTTCTTTCAATGTTAATATTATTCGTTTTTAAACATCTTAATGATGGACAAATTATATTTGAAAAGATTGGAGGCCGTAGCTCACTTGGATAGAGCATTGACATAGAGAGTCAAAGGTCCTGGGTTCAAACCCCAGTCTAGGCATATATTTTTCTTTTCAAATATAATTTATCCATCATTAAGATGTTTAAAAACAAATAATATTAACATTGAAAGAAGCACTACTGGCTTTATAAGTAATGTTTAAATTCCCAATAAAAAGTCTTCTTAATAAAGGAGACGCCATTTGCAAAAATCGTAGCAACGGCTCGTAGCATTTAGGGTTAGGGAATTAACTATGTAGAAGAGAAAAATATGTGGTTAGATTGAAGGCCTAGGTAGCTCACTTGGATAGAACATTGAGATAGAGAGTCAAAGGTCCTGGGTTCAAACCCCAGTCTAGATGTATATTTTTCTTTTCAAATATAATAAAACACCATTATTGGTCTGTAAAATTAGAGGATGCTGATTGGACAGATGCTTGAATAACTGCAATATTTTTCTATTTTAAAATTTTGATGATATGCCCATAAATCTTCTTTAGTAGCTTTGTTTCCTATTACAATGATATTTTTTTTAGTACAATAGCAAGAAACATTATAAGGTTTTACTTAATAATGAGTTTGGTGTGTTTATTCTTACCTCATTTCAGTTAGACATATGTTTCAAGGCATGTTTGCTCCATCTTCAGTAGTTATAGACTGATTTTTCCCAAGTTGTCGGTCCTGGATCTCCCTCTTTCTATGGTCCAAACAACTTGCTTATTAGGAATTTTGAAATTCCTGGAGAGAGGAATTTAATTAGCAAGTTCTTCAGACCACACAAAGAGAGAGCTCAAGTCTGTAACAGCTGAAGATGAAGCTAACAAGCCTTGAAACATATGTCTAACAGAAACAACGATATGAGGTAAGATTTAAACAGACCAAATTTATTATCTAGAATATGAGATTTTTAATTTATTTTAACAATGTACACATCTCAATGATCTATGGGTTATGTTCCTTGCCTCTGGTTCCAAAGTCATAGGTTCATACATGACTGGGGTCAACTTATTCTTTTCAGAAAGAAAAAATCTAAGAGCTGAGTCCTCCAGGAGGAATTTTTTTAAGTCATGGATCTCGAGTCTGAATATTTTCAGGCTCGTAAAAGAACCTCAACCCTAAAATAGAGGGTCTGAGTAAAATTTAATCAGTCTTTCTCATCTAAATAATAACTTACAAGAGAATTGTCAACCATTGCATGATGAAACCTACCTTGGAATTTCTTCCAGAAAAGTGTTCTGATGTACCAAGGTCGGGTTCAAAAAAATATCTGCTGTTTTTAACTGCAAGGCACAGAAATCAAAGCCAGAATCCAGCCATTTCAACACATTATGCATATCAGATGGACTCCCTGCATGACTTAGAGCAGAGTGAAGTGAGCAGCAACAATGCAGACAGCAGATAATCAGGGTTATCCAATCTATCAAGTGTGGAGTTGTATTACTTCCCTGAAGTTTAAATGAGAAATTTCACATTAGATTTCTATGCCTTGCAGTTAAAAACAGGAGATCATATTATTTTTGACAAGACCTTATTATTATTATTATTATTATTATTATTATTATTATTATTATTATTATTATTATTATTATTATTATTATTATTATTATTATTATTCAAAATTTATAAATGTTATTTTGCCTAAGGTACATTAGGCTTATAGTTTGTTACAAAGTTACGAGTCATTATATAATTTTATATAAAATTAGTCCACCGCTGTGGTCTCGAGGTAGCGTGCTGCCTTGTCACACAGTGGGCCCGGGTTCGATCCCCACTCAGGGCAGTTTTTCTGGGTGAGGTTTTTATCGGGGTTTTTCCTCACCTGTAAGACAAAATGGCATAAATGAGCTAAAAGACAAAATTCGTTATTGTGAGTTATCCGTAAAAGAATACCCACCATGTGCTGCTATGCTTGCACAGGAATCTGCATACTGTCTCGATCTTCTTGCGTCAATGAAAGACAAAAATGGTTATTGTGAGTTATCCGTAAGAAATAAACATATGCTGTCACAGACTTTTTTTGTAGAGCTTTTTGAGATATTCAATTCTGTGTACATTAATTTTGTGTATTTGTTATGGTTTAGGCAGCGTAAGCCACGTAAGCATCCAAAGAGCTTCTTTTTTCAAGTTTTAAACTACAAAGGGCGATTTTTAAGGGTGTGGGAGTTGAGTATCACAACTCTCTTATAGCCAATGTTCATCCTGGGAATCTCCTGAACATTTTGCAAAAAGACCCATCACAATTGGATCAATGGTATGGCTGCGCATAAAGTACGAACAAACAAACAAACATTCATTTCTATATAAGAATTAAATTAATGTTTCTATTACCTCACCTCATATCCTTTTTCTTCTATGCTGCAGTTTCGGAGCTTATCTCCATCCTTCTGTAAGAAGGAAACCGCCAGGAAACGACATAACACCGGTCGACCAGAGGCTACTGAAGATGGAGATAAGCTCCGAAACTGCAGTATAGAAGAAAAAGGATATGAGGTGAGGTAATAAAAACATTAATTTAATTCTTAAATTAAACCTCATAGTGTACTTTCCCTGTGAAAGTTAAATTCATTTCTATATATTAGATTAATTGCTATTAGGCCTTAATACATCACAACAGTTCTCTGCGAGATATCTCAAGTTCGATTTTGGCACGTAATGGTTGACAATTGTCTCGTCAGATTCACACGATAATGATGAACTTGGTTGGGAGCAAGACTATGGGATGTTCAACTTTAACAAAGCAATATGTTAAGTTTTGAGAAACCGGGTGGTTAATTTGTTAGAACCACATTGCAACTTGCTGATGAGTTATCCAAGTTCAGGAAATAAAATACAAATTACACAGCCACAAGATTCTGTGAAGTTGGGTGACTTCACACGTGCCACAGCAGAAGGTGGTTAGTAGAGTCCTCTCTGCCTGCGACTTCAGACACACTCGACGTTCGGAAATCTTCGTAACCGTCTCCTCCAGAGATTACTAGCAGCTTAACATTGCTACTCTGTAGTTCAGGTTTACTCTTCAGAGAGTGCGGACGAATCATAAAACCTTCGTTATTCTGTGCAGGAACTGTTTCTACATATGTAAGAAATCTTACGTGACCAGTGTGCCCATGTGGAACTCCTGTAAACATAACAACTTAGTTAGTTAGTATCTTAATAAAAATTAATTAATTGAGTCGTATTTCATGTTCTTCAAGCATAGAAACTGCAGTTTTCAAGAGGAATGCCTCCCATCTTCAGCCATCATTATGATTCAATGTTTTTATTATTCATTTCATACATCTCAGTGATGGATAAATCATATTTGAAGAGAAAAATTGTATGCTAGACCAGGGCTCAAACCCAGGACCTTTGGCTTTCTGGGCCAAAGTTCTAACTGCCTGAGCTATCCAAGCGAGTTCCAATCTAAATGCAAATTTTTCTCTTATATACATTGTTAATTCCCGCGCACCAAATGGTATGAAACCTTCGTTCCTATCTTTCTTTATTAAGAAGACATCTATTTGGGAATTTTTATATTGAGCTGTATGAAATGAATAATAAAAAGATTGAAAGAAGCCATACTGACTTTATAATGTAAAATTTGTGTAATCTGGAATGTGAATAATAAGGAAATCTGTCCAATGTGAACAAATTTATTGGTCTCGGCAAAATAATAGTAATTATAAGTGTATTTATTTTGTATAAAAAGGAACTTGTCCAAAGTGGAAACGGAAGGATATTTCTACACAATTCACAAAAAAAAATGTTTAAGGCGAAAAGAGAGAGAGAGAGAAATAAATTAGTTTCCACTTCATTGAATTCCCGTTAGGCAAATTAACAATAAGTGATGATTCCTGCCGCCCGCATCGGGTGAAGTAGAGTTTCTACCAGTAACTGGAATTTTCTTTCGGCCTCACTCCACACCCATTTTGTGAAATACAGGTTCGTTTAACAAATATTTGGCATGTGACATCTGCCTTACAAATAACCAGTGCACTGTAAAATCTTAAATTATTTTAAGATCTGAGACCAATTGTGTACGTATCTTTCACAGGTAGCATCTGAATTTATGGAATAAAGATGGCTAAATCGTATGTATCATTGTCATTAAACAAAAAGTCAAGGTGATTGAAGATAAAGAAAAATAAACTCTCAGTACGTGAAATAATGACTAAATTTAAATGTGGAAAAACCCAAGTTTGTGAGATTTTAAAAGACAAAGAAAAAATAACGAATGAATGGGTGCAAAAAATGGTCAAATGAAAAACAAAAAATAAATAAATAAATAAAAATAAAAAATTTAAAAAAATAAATGAAGAAATCAACGAGGTGTGTTTTACAAGTACAGGATCAAAAAATCTCCAAATTTCCGAACCGATGCTCCAAAGTCAAGCTCTAAATGTTGCCATATCCCTAGGGAATAGCGATTTCAAAGCATCTTCAGGTTGGTTGTGGACAGTTTTAAAAGATGACACAATGTAGTGTGGAATGAAATTTGCAGGGAATCAAAGGATGTGGATGAAAGTATAGTTAGTGAGCGGAAACCGAAATTGCAAACTTCAATTTCAGGATACGTGCCTAAGAGACATTTTTAACGATGAAGAAATGGGACTGTTTTTTATCGTGTTACCATCAAAGTCGCTCGTACATACTGTACTTCACTTTCCAACGGCAGCGCAACTACAATTAATCCAACGCACGTAAGACACATATGGTGCTCTATAATCTAAGAGAGGTTAATATTTTTTGTTTTTTTTTATAATGCAGAATGTTGTCTAATGTGGAGAAAAAATTGTTCCCATGTGATTCCTTTTTTGAACAAGTTTTACTGTATAATTAATTGGTGAGATAAATAAATAAGGTAACTGACGAGGGACGTGTTTATGCTTGAAACTGCAGTTTCATGAAAAGCACGAAATTTATGAAGTTAGTTTTCAAAAAAAAGTTCTCCGATGAATTTAAATGATACCTCATAATGTATGTATGTGACAACCAATCAAAAAATAGCTCCAAAGTAACGGACTGTACTGAAAACATCAACACACAAGACTCAACTATAAATAAGGACACGATTTCCAGTGCACAGCCAGACTGAAGCCAACAGTTTAAGAGTTAGGAGGTCATAAACCACGCCGAATCTCCTGAGGAAGTCTACCGCAGTAGTAGACGAAATGTTCTTTCTCCTTCTTCTTCCTTCCAAGTATTAGGCCAAGGCCTGTTACGATCCTATAGAAAATTTTCCCTCCAGCGTTTCATAGGACGGCCCAGTGATCTTCGTCCTCTTGGTATATAATTATAAACAGCTTTGGGGATCCGATTTGAACTCATTCTTTCAAGATGGTGTTTCCAATTTACTTGGTACTTAATAAATTAATGTTTCCCAATTTTAACTTTGAATTAGTTAGTACTGTTTAATATATTCCAAAATTGGCGTAGTCTTCAATTCTTTTAAGATATCGGGGGTCCTTTTCTGATCCCATCTGGTGTAACTCGCTGTTCTGCGCATGAATCTCATTTCACAAGCCGTTATTCTGCTTTCATGTTGTCTTTTTAGTGTCCATGCTTCACTACCATAGATCAACACTGGTCTAGCCAAAGTGTTATATAAACGTAATCTGGTGTTTTTTTGTACAAGGGATGGTTTCATAACTTGATTAATAATTCCTAAACTTTTATTATAACAGGTAATTTTTTCAGGGATATCCTTTTCATCCCAGATAGAGAGATAATATCCAAGATATTTAAATTGATTAGATCTCTCTAAAATTTTATTCTGGAGACAGATTTTACTTTGTATGGGGTCCTTCCCATGAAATGCCATAATTTTAGTTTTGTTAATTGATATTTCCATATTAAATTTGGCAGCTATTTTTTGTAAATTATAAATTGATCGTTGCAAATCATTTTGTTTTTATTATTAATTTCATACATCTCAATGATGGATAATTTTTCTCTTCAAATATGAAATGTTAATTGTTAATATAACCAGACCACAGCCATTTAGCCCGAAAGACATAATATGATACATACCTCATAATGTTTACTTCCCAACATAACATGATACATACCTCATAATGTTTACTTCCCAACATAACATGATACATACCTCATAATGTTTACTTCCCAACATAACATGATACATACCTCATAATGTTTACTTCCCAACATAACATGATACATACCTCATAATGTTTACTTCCCAACATAACATGATACATACCTCATAATGTTTACTTCCCAACATAACATGATACATACCTCATAATGTTTACTTCCCAACATAACATGATACATACCTCATAATGTTTACTTCCCAACATAACATGATACATACCTCATAATGTTTACTTCCCAACATAACATGATACATACCTCATAATGTTTACTTCCCAACATAACATGATACATACCTCATAATGTTTACTTCCCAACATAACATGATACATACCTCATAATGTTTACTTCCCAACATAACATGATACATACCTCATAATGTTTACTTCCCAACATAACATGATACATACCTCATAATGTTTACTTCCCAACATAACATGATACATACCTCATAATGTTTACTTCCCAACATTAATTTAATATAAGATATAATTTGTTAAGTTTTTACAGTAATTTGCTTCTGAGAAAAGATATTTGAATCTCTCTTTAATCAAAGTATTACAACGTTAAGGAACCTTGATAATTTAGGAACTAGGAACAATACAATACTAATGAAGTAATCAAATAATTTACTTCTTCTTCTACTACAAGGTTTAGGCTATGCAGCCTGTTCCGGCGAAGTTAAAAGTGGAGTCCATCTTCTACGTGGTCGGCCAACATCTCTTGTTCCTCTGGGATTATACAGGAAGGTTCTTTTTGGTATTCTTTCGTTGTTCATTCTCATTAAGTGTTCTGTCCATTTCTTATCATTTTCGCTGATTTTATCTTCAATTTTATATATATTTAATTCTTCTCGTATAGTTCCATTCCTTATTCTATCCGCTCTTGTGCATCCTTTCACATTACGTAAAAACAGCATTTCCATAGTCTGTATCCTGCTTTTATCCCTTGATTTCATTATCCAATTTTCACTTCCATACAACAACAAAGGAACAGCCATTGTTTTATATAATTTAAGTTTCGTATCTTTCCTTGTTTTCCGACCTAAGGTTCTTTTTATGGTTCCACAAATAGCCTGAAATTTATTTACTTTATTTTCTATATCTTTATTTTCTCTATAAGTTATATCACATCCTAAATATTGGAAATGTGATACTTGTTCTATTATTTTGTTATCCAGTACAATTTTTGATCTAATTCCATATTTACCAATAAATGCAATAAATTTACTGCAAGTTTTTATACCTGTGGCATTTGGTATGTTTGATAGCTTAGTTGTAGCAGGAGCTATGTGTGGGAGTGGCATTGTGAGAATAACTCCTGCACTTGTACCTATCCACAGCAGGTCTTTACAGGCTAGAAGTGACGTCACTCGAAGACATGCTGCTTTGTGCTGCCGGATTATATCATCACAACCTGCAAAATATATGTCAATTTATATAAATGAGAATCAAATGAATCGTGAATTCTTATTACCTCATATATCTATGTTTTTTTTAATCACAGCACTGCGGTATCGGAAAAACATCTTTTCCATCTTTTCACGGTCGTGAAAATACTGAGGATGGAAAATATGTTTTTCTGATACCGCGGTGCTGTGATTAAAGAAACATAGATATATGAGGTAAGAAGAATTCACGATTCATTTGATTCTTATTAAGAAAACCTCAAAATGTTAAAATTCCCAAATTTATTATATTAAATCATATAAATGAATCGAAAATTATGTAAACCTCTGCTTTCTGAAGGTTTGTTTTGGTTTCTATTCTATGTTTTTCTGACCAGGCATGTGCAGCTATTGCCAAAATTACTTAAACAATTGCAAAAACTGAAGGAACTCACAATTTGGGAAAAATTTACATATGCAAGAATGAAAATGCAACTATGAATTTTGAAATACCCGGTTATAAGGAGAGAGGACTGATTTGGAAGTTCGTCGGTCAGCCATCAGATGGCGCGGAGGTCAGTCTGCAGGATAGAAGGCAGTCGGACGTCAGTTGTGAACGTGACACAGTATTGAGAATGTCACAAATGATGTGACGAAACCCTGGGTTTGCGAGGAGTTACAAGGTATGAGGTGAGTGAAATAAAAAGTAAACAATTCTTAACCTAAACTTAACCTAAATTCCATACCACGGGCAACCACAGGAATGATTCCCTTTAAGGAAAAATTTCTATGATTTCACTGGGAATCGAACCCGCGACATCATAAACAGTAGTCAGAAATGCTAGCCCATGAACACTAGTTCAATATAATAGTACAAAAACAAAGTATACTCACTGGCTAACATTTTTGTAACAGCAGGAGCAACGTTGATGTCACACAAATAATCAAACGATGCAGCGTGGAACAGTCTGATTATAGCAGAGTTCTGTAGAGAGATCCACACACCCAGTCCTGACAGCGCCATGCACGTCACTGCTCGGTTACTGTCAGAGTTTACTTGGAATGAATGCTACAACAATAAAAAAGTACAGTATTTAAATTCTTAGCAATTCACACTATGCGCTATATTTATTTAAATTCTGTCATGTGACAGACCTAGAAAACATCTGCCCTACCAGCTGGTTGCTGGCCTCACATTTACATGTGTTAATCAACTTTTATCTAAGTTTTGTATGATGATACTGCCTTTTCTTTGGCACAGAGTCTGCTTTTTCATTTCCTTATAAATCACGTGTGAAGGTATCTGTTATGTGATGATCTTGATGAAGGTTTCCGGGCTGTAGGCCGTGGTCGTGAGGCTTGTAGTTCCCCGACGTTTCGCCAGAGACTGCTTCTGGCATCCTCAAGGGTTGTCTTGAGACTGGCAATTATGTCCGCTGTCTGTTCACCACGATGTATTCGTAAGTTGTATCTGCCTTCTGATTGGTCAGCATTAGGGGCTTCCATTGCTCCAATGAGATTGCTGTTTGATGGTCTAGTCAACTGTACGTTATATCTGCCTTCTGATTGGTCAGTGGTAGGGACTTCCATATTTCCACTGAGATTGCTGTTTGTGGAACTATGGAAGTCCCTACCGCTGACCAATCAGAAGGCAGATATAACGGTACAGTCGACTAGACCATCAAACAGCAATCTCATTGCAGCAATGGAAGTCCCTAACGCTGACCAATCAGAAGGCAGATATAACGTACAGTCGACTAGACCATCAAACAGCAATCTCATTGCAGCAATGGAAGTCCCTAACGCTGACCAATCAGAAGGTAGATACAACTACCGAACACATCGCGGTGAACGTATAAATAGGACAGACAGCGGACAGAATTGCCAGTCTCAAGACAACCCTTGAGGATGCCAGACGCAGTCTTTGGCGAAACGTCGGGGAACTACAAGCCTCACGACCACGGCCTACAGCCCGAAAACCTTCATCAAGATCATCATAGCAACTCCAGCCGTGAAAGTCTACGTGAATATATCTGTTATGTATTTTTTTAATATGAAGCTTTACTGCTAAAAAGTAATGTATAAATTCTCAATAAAAATACTTCTGAATAGAAGCCGTCAGTTGGTGTGACGGTAGCGACAGCTATTAGCCTTCAGACGAACAAGAATTGTATAAGTTGAAAGAAATTTTAATGTTTGTATCATCGTTTGATTGGTGTAATGGACAGCACACTAGTATGGAGAATGAGAGGTCCAGGGATCAAATCCCGGTTCAAACATTAATTTTTCTTTCTTCTAGTGTTACAGTTTTATCTTGGGTTTACAGAGTGATTCAGAAATATGGCTATACGTTTGATTGCATTTTGTGACGAAAATATTATCATTAAAGGAAATATGATGTTATCATTGGAAAAGGGGGGGCATGCCATAGCATAGTGGTTAAGGCACTGAGCTACAAGCCAGAGGGTCGAGGGTTCAAGTCCCGTTGGGGTCAGGATTTTTAAACTGACCCAAACCCTCTGGCAGCACTATGGCCCTGGGGTCGACTCAGCCTCTAACGGAAATGAGTACCAGACGCTTGTTCTGGGGGTAAAGGCGGCCGTCACACAGGGCTGACAACCCGGCTGACATAAAGTGCCAATTGTCTAGAAAAAGTGGGAGCCTTAACCTCCTACTACCCCAAGGGCCTTCGGGCCTGTTGTGGGATCACTTTACTTACATTGGAAAAGGAATCCTTCAAATTACAACAATAGAACAAAACAAAACAAATCACGGCTCATGTGAAGCTTGGCAGCTTGATTTTTGTGGGCTAGCGTCGAATGCCTCCACAATTCTCTTCGTTGTTTCTACATCCGTGATAATGCGAAGCCTTCCAGGAGGTTTGATTTTCTGCATCCTTCCCGTTTCCAGCAGTCGTTTTCTCCACTTCCCCACAGTCGACGGTTGCAATGCTACATTAAACTTACATCTTGCCCATCTTGCGGCCTCACGATCATTAGCATACGTTATTGCCCATGCAGCAATTGTAATTTGCTGTTGCATATTCAATGCCATTTTGACTAATGACGTAAGTTTTACACTGTTTTGTTTTATTCCATTGTTGTAATTTCAATAATTGCCTTTCCAACGGTAATTTCATATTTCCTGTAATGGTAATATTTTCATCACACAACGCGATCAAATGTATAGCCATATTTATGATTCACCCCATATACTAATTTGAACGCATGTCAAATTTCATAATTTTTTTTTCTATTTTGTGTAGATCCCCTGCCTTTCTGATATTGAATTTTTACAAATTCACCATATTAAAATAACTTTTCAATACAGTGCCCCTTGCAGGTCGACAAAGAAAACTTTGAGAATGTCTGTTCTAGACCATCAACATAACAGGTTAAAAGATGTGAGATAATTTACCTCAACTTCTAGAGAAGTAGTGTTGAGTATCTTTATAGCATTATGACAGGTACACCACAGTCTTCCAGCAATGGGCAGCATTCGAGTGACAGGTGTTGCTGCAGTTCCTACTGACACAGTGTATGGATCTGTTGTGTTCCAGCCACCAACTGCAAACAAACATGTTGTTGATTCAATTCATGATTCAAATTTGAGCTTAATATTAAATTTATGTTGGGAAGTAAACATTATGAGGTATAATCATTAAAATTCATCGGAGGACATTTTGTTTAAACAACTCACCTCATAGGATTCATGCTTCCATGATACTGCGGTTTCAAACACAGTCGTGTTCATCTTCATCCATAACTCCGACTGAAGGTGAACATGACTGTGTTTGAAACCATGGTATCATGGAAGCATGAATCCTATGAGGTGAGTTGTTTAAACAAAATGTTCTCTGAAGAATTTTTTAGCTTTATATTAAAAACTACGTACATTTTGGTAGTACTTACTGTGATCCCGCACGTAAACACTGATGTCACCATTTGCCAAAGACACAAACACTCTATTGTCCAGATAACTGCAAACAAAAAGGAACTTGAACACAAGATTGAAAGAACAACTTACAAATGTTAAAAATGGGGAAATACGTAACTCTGCAATAGCTGCACATGCATGGTCAAAAAACATGGAATCAAAACAAAAGCCAAATTGTATCTGAAGTGACTATTTAACTCACGCCCCAAATGGGAGTCAATGACCAATCACGTTACAATGATTTTTGATTTACAACCAATCACAGTCATGTTTCGCCTAGATTTACCAACTAAAGTTTATCATAATAAAGAAAACACCTCCTTTTTAACATTCTGAATAGGTCATAGCATTATTTTGCAGTGACTGACTCCGTAAGAAATACAGCTACCATATTGTATATATAGTGCATGAATGTCAACACGTAGTGCATGCAGGAGTTAATATAAAAACATTTGTAGCAATTCATTATCCCACCAAAAAAAGAAACCACAGTTTGCACTTTCTTAAATGTATTTTTTCCAGGTAATAACAATCCAGAAAAATAGAATTGTCATATTTACGTCATAGGACATCAGAAATGAATTACTATACAGTTTGATGTGTTTCATTTTTTCTCCACTAGAGTGCATTCTTACAATATTGCGTTCCTTTGTCGATAAATAATATGATCTGGTTGCAGTGATGAACAAAAGAAGCAAATGAAGCGTCCCAATCATTTCTCATTTGTTTTCAAATATCGCCGTTTACATTAAATATATAAATATTTTAAAATAACTATATTTAAGTAATGATTTGTGAGTAAACAGCTTAATTTTATTCATTAAATAGTCCTAGAAAACAACATGAAAGCAGAATAACGGCTTGTGAAATGAGATTCATGCGCAGAACAGCGGGTTACACCAGATGGGATCGGAAAAGGAACACCGATATCTTAAAAGAATTGAAGACTACGCCAATTTTGGAATATATTAAACAGTACCAACTAAATTGGAAACATCATCTTGAAAGAATGAGTTCAAATCGGATCCCCAAAGCTGTTTATAATTATATACCAAGAGGACGAAGATCACTGGGCCGTCCTGTGAAACGCTGGAGGGAAAATTTTCTATAGGATCATAACAGGCCTTGGCCTAATACTTGGAAGGAAGAAGAAGAAGAACAACAAATGTCATTCTTGATTTCCAAATTATCTAAATAAATTCACTCCTCACTTCGTGAGTCGTGAATTTATCGATAATTTGGAAATCAAGAGTGGCATTACTTATGAAAAATATATGATCAGATTGGATTTGAACCCAGGACCTTTAACTTTCTATGCAAATACTCTAGCAAGTGAGTTACTGAGAAACTCCAATCTTTCTTGTTTTTTTTTTGGAAACACATTCAAAAAAACAAGAAAGAAAAACTTATGAACTTCAAAATTTCTGTGGATTCTGATTGGATCCAGAGGTTTATCGGTCCACCAACAGAGGGAAGAAGAAGTAGTTCTTCTGATCGACATAACATCAGTCAACAAGAATGTATTGAAGATGAAGCCGCCAAGGCTTTGAAACCACGGTCTACTTAGAAGACTGGATATGAGGTGAGGTATCAAGCATTTTAATTTATGTTTTTATTATTAATTTAACACTTCTCACTGAGGGATAAATTATATTTGAAGAGAAAAATGTTCACCTAGATGCATATTTTTCTCTTATATACGTTGTAATTCCCTTGCGCCAAATGCTTTGAAACCTTTGCTTCTATCTTAGAGGTCCTGGGTTCAAGTCTCGGTCTAGGCGAAAATTTTTCTCTTGAAATATAATTTATCCTTCAGTGAGAAGTGTTAAATCAACAATAAAAACATCAATAGAAGCCCTTCTGGCTTGATAAAGAAATGTTAAATTCCCAATAAATGTCTTCTTAACTAAGAAGCTGCCATTTGCAAAGATAGAAGCAAAGGTTTCAAAGCGTTTGGCGCAAGGGAATTACAACGTATATAAGAGAAAAATTAGCATCTAGATCGCAACTCGCCTCGGTAGCTCAGTTGGTAGAGCATTTGGCCTGGCAAGCCAAAGGTCCCGGGTTCGAGTCTCGGTCTAGGCGAAAATTTTTCTCTTCAAATATAATGAAGGATTTTAATTTAATGTGAAGAGAGACTTACATGATGGAATGGACAGCTGAGCCGTGCTGTATCTTCACTTTATTCTTTTTAATACGAATATTGTCACTACAGTTATACACATGTATACAACCATCCTCTGTCCCGAGCCACATCGTCGGCTGCAAATTGTCTGTGTCATCAGCGCTACTCGACGTATCACAAGCCAATGAGTCCGAGGCACTTCTTATTCTTTTCGAATCCTCCTCCGCTCCAACACTGCCACCTGTACCTGTCACACCATCTTCACCGTCATCTTCATCTTCACTCGACGAACTGCTGCAATAACAATAACACAATACAACTATTTATATAATACATTTGGGAATTTTTAACATTATGAGGTTTTATATTTGAAAAGAAAAAATATATGTCTAGACTGGGGTTTGAACCCAGGACCTTTGACTCTCTATGTCAATGCTCTTCCATCTGAGCTACCTAGGCCTCCAATCTAAACGTGTATTTTTCTCTTATACATAGTTAATTCCCTAACCCCAAATGCTACAAGCCGTTGCTACGAATTTTGCAAATGGCGGCTTCTTTATTAAGAACACTTTTTATTGGGAATTTAAACATTACTTATAAAGCCAGTAGTGCTTCTTTCAATGTTAATATTATTTGTTTTTAAACATCTTAATGATGGACAAATTATATTTGAAAATAGGCATATATTTTTCTTTTCAAATATAATTTGTCCATCATTAAGATGTTTAAAAACAAATAATATTAACATTATGAGGTTTTATTAATAAGAATTAAATGAATCGTGATTTCTTCTTACCTCATACTTCTATGTTTTTTTAAACACAGCACTGCAGTATCAGCAACCATCGTCACCATCCTCAGTTGTTTTCATGACTGTCAATTTATTCTTTTGCCGGTAATTATCCAAACAGCCATCTGGTGTTCTTTTGAAGGAATCATTTTCTAAACTGCCATCTGTTGTATTTTTGAAGAACTTTGTAATCTCGTAAAAAAGAACACTTCAGAAACATAAAGAATGGAGAAATTGAAAAATCAGCTATAGCAGCACATAGTTTATTAGAGCATCATAGAATTGAAAAAGAAGCAAAACTTTTGAAACATCTATCAAAACCTTTGAATTTAACAGTTTGGGAAAAGATATATATTAAAAAACCATACTAGAACCATGAATTTCGAGATTCAAGACAAACCGAGCTTGATTACAAAGTTCTTCAGAAATACAACAGATAGCAGTTTAGAAAATGTTTCCTTCAAAAGAACACCAGATGGCAGTTTGGATAATTACCGGCAAAAGAATAAATTGACAGTCATGAAAGCAGCTGAGGATGGTGACGATGGTCGCTGATACTGCAGTGCTGTGTTTAAAAAAACATAGAAGTATGAGGTAAGAAGAAATCACGATTCTTAACAATACAACTAAACACAAAAATTCATTCATCGCTTAATATTAAATTTTAATTAAATTAATTTATTTTATTAAATTTTGAATCCTAGAACTATTAGAATATGAAGTTGAAGATGAAAATTCAGAAACAGTCATAAAGATGGCCGAACATAAGAAAAACATTTCTTGCTTTGAAGAACACGGAGTGACTCATTATTTATTTTACTTTTTAGGAATTAACACCATGAGGTATCATTTATTTAAGTAAAATTTTATCGCCTCACCTCATATTCTTCTTCTTCGTACACTAGTTTTGGGACCATCTTCGGTTCCATTTTCAGTATTTTCACGACTGCTATTTTGTCGTCCTGAAGAGTCCTTCTGCTTGTAAACTGAAGAACCTCGAAATCAAATAATTTTTCCCAAGAATTTCAAAGTTCATTAATTTCTCCTTTCCATTTTTTTTAAATGTATATTTTTTCCCCAAACCATGGATATTTGGAGTTTTCTACTTGTTTTATTAATATAGCTTTCTTTCAACTTTATATTTTTCTGATCATGCATGGGCTGCTACTGAAGTAGAAAAATGTGCACTAGCAGCCCATACTTACTTACTTACTTACTCACTGGCACTATCGAACCCATAGGTTCATGGCTGCATGGACATAAGCTCTCCATACATCCCTATCCTGAGCTAATGCTTTCCAATCATTCCCTGTATAATCTACTTCCCTCAAATCATAGTTAATGTTATTCTCCCACCTCATTCTTGATCTACCAACTGTGCGTTTTCCCTCTGGCCTAACATTCCATGTTCCTAGGAACATGTCCCTGTGTTTGAGCCTTTGGCATGGGTTCCCTGAAGTAGTCCCGCCCGGAGAACCGAATGGGGTCTATTTGACCTCCGGAAAATTTTACCCCAGTTGAACCCATGTCCACATTTCTTGACGGTTGTATTTTTACAGTGAAAGATCATCACTCTTTCGACCAAGGTACTTTTTTCGTCTGGCTTATCATCTTCGACCAGTCTGGCATTGGTAACCCTATCGGCAGCAATGCTACCGCCGGCATAGCTCTCAGGATCATTTAACCCATTCGCTTCAGGTTAAAATGCTCAATTCATTTCCCTAGAAACCGGATATAAGTTGCAGTAAATTATATTGTTTATTTTCAGATGTTCGAAACAAACAAAATATAACGGTACTTGAGATCGCAATAAGGGTGAAGGCCAAAACACATTCCTCTACTATTCATAGATATTAACAAAAGATTGCCATATTAACGAATGTACAAAATATTGCAAAATATATAACAGCAGAGTTAAGCGAGTGTATTTCTTCTTCTGAGTTGAAGGTCATTTAACTGCCGGCGAGTCTACCTTCGTCTTTTGAGGCGAATGGGTTAAGCATGCAAGCAGCAGCCCATACATGATCAGAAAAAATCTAATTGAAAGAAAGGCTGAATTATTCAAACAAATAGAAAAATATCAAATAACTCATAGTTTGGGAAAAAATCTACGTAAAAAAACAGAAACGAGAAATAAATGAACTTTAAAATTCCCGGGGAAAATTATTTGATTTTGAGATTCTTCAGTCTACCAACAGAGGGAGCAAGAAGCGGCTCTTCAGGGCGACGAAACAATGGTTATAATATTATAATGAAATTGTGAAAAGAAAAATTAATGTCTGAACCAGGAATTGAACTGTGGACCTCTAGTTTTCCAGACTAGTGTGCAGCCCACTACACCATTCTAGACCTGGCACAAACATTAACAATTCTTTCCACATATACAAATCTATAATTCTCGTTTCGTCCGCTGTCAGGTAGGTGACATTACCATCGCCAACGGCCGGCTTCATTTAGAAGTATCTATATTTGAGAATTTTACACGACCACTTTTATAAGCAGTAAACGATGTTATTTAACATTTTCCAATACTGTTATTTTAACACAGTTCCAATAATGGATCATATTATAATATTATAATGAATTGTGTAGTGGGCTGCACACTAGTATGCAGAACTAGAGCTCCACGGTTCGATTCCTGGTTCACACATTAATTTTTCTTTTCACAATATCATTATAATATGATCCATTATTGGAACTGTGTTAAAATAACAGTATTGGAAAATGTTAAAGAAACAATAGTTGTCGTGAAAATACTGAGGATGCAACTGAAGAAGAAAGTTCTAAAACTAGTCTAAGAAGAAGAAGAATATGAGGTGAGGTGATAAATTTCCTAATTGTTCCACACATTTATGTGATTTTGTTAATTTATTTTATGTTACATCACATCCCAGGAAATTAAAATGATTTCATCGATTTTTCTGTTTCCTGCACGTAGCAGAGAAGACCCTTTAAATGTTACAACTTTTAATAAAAACTGCTAGGTTTGTGTTATTACCTATCTAAATGCACTGTGTTTCCACCACCACCATCGTCAGTGTCTTCCACAGAAATGCTGATTCCAGTCTTACTGCTGATGAACGGTTGTCCAGGGCTACCCACACAGCTTGACCTACAAAAATATCACAAACAACATTCCTTCATCTCTGTTGTTGTTTAACTTCTCACCTAATACATAGTTTTAGATGCCCCACATTGCAACTTTGGACCACACACAAGACATGGAGGTCCTCTCTCAATGAACAATTGCCTCAGTTCTGGTCCTCCTCCGAGACAACACAACACACACATTCATACTAAACATGATGAATATATATTTAATTTTAGAAAGTGATATTTTGAGGTTATTTTAATTATATTATTTTTATATTTAAATTAATATTGGGAAGTAAACATTATGAGGTTATATCATTAATAGTTAGTGGAGAACATATTTTTATCGACTCACCTCATATGATTTCAAATTTCTTTGATACCAACGGTTTCAGACAATATCATGTCCTTCTTCAGTCATGGCTTCCACTGATGAAATTCTGTGATTGTTGATTTCTCTAATGACATCACCTCTTGTGCTGCCATCTTTCATTGGGATTATAAACTTTGTAATTAAATTTTTATCCACTGGAATATCGAAATTCATAGATCGATATCACCAGCAGAAGGTATGCCTACATCCACTAGCTTCGAAAGCAAGACTTGTAAGTAAATATATTGTACACTCACCCTGTGACTCCAGGTATAGAAGCTATGCATAAAATCCGAGCGTTGCAAACACCATTACAGGAGATGACAGTGGGATCAGGTTGCAAACTGAGAACACACACTTGGCCGACGTAACCATCGCTGTTGCACACCCACACGTCCCGCATGCCGTACGCATTGAGTCCCAGAGTTGGAGCTGCGCATGTGAACTGGAGACCAGCTCGAGTTTTGCGAATTGGTAGCGGAGCCAGGAACTCTGGCGATGGACGTCTGTCTGCTGACAGGGCTGCACAAACCAAAAACATCATTTAAATATTACTGTCAAAATATCATAACCCACATTACATAGGAATCTCATGTGTAAACATATATATATTAGCTAATACCCGGCGTGTGCTGCTATGCCTAAATAAATTAAAAATAATGTGCTTTTATGTTTAGTTGAATAAATAAATGGAAAAATTTATATCGTAATTATTTTTAGATACCCCATGCTGTTTACCCGGCATTGTCTGGGAATCTACTCATCCCGATCTTCTTGGCATAAATGAGCTAAAAGAGAAAATTCGTTATTGTGAGTTATCCGTAAAAGAATACCCACCATGTACTGCTATGCTTGCACAGGAATCTACGTACTTGTCTCGATCTTCTTGGCATCAATGAAAGACAAAAATGGTTATTGTGAGTTATCCGTAAGAGATAAACATGTGGTGTCACAGACTTTTTTGTAGAACTTTTTTAGATATTCAATTCTGTGTACATTAATTTTGTGTATTTGTTATGGTTTAGGCAGCATAAGCCATTTAAGCGTCCAAAGAGCTACTTTTTTCACGTTTTCCACTACAAAGGGCGATTTTTAAGAGTGTAGGAGTTGAGTATCACAACTCTCTTATAGCCTATGTTCATCCCGGGAATCTCCTGAACATTTTGCTAAAAGCCCCATCACAATCGGATCAACAGTATGGCCACACATAAAGTACAAACAAACGATCATTAATTTATGAAAAGGAATCTCTTGGAAGCTTTTAGTTTCCATAATAATTAACTAACACACTGACACTATCAAACCCATAGGTTCATGAACATGCAGACATAAGCTCTCCATACATTCCTATCCTGAGCTAATGATTTTCAATTGTCCCTGTATCATCTACTTCCCTCAAATCATGGTTCATGTTGTTCTCCCACCTCATTCTTGGGCTACCAACTGGGCATTTTCCCTCTGGCTTTCCTACAAGAAGCTTCCATGCCCTTCTTTAATTTGCAATTGGTGCCACATGTCCTGCCCATTGCAGTCTACGAGACTTAACTGTTCTTATTATATCTGGTTTCCTATAAAGATCATGTAGCTCACTGTTATGTAGTCTTCTCCATTCGACTGTTTGTTCATTTCTTTTAGATCCAAACATTTTCCTAAGAATGAATGAATGAGTCACTTCTTATCTTGCCTCAAATTTCATGTTTTTATTAAACACAGGAACTGCAGTTTTCAAGAGGACGTCCCTCTCATGCTCAGCCGATATTATGACTACTGGATTTTCATTGGAAACTTCATGTATAACATTGCCATCTGGTGCTGATTTCATGAACTTTGAGGTCAAGTCCTGTTCATCGGGAATTTCAAAATTCATGGATCTAAATTTGTTCTTCTGAATTAATAACCTCATGTTATTTCCCATATTTAACTATGAATTTTCCTAAGAACTTTATTCTCAAATACTTGTAATCTTTCCTCCTCCCTTAAAGACTCCAAGTTTTGTATATTTTCAATATAACTGGAAGAATAAAAGTTTATTATTATACATCATTTAATTATAATACGTACCTAACTTCTGTTTGGCTTCATTAAATGATTCCTCCCAACTTGTCCTCTTCTCAGGTTTTGTAAACACAACAGACAAATTTTCAATCCCATTCCTGTAAACACATGACATCAATATATGTTGTGGATGTACCATTGCATTGTATATTAAGTTATGAGACAAACATGTACAGATCTAAGTAGAATTCATGGAATAGAGATTAACTTTTTAACAAGCATGCTTAGAAAAATCAGAAGAAATAGAATTTAAAATACAAAAGTAAGAGAAATTTTTATCTTCTTCTTCTTGTAAGCCCTTGTTTTCCTTAACAGAGATTTAGGCGCTCTCCCCCTACAGGGAAGAATTTGAACCATACTAATTTAGTTACACTTGTTTTTGTATAGATGTCATTTGACTGGTCCATGGTCAGTGTTCTGCCTAATACTGACATCAAGGAAACCAAGGTAGTACCAGGATGGGAAAATTCGGTAAATTTTGCTTAGAGGCCTTTTCATTCAGGCTTAAGGATCTTTTACGAGCCTGAAAATCTTCAGACTCGGGACCCACGGAGGACTTGCTCCTTGGATTTTTCCATCCTAAAAAAATCCATTGACCCCGGCCAGCGGCCGGGTTTGAACCCGCGACCCTTGGGACTAGAGGTAAGGAGCATAACCACTAGTCCACCGCGGCCAATGAGAAATTTTTAAGTTTGATAAAATACAAGATGAAATTAAGAGGGAGAAGTTACATAGTCTCTGTAGTGTTCTGCCCTAGGGCAGGTATTTCACTGCAATCATAGCATTTTCATGCTATGCTTTGCAGCTTTACTAGGGAGTTATGGCTGTGGTAGCATCCCGTTGCTTTCCATCAAATGATGAAGAAGATAATGATGATGGCAGGATAATTTTCGGGGATCATTGGGTCCTAAGCTTCCTGACATTTGGACGGCTTTTATATAATATTCAATCAAAACTGAGAGAAACCTCTTTACTGTTATTCTCATTTAAAAAAATGTAAAACTTCATTTTTTGGAAAAAATATATTAGGATAGCTTAGGTACATATTAAGCTGTTTTACTATTATACATTCCATTAAAATGTTCCCTTTCCTCATACCCCAATAATTGAAAATGGCTGTTGGTTCTCTTTAAACAAATTCAAATTGATTTTATTTAAAAGGAACCAAATGAAGTTTGACAACAAATCATTGACAATTAACATATAAATTATTATTTAAATTTGGAATATATATGAATAGTTAGATGCGAGGAACCAATGAATATAACTTTTCAAACAATAACATTATTAGCATTCCATTCATTCGCCTTCTTCTATTTTAAAGTCAGCAACCGTCTGTGTCATCTTAACCTCAGTACTGGAATTTAGTTTCATATAGAGAGGCCAGACATCTTTTGGTATAAGGTGACGACCAGATTCAACATCCTTAAACATTTCTTTGCTTATTGGCTTTCCTTCAGGTCACAGGGAAATCAACTTAGCTGAATGAAAGCTGTCTGATTTTCTTCCTAGTTGTTTGTTCTCAATATCGACTTGATGAAATTTTCTTGAGCATTTAATAAAAATGAAAGAATTGAAAATGAAAACAAATCAGGAATTTATCAGATCAAATGCAGGGATTGTGACAAAAGTTATATTGGAAAAACGAAAAGAAATTTGAAAACAAGGGTGAAAGAACATTTTAGAAATGTCAAAAATGGAGAAGTGGAAAAGTCAGTAGTAGCTGCTCATGCTTGGTCCGAAAAACATTTAATTGAATCAAAAGCCAGTCTAATTAAACAAATAGACAAACAAAAGGAACTCATGGTTTGGGAAAAGATCCACATTCAGTAAAACAAAGGAAAACTTATGAACTTCGAAATTCCCGCAAATTTTGACCTGATCCAGAGGTTCATCGTTCCACCAACAGAGGGAAGAAGAAGAGTTTCTTCCAATCAACATAACAACAGTCACCAACAGGGTACTGAAGATGAGATCATTATGGTCTCAAAATCGCGATCTACTTAGAAAATTTATATGAGGAGAGGTAAGAAACATTTGACTTTACCATAAATTAAACCTCATAGTGATTAATTCCTGTAAAAGTTAAATATTTAAATATCTTGGATATTATCTCTCTATCTGGGATGAAAAGAATATCCCTGAAAAAATTACTAGTTATAATAAAAGTTTGGGAATTATTAATCAAGTTATGAAACCATCCCTTGTACAAAAAAACACCAGATTACGTTTATATAACACTTTGGCTAGACCAGTGTTGACCTATGGTAGTGAAGCATGGACACTAAAAAGACAACATGAAAACAGAATAACGGCTGTGAAATGAGATTCATGTGCAGAACAGCGGGTTACACCAGATGGGATCAGAAAAAGAACACCGATATCTTAAAAGAATTGAAGACTACGCCAATTTTGGAATATATTAAACAGTAGCAACTAAATTGGAAACACCATCTTGAAAGAATGAGTTCAAATTGGATCCCCAAAGCTGTTTATAATTATATACCAAGAGGACGAAGATCACTTGGCCATCCTATGAAACGCTGGAGGGAAAATTTTCTATAGGATCGTAACAGCCCTTGGCCTAATATTTGGAAAGAAGAAGAAGAAGTTAAATATTAAGCATTCTAACCTGTGAAAGAATGCACGCTGACTTTATTTAGTGTAAGTAAATTAGTACAGACTCTATGTTGGCTGCACTGGAAGACAGAATATTCATTAAAATCAATATGGCTGCCACATCTTCATGCAGTTAAATATCGTGAAAAAAATATATTAAAATAATCGTTAGAAAACATGTAAAAATCTTTGTAAATGATGGAAAATAATTTGAAAAATGAAACCCTAAGAATAAAATTTGACAGGAGTTTATGAAGGAATTAAAAAATCATGTCACAAGTTGTAAAGTTTAGCCAAAAAGAGAATTTGTGAACATGGCAGCACTGAAATATTTATACTTACTGGGTGTTGAGCGTAAGCTGCAGGTAGGAGAGCTGTGAATCACAGTTCTGATGTTCTGCGAGCTGTTTGTTGACAGTTGACAGCATGTCCCTCACCAACTCCTCCAACTGGCTGTGAGGACAATGTAGAGAAGTGGTGAGATCCGTTATCTGATTCAACGTCGTCACGTCTTCTGCTAGATTCTCCATCTCATTCAGCATCCGTCTCAGGTTCTCATCCTTGGCTGTAAATATACCACATAGCTGATTTCAAATACCTAGGAGCAATAATCACAAATAGGAATGAGACGCACAAAGAAATTAAACATAGGCTCAATTCTGGAAATGCATGCTATTATGCATTGCAGAGACTCTTGATGTCCCAACTCCTTTCAAAAAACGTTAAGCTGAAAATACATAAAACTATTATTCTACCAGTTATATTATATGGACGTGAAACATGGACTCTTACTTTAAGGGAGTAAAGGGAAATTCAAAATTCCGGAGAAAAAGAAAAAAATTTGATTTGGAAGTTCATCAATCAGCCAGCAGAAAAACAACAGTTGGAAGCATCGACAATGTCGTCCAAAAGTGACGAAACCTGGTCTACATAAAAATCAAGAAATGTGAGGTGAGTCAAAATAATCAACTCAATAATAATTTAAAATACAGTAAAACTTGCTCAAAGCAGAATCACATGGGACTTTTTTCTTTTTTTTTTCCACATTGGACAAAATTCCACATTATAAAAAAAAATAAAACTTATTAATAATCTTAGATTATAGAGTACTGTATATGTTTTTTTACGTAACTTGGATTAATTGTAGTTGTGCTGGCTTTGAAAAGCGAAGTATAATAGGTATGACCTGTTTCGTCAGCGTTAAAAATGCCTCTTATGCGTATCCTGAAATTAAAGTAGGCAGTTTCAATTTCCGCTCACTAACTACAGTTTCGTCCACATCCTTTGATTCCCCACAAATTTCATTTCACACTACATTATGTTGTCTTTTAAAACTGTCCACAGCCAACCTGAAGATGCCTTGTAATCATTATTCCCTAGGGATTTAGCAACAGCTAGAGCTTGACTTTGGAGCATCGATCCGGAAATTAGGAGATTTATCTTCAATTACTTTCACTTTTTCATTTAATGAGAATGATACATACTTTTAGCCATCTTTATTCTGTAAATTCAGACGCTACCTGTGAAAGATCGGTCTCAGAACTTAAACTAATTTAAGATTTTACAGTGCAATGGTTATTTGTAAGACAGGTATCTGCATTTTGCTTAACGGATCTGCAGTGAGGCCTAAATAAAATATCAGGTACAGATAGAATCTCTAATTCACTCGGCGGCAGGAATCATTCCTTATTATTTTTATGGCCTAATGGGAATTCAATGAAGTGGACACTAATTTATTTCTCTGCCTTTCCGCTTTATATATATTTTTTTAATGAAATGTGTAGAAATATCCTTCTGTTTCCGTGTTATACAGATTCCATTTTATGCAAAATAAATAAACGTAAAATTACTATTATTTTGCCGAGACCAATAAATTTCTTCACATTGGACAAGTTTCTGCATTATTCATGTTCCGGATTAAACAAGTTTCACTGTATATTAATTTTGAAATTCCCAGGGAAGTTGATTTGATTGAGAAATTCATCGGTCCACCAACAGATGGAGTAAAAAGCTGTGCTCCTGGACAACAGAACATCGGTTGTGTAACTATTGAAGATGTAATCACAAGTCACAAAACCAATTTAATTAGAAAACAGGATATGAGGTGAGGTAAAAAGAATTTTATTTTAAATTTTAGACTGCAGTTATGTTTTATTTCACTGCAACTATTGTGTCACATCTAAGGACATCTAGCATAAGCTAAGATATTACTTGGATGGATGAAGATCAGTTAAATTTTGCACATCGACATCTTTGTTCAGCCTTGAGATTCTTTTACAAGCCTAAAAATCTTCACACTTGGGAGTCCTGGCTTAAATTCCCTCTCAGAGGACTTGTCTCTCAGATTTTTACATCCTAAAAATTCATCGGCCCCGGTCAGGTTTGTATCTGTGACCCTCAGGACTAGAGGAAAGGAACAGCTGTTAGGAATGGCAAATATCTTGAAAGTTTCTTTTCTGTTAAGGAGAATATGACTTACATTTTACAACCTCTAAATCATCCAGTGGTATCCGCATCAGCAGTTTGTACTTGTTGGCTTCTAGCGTACTCGCCACACTCCCCGGACAGCTGCTGCAACACATTGGTTACTTGTAACATCCAGTTGTAATGTAAACACGGTCAAATAATGCTTTTACCTTTAACCGTGTAAAAAAATTTAGTTTGCTCTCTAACACTCAAAATAAAGGAAATAAAAATATATATTATCTACTACATGTCTAAAGTCTGTCTGTAGAATCTGTAGACAAGCTCTTCGAAATAAGCCATCTATACAGGATAGTGGACAAAAATGCACGGAAAATGAGGCTGCAGAAGGAAGTGCAACAGGGAGAATAGATCACGTGACATTTTTCATTTTGCTCTTGAGCTTCAAGCAAGAAAGATATTTAATCAAAGATTTTTATACATTAAATAAGCGTTGTTTTATTGTTATGCATGCACAATGCAGAATACAGTGGGATTTCAATTGCTTCAAAATGGCAAAATTTCTGTAGATTTTTTTTAAACATTGGAGGTCAAAGCATTTGGAAAGCAGAGAGAAACAAACTATTTTGAATATTGTAATGTTTTTTTTATTTAAATGAACACTTTGCAATCCTGGATAGATTTTTATTTAAGAAGGAAAAATTAACGCTCAAACCGAGAATTGCATAAGTGAAGAGAAATGTTTACTAGGGAAATTTACATTATGAGGTTTTTCTTCTTCTTCTTTTTTAACTTAATTTGTAGGATTTTCATCCTGTTTATTTCCAAAATCACTCCTCGGAGGAAGACGTACTGGATGTACATTCACTGTCTATCCATCTTTTGGCTGGTCTTCCTCTCCCATCCCTTGGTCCATCTTCTTTAGCTGTTTGAGGTTTATCAATCAATCAAAACCAATTTGAATTGTGATTAACCTTATCTCATACATCTTTAACACAGAACCACAATTTTATTAAATGTTGACATTCTTATCATGTCTTGGATGGTGTAATTGGTCCTTCCATCTCTTCAATGGTCTTCCCAACAATCTTCTCCCTTTTGGTTTACATTCTTCTTGGTATGAAGATAAGCATTTTGATAATATTTTATTCTTTCACAGAGATTAAATATATTAAGTTCTTTTTTTTATGTTTTTATTATTGATTTCGTACATCTCAATGATGGATAAATCATATTTGAAGAGAAAAATTCTAGACCAAGTGCTCTACCAACTGAGCTACCTGAGCAAGTACCGATCTAAATGCAAATCTTTCTCTATATACATTGTAATTCCCGTCCACCAAATGCTCTGAAGCCATGCTTCTATCATGCAAATGGCGGCTCCTTTATTAAGAAGACATATTTGGGAATTATACATTACAGCCAGTACGGCTTTTTTTTTTATGATTTTATTATTGATTCAATAATAATAAAAAAAAAAAAAGCCGTACTGGCTGTAATGTATAATTCCCAAATATGTCTTCTTAATAAAGGAGCCATTTGCATGATAGAAGCATGGCTTCAGAGCATTTGGTGGACGGGAATTACAATGTATATAGAGAAAGATTTGCATTTAGATCGGTACTTGCTCAGGTAGCTCAGTTGGTAGAGCACTTGGTCTAGAGAACCAAGGGTCCCGGGTTCAGGTCCCGGTCTGAGCGTATAATTTTTCTCTTCAAATATATTAAGTTCTGTTCTTATATCTTCGTTTTTCTTTTTATCTGTCCTTTCATCTAAAAGTAATGAAGGAAAAGTATCAGGGTAGATGGGACCGTCACATAATGGCAGTTTACTGCTGGTCTTTAAAAAGAGATTGTCCCCTAATAAATTATAGAAGAAAATCTTAAAAAGGCGTTTCACTGAAGTATAACATAAGTATTCGACATTTTTCTTTCTATTTACGTTGGTGTATACTAACTTTCCAAAAAACAATTGACATTATAAATACATCTGTTTTTTTTTTTTTCATATTTTCCAATTTTTGTGGTGTAAAATGAGAATAAAGATTAAAAAAAAACTACAGCAAATCTTCCAAAATCATTGATAGTTTCATGAATTGTGAACGTAAATATATCCGAAATGAGTCTTATATCAAGGCCAACAAAACCACTGTTGACCAGTGTAATGTAATTGGTATCATACTGATGTACAGAATCAGAAAACCAGGGTCACAGTTTGAGAGTTAATTTTTCTTTCTTAAATAAAAACATTCTGAATACTTTGAAACAATTTAGTATAAAATATCCCACATTAAGCATTGAGGATGTGCTGAAATAACAGCAGAATTTACAGGTGAGTCAGCATGGAACATAAATTCTGCTCATAATGAAATTGTACCAGTAAATAAAGGTTACCTATTGACATCATGGAAAAAGCGTAAACATCTAATTAGTTAGGCCATGTATAATTTTTTGTCATAAATAAATAAGAAATGGAAGAAGTTCCTGTTATTGGTACAATCTTATGTTACGTTCAGTCTTATTTGTCATAAAGAACAATGTTTCTATATTATACAATTAAGTCATATGGTAGTTCAAAGCAGTATTACAGTTCCCCAATAGATGGAGTAATATTTTATACAATCATATTTGAAGAGAAAAATTATACACTCAGACTGGGGCTAGAACCCAGGACCTTTGACTTTCTAGATCAATGCTCTACCGACTGAGCTAAGTGAGCAAGTTCCAATCTAAACACAAATTTCTCTAATTTAACACTTCTCATTGAAGGATAAATTTTTCTCTTCAAATATAATTTATCCTTCAGTGAGAAGTGTTAAATTAATAATAAAATCGTCAATAGAAGCCCTACTGGCTATAAAGTAGTGTTAAATTCCCAATAAATGTCTTCTTAACTAAGAAGCCGCCATTTGCAAAAAGATAGAAGCTATGGTTTCAAGCATTTGGCACGAGGGAATTACAACGTACATAAGAGAAAAATTTGCGTCTAGATCGTAACTCGCCTCGGTAGCTCAGTTGGTAGAGCACTTGGACCAGAAAGACAAGGGTCCCGGGTTCGAGTCCCGGTCTAGGCGAAAATTTTTCTCTTCAAATACAAATTTCTCTGTTATATAAGCTGTTAATTCCCACGCACCAATTGCTATAAAACCTTTGCTTCTATCTTGCAAATGGCGGCTTCTTTATTAAGAAGACATTTATTTGGGAATTTTACATTACATTATAAAGTGCATAATTTTTCTCTTCAAATATGATTCATACATCGTTGAGATGTATGAAATGAATAATAAAAAACATTTTTATTATTAATTTCATACATCTCAATGATGGATAAATCATATTTGAAGAGAAAAATTATACGCTCAGACCGGGACTTGAACCCGGGTCCCGGTTTCAAGTCCCAGTCTGAGCGTATAATTTTTCTCTTCAAATATGAATAAAAAACATCTTATGCAAGTCTGTGTACAGTACATCTGAAAATTAAGTAGGAATTGGTATGACACAATGACCTATTTTATCAAACTATCAGTTATTATCAATAACACTGGTCAACATGATTTTTGTCTCATGAGTACCAATAGTTGTACTTAATGCAGTTTTTATCATGTTTTCAAGTATGTATTCGGAATTTCTCCATCGCCCACAATTTTTTTTATTTCAATTTCAATTAATGGATTTAAATAATTATTTTTTTAATAAACCTAGATTTCTTCCCAGAAAATCTTGGCACGATGAGCACGGGGAACACTTTCATCAGGAGATTTCAGCTATCGAAAAGAGATATCAAGGCAAATGGAATCCTAATATGCTGGCCGATTATTGTTGGACCATCAAGAGGGATGCTCCACAGGCAAAATATAGCAGAAAATCGTCATTTCTTACTTTCTAGGTGAGTTCGAATATTCGAATATTGTGAAGTTACGAATGTAGAAAATATTAAAGTATTTGAAATTATAAATGCCTGTCTCTCGGAAACCTTGCATGATGGAGGAAAACCAATATCATATTTGAATTTAGGAGAAAAAAATACTATCAGAATCATATATTTTTCTTTCTGAGACAAAAAAAGTTTATTTTTTGTTGTTCAGTGTAACATTTCCTTCATTTTCATTTTGCAGTTTTTTTTTTGCTGAAAATGAAGGAAAACATGACTCAGGTGAGAGAGAAAATGTGAGATGGTGTTTAGTAACCAATAGAACTTTGTAAATAAAAGCTTTGACACAAAACTCATCTATACATATGAATATTCAGAGTGTTTTGAACTGTTATAGGAAATAATCACTATGAGATTTAATTTAAAATATAAAATAAAAATTCTCTACACCTCACCTCATGTCCTGTCTTCTATTTAGACCAGTTTCATAACATTAGTGGTTATATTTTCAATAGTTAAATGACCAATGTTCTGTTCTCCAGGAGCACTGCTTGTTACTCCATCTGTTGGTGAATCAATGAAGCTTCCAATCAAACCAACTTCCCCAGGAATTTCAAAATTCATTCATTTTTCTTGAGACTTGACAGCAAATGTAAATTTTTCAATCATTGGTTTGCTGGCCCAGAGGAAGAGATGAATGCCGAATAACAGCAAATGAGATGCACCGTACAGCAGGCTATACAAAGTGGGACCATAAAAGAAATGAGGAAATTATGGAAGAGTTGGATGTAGAACCCATTCTCCATCATATACAAAAAATACCAGAACAACTGGAAAGCCCATTTTCAATTAATGTCATCTCATAGAATTCCAAAAGCCATAGTTCGCTACTGCCCCCAAGGCAAAAGATCACTGGGACGTCCAAAAAAGCGCTGGATGGAAATTTCCTCTTTGAGAGCATAACAGGCCAAACGGCCTAATACTTGCATGGATGAGGATGATTAATTTTTCTTTCTTAGTTTTTTTAAATTTTGCGATTACCATCAACTTTCAAATTGCCATCTGGTACCATTTTATGAACTTTGAGATTAAATTTTGCTCGCCGCAAAATTCATGGATCTATGGTTAAATTAAAATGCTTCATACCTCTCCTGAAGATGAAGCCACTAAGACTTTGAAACCATGATCTACTTACAGGACTGGATACGAGGAGAGGTGTGAATAATTTAATCATAAATTAAACCTCATAGTGATTTATTCCTATAAAAGTTGATGGATTTATATTTGTTCTTCTCAATAAGTATCTAATTCCAAAGGCTTCTCTAAATATTTCAAAAGTTTACTTCCTTTTCCAATTTTGTGATTCTGTAGCAAACTATGAGCTGCAATATTGACAACACTTCATAGATATAAATAAATAATAGTTTAAAAAAACTAAAACAACACACTTTATTAGAAAACCGAACTAAAAAATGTAAATAATTTTAATTCCAACACGCTTGGGATAAAATTAAAGTGCTCAACAAAAAAAAATCATCTCCAACACATATAGAATAAAACTAGAGTTATCTACAAAAAAAATAATAATTTTACCATCAAAAGCGTGGAGTGCTCTATATCAATTAATATATTTGATAATAAACAGATATTAGTAAAAGTAAAGTCTCTAAGAAGAAAAATTAAAAACCATAAAAAGCGCCCCACGCTTTTGATGGTAAAATTATTTTCTTTTTGTAGATAACTCTAGTTTTATTCTAGATGTGTTGGAGATGATTTTTTTGTTGACCACTTTAATTTTATCCCAAACATGTTGGAAATTAAAATTATTTTTCATTTTTTAGTTTGGTTTTCTAATAAAGCATGTTGTTTTAGTTTTTTAAAACTATTATTTATTTTTAAAATTTTTAGTTTAATTAATTGTCATGAACCGGAATCCCATGAAAATTTAACTGCTTAATACTCTTCTAAAAAAAATCCTCTGGGCCGGATTAGAACCAGCGACCTATGGACTACTGAAATTATATACCACTACAGTCCACCACTCTACCAACTGAGCTCTTACAACGATTGACTAAAAAGTTGATAAGTCTGCAATCTATTATACTGGTTTTTATTTTTTTGATTTTCTGATGATTCTGGCCAGGATTTTAGAAAAAAATTATGAAATTATTGAATTGTCATGGGTCCTTTACAAGTATTCAAAGTTTCAAGTCGATCCAATGTTTTTAAGTGGGTGAAAATTGTGTTCAAAGATTCTGTTACATAGATAGATGGACAGATACAGGTCAAGCTAATACAAAGCATGTAAAAAATGGTGAAATTGAAAAATGATGAGGTGAACGTAATATGATTTCTCTGATTCATTACATAAACTGTAAATTACCTCATAGTGTTATTTCCCCCCATAACTTTTATTAAAATGTATTTTTCTATTTCTGTCACCTAAAAATGTGTATCATGATTATTTAAAATAAAATTGAAAAAGAGCAACAATGATGACTGTTGGTTTACATACATACGTGGAAGGTTTGCGAATGGTTCCACTTCTCCGTTTTATGCTCGTGATAACAAGCAAATCAGAGAATAAGAAAAGCGCCCTCTCCTTACGTGTCCCTTGGCCAGACACCATCGTAACCAGGTCATGTCTAATGAAAGTTCGCTCTGCTGCCACCAGGTTCATCAGTCCTTCGATCAAAGCCTCTAATTCTTTCAGAGTTTCCCTGTCTGAACAGTTGATCTTCAGAGCAAGTTCGTGAATTTCCTTCTGAGCTTCAAGTAACAGCTGATGGTCTGGATGCGACGGATCCGTGTGTTTCAACAATGTCTGTAACACCAACATTACAACAATAAGCACATTTATACAGAACACCTTACATATATAAAAAAATGGGGAAATAGAAAAATATGCAGTAGCTGCCCACACTTGGTCAGGAAAGCACAGATATGAAGTGAATGCAAAATTAATTAAGCAATTAGTCAAATCTTAAGAAAATTGGGACTGGAAGTAAACATCAATAAAACTAAATATACGGTCACACATAGAAATTCATTGTATAATGGAAATGGACAGTTAATGACGAATGAGGGAAATTTTGAATTCAAATACCTAGGGACAATAAAATTACAAATAGGAATGATTAGATTAAATTAGATTTATTTAGCCTGGTGGAGTTAAGGCCATGTGGCCTTCTCTTCCACTCACCAGGACAAACATATATTACATCAGAATATAACAATCTTAATTAACTCTGATATTAAACACTAAGTAAAAATTTGATCAAAAGATAATATCTAATATATTACGATCTATAATACAACCAGTTAATATTAGTTAAAATTAAGACTAAAACTAATAATAAAATGTATACAAGCAAGACATATTAAATTGTCCCTTGTCTAGTGTATATAAAAAACACAAGAAAAATAATGAGATATAGAAAAACTAATTTTACGATTATACAATATTTAAAACAAAACAAATAAAAATATTTGTTATTCTTAATATTATTTTCATAAATAATTAAATATATTAATATTGCTAAAAGAATACTATCAGTGAGGTGTATAAGTTAGTTTGTTATTAAATAATTCTTTAGTTTGTTTTTGAAGGATGTTATAGTTCGACAGTCTCTGACATAGGACGGAAGGGAATTCCATGTTTTGGTAAGCGAGACCGTAAAAGATAATGAATAATATACAGTGTGATGAGGAGGGATATAAAGGACAATGTGCTGATGGGATCGAGTGTCAATATTATGTGTGTCGGATAGTCTGATGAAGCGGCGTGATAAATAATTAGGCGATGATGTGTGAAGTATTTTATAGAGAAGGGATAAGGAATGGTCAGTTCTACGATCTCTCAGACGAAGCCACGGTAATTGTTCCAGGGACGGTAACATGGTCAAATTTGCGAATACCACAAATAAAACGTGCGCAAGAATTATGAACACGTTGAAGTCTTTGAGTGGAAATAATATTTAAGTCTGTAAAAAGAGTGTCACAATAATCAAAATGGGGCATTGCAAGTGTTTCTACTAACATTTTCCTAAGGGCGAATGGCAAACAATTTCATACACGATTTAATGAATGTATTATTGAGAAGAATGAAGCACAGAAAGAAATTAAACAGAAGCTCAATTCTGAAAATGAAAACTATTATATATTATACGGACTCTTGTCTTCATAAGTTCTCTCAAGAAACATTACATTGAAAATATATAAAACTGTTATTCTCCCAGTTATATATAGATATGAAAACATGGACTCTTATTTTAAGGGGGGGAGGAGATTATGAGTATTTGAGAAAAAAGTTCTTAGGAAAATTTTTGGATGAAAGATAAATGAACAGACAGGTAAATGGAGAAGACTACATAACTGTGAGCTAAATGATCTTTAACGAAACCAGATATACAGTTTTCAAGTGATGTCTTCTTCTTCACTTCATGGGGTAGGCAAATTGCCTGTTTTGCCTCACAGTTGTTCTGTCCATCTTTTTACTGGTCTGCTTATGTTGTCCATTAAATCGGTCCAACTGAACACTATGATAGAGATGAGTTTGGATATTTTTACGTGGTCAGGTTACCACACAACCATATTCCCTAGTGGATCGGTGATTTATTTCGGAGTTTCCTTCTCCTAGACCAGTGGTACTCACTAGAAATTACAAGTGAGCCAAATATAAGAAACCATTGTAAATCAATGGTAAAGAGAAAAATTTCTCCCTGAACCGGGAATCGAACCCCGAACCTTTAGCTTTCCGTGCTAATGCTCAGACCACTGAGCTAATCCAGGCTTCATTCCCATCCAAGCAGAAATCTTTCCTTTACCTTACTCTACTGGTCCCACATTCAATTGCAATGAATCATCATTCACAAATACACAATGAATGGCTTCTACCTGAAGAAGACATGACACACAGCTATAGCATTATTTATTAAATTAATATTGAGAAGCTAAAGCTATTACTATGATAGAAATAAGTAAATTAATGAACACAATTAAATTATTGTAAATCAATGGTAAAGAGAAAAATTTCTGCCTGAACATCGAACCGCGAACCTTTAGCTTTCCGTGCTAATGATCAGACCACTGAGCTAATCCAGGCTTCAAATAATTTAATTGTGTTCATTGATTTACTTATTTCTATCATAGTAATAGCTTTAGCTTCTCAATATTAATTTAATAAGAAACCATATCTGTTGACACAGGGATATTCAAAGTTTTGTAGAATTTCAATAAAGATAATATTATTTTATACTTAGAATTAAAAATTTAAATGTAATGTAATGAAGGTAAATTTATTCCAAGAGCCTTAATAAATATCTTGAAGGGCCGCATGCGGCCTGCGGAGCGCATAATGAGTACCGCTGTCCTAGACGGTTTGCTAACCAAAGTTTTGGAGTCCCATCTACCCCTTGTCTAGCTGCCTTCCTTACCATTTTGATGTTTTTATAGAACACTGTTATCAATATAGTTAGTAACACTGGTCAACATGATTTTTGTCTCATGAGTACCAATAGTTGTACTTAATGCAGTTTTTATCGTGTTTTCAAATATGTATTCGGAATTTCTCCATCACCCACAGTTTTTTTTTATTTCAATTTCAATTAATGGATTTAAATAATTATTTTTTTAATAAATATTTTTTCATCCATTTGTCCATTGAGCGATGGGCACGGGGAACACTTTCATCAGGAGATATCAGCTATGGAAAAGAGATACCAAGGCAAATGGAATCCTAATATGCTGGCTGATTATTGTTGGACCATCAAGAGGGATGCTCCACAGGCGAAATATAGCAGAAAATCGTCATTTCTTACTTTCTAGGTGAGTCCGAATGTTCAAACATTGTGTAGTTATGAATGTAGAAAATATTAAAGTGTTTGAAATTATAAATTCCTGTCTCTCGGAAACCTTGTGTGATGGAGAAAAACCGATATCATATTTGAATTCAGGAGAAAAAATACTATCAGAATCACATATTTTTCTTTCTGAGACAAAAAAAAAAGTTTCTTTTTTTGTTGCTCAGTGTTATTGATGCTAAATTGCAACATTGACAGACTGACAGATATAGAACACAAGGGAGACAGAGGAGGAACAAGTTATGAAGGATGTTGAAAGAGGAAGAATAGATTGAAGTGGAGATGATTCAGATATGTTGGAGATTTGACCCACCAAAGGGGAAAAGAAGAAGATAAAGGAGAGGTAACATACAAACCTGGATGAGCAGTTCGTAGCGTGGTATCCTCTGCACTGGCATGATGAGCAGACTGTCCAGGGCAAGTTTCCCCTTGTGTTCTCTTGCCATAGCCTGCCATACAAACACACAGCTATAAGTCCAACAATAAGGAGTACAATGACATACGACAATTCAAATCTAGAACAATAAGTAAAATTGATACACTGCTGTTGTCATGCAGCACACCTGGGTTCGATCCCCAGTTGTGATAAATTTCCTGGGTGATTTTTTTTTTTGGGAGTTTTTCCTCAGTTGCAAGACAGGTATAAGGAAACTTTAAGGCCCAAACAGTCACCGAACATCATCTGGCCATCATTAACATATTCTCAACTTGATTTGAATGAATCCCCTTTGTTAAATTAAAAAATTTAAATAAATATTGTTGTATTGTTGCTTAGATCAGTTGAAACACAATTCATAATTTGTTAACATGTCTGAAGAAGGTACAGTGTACCGAAACAGCTGTCACTGAATTATATCTTAATAAATATGAAAATCAAATAAAACTACGTTTTATTTTTATTTAATTAATTAACATATTCATTAAGTTTAGTTTAAGGCCTCTCCTGGCGCATCATTACCATCATCATCTATCATATACCATCGGGGCAGTGTAACTCCTCCTTCCAGGAACCCCAACCTCAGAAGTGGGTTACGATAATGCCATGCCAGGAGAGAACACCAGAATGTCAAAACGACAATGTGGTGGCACTGAACAAAAAAATTAAATACTTAAATTCTACAGAAATGTATTTTTGGAGGCGTTCAGCTGGAATTTCTAGAAGAGATAAAATAAGAAACAGTGTAATTAAACAAAAACTTCAATTGTGGATTTCATTAAAACAAATGAATAAGGAATTTAGAAAAGGGACCAAGTAAAAAAAAAAAAGTAAATTCTAAGAAAATGGTAAAAAACTTTTTTGGTTATAAATTTGGATATGGAGCAGGTTTTTTATATATTCATAGAGTATAGGGTGTTTGGAATGGCATTATTCAGATATCACAATAATTCATAGTTAGATATGGGAAAAAAACATTATGAGGTTCTTAATTTGTAAATTAATGAGTCATTTTTTACATATCACAATAATTGTTATTAATTTACTATTATTATTTTTCTTATTTCAAAATTTATCTTCAATAGAGTGGTTCTCCATTACCCTGAAAAAAGTTGCCTTCTCCAGTTGTAGTGTCCTGAACATCCTCATCTTTAAGTCCCAGTTCACTCATACTTCTTCTCACACCATGCATCCAACCTTCTTTACATCTTCCTTTTATTCTTTTCCTACCTATTCTATCCATAGAATGGACTGTTATTAATACATTAATGTATACGTCAATAAAGAATGCTTGGAAATACTTCACATCATGTGACGCAAAAAAATGTTCTAAGTTACAATCATACACCCACCATGTGCCAACAAATGCAAACCAGTTTACAATCAGGAATCGCAAGATGCAAACAACATATAATGATATTCAACGAACCTAAAAGCTAACCTAATACAATTTAAGACTAACCTAAAAGCTAACCTAATGCAATTTAAGGACTCTAACCTGTGAAAGAATGCAACACCCAAAATAAATGGTAAGTTCTGAAATTCTGAAGTATATCTGTACATGATGATCTTGAAGAAGATTTTCGGGCTGTAGGCCGTGGTTGTGAGGCTTGTAGTTCACCGACGTTTCGCCAGAGACTGCGTCTGGCATCCTCAAGGGTTGTCTTGAGACTGGCAATTCTGTCCGCTGTCTGTCTTATTTATACGTTCACCGCGATGTGTTCGTAAGTTGTATCTGCCTTCTGATTGGTCAGCGGTAGGGACTTCCATTGCTCCAATGAGATTGCTGTTTGATGGTGTAGTCGACTGTACGTTATATCTGTCTTCTGATTGGTCAGCGGTAGGGACTTCAATTGTTCCACTGAGATTGCTGTTTGATATATCTGTATAGTTAATTAGTACATACTCTATGTTGGCTGCACTGGAACATGTCTTTGTTATTGCATGGAATATTTGTTAAAATCAATATGGCTGCCACGTCTTCATGCTAGTATGTAGTTAAATATCATTTATGCCTCCAGTTGAACCCATGTCCGCATTTAATAATCCTCCGGTGTTTCAGGGTCCCCTTTCAAGGGTTATGCTGTAGTGAAATCGGAGCATATAAAGCCTGACCAGAGGCTATAAGAGGCAGCCCCATCACTGTCTTGCCTTCCTTTGGCCAGAAACTAATCGAAGGGACTATTATTATGCTTTCAAGTCTTATACGAGAATTTCCCGGAAGGATCAAACTTATGAACGCTGGAGGGAAAATTTTCTATAGGATCGTAACAGGCCTTGGCCTAATACTTGGAAGGAAGAAGAAGAAGAAGATTTAAATATCTGCAGTTAAATATCATAGAAAAATATATTGAAATAATTGTTAGGAAACATGTAAAAATCATTGTAAATGGTGGGAAATAATTTGAAAAATGAAACCCTAAGAATAAAATTTGACAGGAGTTTATGAAGGAATTAAAAAAATCACATCATGGGTTGTAAAGTTTAGCCAAATGCTTAAAACATAGCATTACCTTCTGCTGGTGATGGAACTAGTCTCGAAATGCCTACAGTTAATATTTTTAAAGTTGAGGACACGGGCCTACAAGGTATATCTTTATAGTATAATTTTAATATTGAGAAATCTATATATTTATAGCTATTACATCCAGAGAGCTGGTATAAACATAAGAGCTCTTACCTCTATAAATCTGGCAAATGCAGGTTTGGCCTGACATGTGGTCTTGATGGCTTCTTTAGCTGTTTTCCAGTTGTCAAGGAACTGACTGTATGTTTCTATCACTGACTGCTTCGTAAACTGTAAAACAAACAACTAAACTGTATAGCAAATTTATTTCAATACAATATAATTTTACATGACGTAGGAATTACATAAACTAAGAAAATTCATCAGGAAGTTTAATATTTCCCAGTTTATGGAATATATATTGATTTTAAAATTCATCGGAGAACATATTGTTTAAACAACTCACCTCATAGGATTCATGCTTCCATGATATCGCGATTTCAAACATAGTCATGTTCATCATCAGCCATAACTCCGACTGATGAAATTCTTCGGCCGTCAACTATTCTATTGTCACCATCTTCAGTGCTGCCATCTATGGTTGAATTTATGAACTTCGAAATCAATGTAATTTCGTTACAACATTTCTTTGGCACCAATAAATAAATTTAGTCTGGGTAATTTTCTAAGTACCAATAAAAAAGTTAATGTTCCAGACAGTAAGAAATCTGGAATTTATCAAATAAATCAATGTAATTTCATTACAACATTTCTTTGGCACCAATAAATAAATTTAGTGTGGGTAATCTTCTAAGTACCAATAAAAAAGTCAATGTTCCAGACAGTAAGAAATCTGGAATTTATCAAATAAATTGTGAAGATTGCAATAAAGTTTACATAGGAAAAACAAAAAGGAATTTGGAAATTCGGACAAAAGAACATTTCAGAAATATTAAAAATTGTGAAATTGAAAAATCTGCAATTGCTGCACATAGTTTATTAGAACATCATAAAATTGGAAGAGAAGCTAAACTTTTAAAACAAGTAGAGAAACCTTTGGAATTGACAGTTTGGGAAAAAATATACATTCAGAAAAACAAAAATAGATCAATGAATTTTGATATCCCTAACGAAATTACATTGATTTCGAAGTTCATAAATTCAACCATAGATGGCAGCACTGAAGATGGCGACAATAGAATAGTTGACGGCCGAAGAATTTCATCGGACGGAGTTATGGCTGACGATGAACATGATTATGTTTGAAATCGCAATATAATGGAAGCATGAATCCTATGAGGTGAGTTGTTTAAACAATATGTTCTCCAATGAATTTTAATGATTATACCTCATAATGTTTACTTCCCAACATTAATTAAATATATATTGATTTTGTTAACCCTTAATTACCCATGCATACATAACGTACATCAGGACTCGCGTGGGGTATTTTTTTGCCTTCAAGTTTTTATTATACTTAATAACACTGAATCACATTATTACAAAGTTTAATGATTTTTTAAAAAATAATATCTATACACACCTCACTCAACAGAAAAACAGTCTGGACAGGACTCCACCATATGATCTTTGCAGATCGGCTTGCTGCAATTGGTGCAACACTTTGTTGTCTTCTGGTCTTTGGCCCTGGGACAGAAGTGGCACCTCCCTCCTTTTCTGATGATCAGTGGTTCAGCTTCCTCCACAGGTCCTGTGAGATGTCTTATTTTCGCCTGAAGAGGTTTTGGCAAAGTGTTTATGGTTGCCCTTTTCTTCAGATAGCTGTCCAGTAGACTCCGACCAAGGTCTTTTAGGAAATCGCAGCGAGCAATCTTTCTTCCCACATTTTCTTGTATAATTATATGTGCATTCATGTCACCAACATTCAACAAGAAGTAAAAAATCATCAGTGGCCAGCGATTGGACATCTTCATCTTCTGACATAATATCATCCTGATCACTTTCAGCGCTCTGTATAGAGTTACAATCATGATCACTGTCTTCGTCTGATGAAGAAGGAATCCTCCAACAATTGCATCATCTGATGCTTCCAACAGTTCTATAATTTCATCTTCTGTCAATATTTTCCTCTTTCTACTCATATTTTACTCTTAGACTTCAAATTGTAAGCACGAGAATAGAAAATAACTCTCTACAGATGCTAGGCGCACACGGGGTAAAAAGTTTCCGCAGGCAGCAACAATGACATAAAATAAATATAATTGCGACATTAGCTATTCCAAGAAACTAAATACAACTAAAACACATGCTGGACGAGTCAATTTGAGAATAGGTGAGTTCCAGGGAATCTCATAAATGTAATTGTCACTAAATAGTAGCGTCTTTCAACCTAACGGAAAAAAATTCCGTGCAAGTAATTAAAGGTTAATTAAATTTCATGAAATCTGGTTTTTTGAAGGAAAAAACATGGTGGTGCTAGAGCATTTTTTAAATTTATGTTTTCAGGTAAACCCCCACTTTGGAAATTATTATTATTATTATTATTTTAATAGCATGTGCAAAATATTATTATAAAAACTGCAGCACCTAGAGCAGATTTTAAATTTCTGTTTCAGAAAAAAACCCCACTCCTAATGATCTGATTTTGCTCAACTCGTCCCTCCCGTTTTTTAATTGTTTACTTTACACAAAAACACAAAGTTGTGGCCACTAGTGAGTTAAGAAACATATATATAAATATGTTTTTATTATTAGTTTAATACTTCTCACTAAAGGACAAATTACATTTGAAGAGAAAAATTATACACTCAGATCGGAGTTACAATGAAGGACCTTTGGCTTTCCAGGTCAATGCTCTACCGCTGAGCTATCTGAGCACTGCAATCTAAATGCTAATTTTTCTCTTATAGATTGTTAATTCCTGAGTGCCAAATGCTACAAGCCTTTGCTCGATTATGCAAATGGCGGCTTCTTATTTAAGAAGACTTTCATTGGAATTTAAACATTACTTAATAAAGGCAGTAGGGCTTCTTTCAATGTTTTTATTATCAATACTTCTCACTGAAAGACAAATTATATTTGAGTGTTCAGATAGCTCAGTGGTAGAGCATTGGCCTAGAAAGCCAAAGGTCCTGGGTTCAAACCCTAGTCTGAGCATATAATTTTCTCTACAAATATAATACATATATTTATTTAATTTTTTATAATCATTTTGTTGTCTATTGTAAAATGCCTCGATGACCTTGTTCCTTGATTATAGTCCCAAGAGTCACGAGTTTGAGCTCAGTTGGGTTTGTTGCATTTTTTTTAGGATGGAAAAATCTAAGGAAGAAGTTCTCTGGAAGGGACTTTAAACCGTGAGTCCTACGACTACAGATTTTCAGGCTTAATAAAAGAATCTTAAGCCTGAAAAAAAGAGGTCTCAAATCAAAATTTGCCTACTAGATGTCTCATTGGGACAATATGCTGACCACATGCCATTCATGACAAACTTATTATAAAAGGAAAGGCTATGACTAGATTTAAAGGGTCATAAAGCCAATAAGTAAATAATGAAATAGGTTATATTTGAAAAGAAAAATTTATGCCTAGACTGGGGTTTGAACCCAGGACCTTTGACTATCTATGTCAATGCTCTTCCAAGTGAGCTACCTAGGCCTCCAATCTAAACGTGTATTTTTCTCTTATACATAGTTAATTCCCTAACCCCAAATGCTACGAGCCGTTGCTACAATTTTTGCAAATGGCGGCTCCTTTGTTAAGAAGACATTTTATTGGGAATTTAAACATTACTTATAAAGCCAGTAGTGCTTCTTTCAATGTTAATATTATTCGTTTTTAAACAACTTAATGATGGACAAATTATGTTTGAAAAGAAAAATATACGTATATTTTTCTTTTCAAATATAATTTGTCCATCTTTAAGATGTTTAAAAATGAATAATATGAACAATGAAACAGGTCCCCAATATAAGTGAATAGTAACTGACTTACTGTTTCAAGAAAGACATCTCCAACCTTCTGTTTGTTATCCCAGTGCTCGATTCTCTTCCTGAGTTCCTCGAGGAAAGCTTCATGAAGTGCTAGAATTGCAGGTACCTGCCAATGCAACAATATCAGTCAATGCAAACAATAAACAAGCCGCTTGATTCCAAATGGAACATTACTAAGATGACTTCAATCAATTTTATTTTTTTAAGAGAAAAATTATACGCTCAGACTGGGGTTTGAACCCAGGACCTTTGGCTTTCTAGGGCAATGCTCTACCAACGAGCTACCTGAGAAACTCCAATCTAAAAGCAAATTTTCCTCTTATACATTGTTAATTCCCAATCGCCAAATGCTATTAGCATTTGCTCAATCATGCAAATGGTGGCTTCTTGTTTAAGAAGACATTTACTGGGAATTTAACACTACTTTATAAAGCCAGTAGGGCTTCTTTCAATGTTTTTATTATTAATTTAACACTTCTCACTGAAGGATAAATTATTTTTATAGAGAAAAATTATACACTCAGACTGGGGTTTGAACTAACGAAAGCCAAAGGTCCTTGCTTCAAACCCCAGTCTGAACATATAATTTTTCCCTTCAAATATGATTTTTCCTTCAGTGAGAAGTGTTAAATTAATAATAAAAATATATTCAATGAATTTATTTCACAAATATAACATGATACTTATAAAAGAGAAATATTTCTGCCTGATCTAGGACTTCAACCCAAGATTTTCAGCTTTAGACATGAGCTACTCTGGTAACTCCACCTCCTCTCTCTCTTACAATCTGCACCCAGTAACCGTGAAACTTATAAATCAACAAGACATTATAATGAGCTATAAAGTCTTGCATTCAAGTTTGGTTCAAGCAGAAATTTCTCTTTAAAAAATCTACTTCAGACATCTTATCTGCCAACCATTGCATCCCAAATGTCTTCCAGAGAAGTGTTGTGATGTACCAAGACTGTGTCAAAAAATTATTTGTTGTTTTTTAACTGCAAGGCACTAAAATCTAGTGCCAAATCTCTCAATTAAACTGCAGGGAAGTAATACAACATCTGAATTGGTAGACTGGATAACCCTGACACTGCTGCATCCTGCCTCATTTCACTCTGCTCTCATTCAAGCAGGGAGTCCATGTGCTCTGTACAATGGGTTGACATTGATGGATTCTGGCTTCAATTTCTATACTTTACAGTTAAAAAGGCATATAATTTTTTGGACACGACCTTGATACATCACATTCCTTCTCTGGGAGAAATTTCAAGGCAGGTTTTGGTATGCAATGGTCGACAGTTCCCTTGTTACTATATTAGTGATTCGTAACCTTTACTGCCTTGCGTCGCATTAGCCATCTTTTCACAATTCATATCAGGCCTTCTAAGTTACCATAGCAGGACTAGATACAAATATCTCCACTGTATGTCACCCAACACTGTCTTCTTCTTCTTCTTCCTTCCAAGTATTAGGCCAAGGCCTGTTACGATCCTATAGAAAATTTTCCCTCCAGCGTTTCATAGGACGGCCCAGAGAACTTCGTCCTCTTGTACATAATTATAAACAGCTTTGGGGATCCGATTTGAACTCATTCTTTCAAGATGGTGTTTCCAATTTAGTTGGTACTGTTTAATATATTCCAAAATTGGCATAGTCTTCAATTCTTTTAAGATATCGGTGTTCCTTTTCCGATTCCATCTGGTGTAACCCGCTGTTCTGCGCATGAATCTCATTTCACAAGCCGTTATTCTGCTTTCATGTTGTCCTTTTAGTGTCCATGCTTCACTACCATAGGTCAACACTGGTCTAGCCAAAGTGTTATATAAACGTAATCTGGTGTTTTTTGTACAAGGGATGGTTTCATAACTTGATTAATAATTCCCAAACTTTTATTATAACTACAGAGTGATTCAGAAATATGGCTATACATTTGATCGCATTTTGTGATGAAAATATTATTATTAAAGGAAATATGATGTTATCATTGGAAAGGGAATCCTTCAAATTACAACAATAGAACAAAACAAAACAAATCATTGCTCACGTGCAGCTTGGTGGGTTGATTTTTGTGGGCTAGCGTCGAATGCCCCCACAATTCTCTTCGTTGCTTCTGCATCCGTGCTAATGTGAGGCCTTCCAGGAGGTTTGATTTTTCTGCATCATTCCCGTTTCCAGCAGTCCTTTCTCCACTTCCCCACAGTCGATGGCTGCAATGCTACGTTAAACTCACGTATTGCGGCCTCACGATTATTAGCATATGTTATTGACCATGCAGCAATTGTAATTTGCTGTTGCATATTCAATGCCATTTTGACTAATGACGTAAGTTCTACACTGTTTTGTTTTATTCCATTGTTGTAATTTGAATAATTGCCTTTCCAAAGGTAATTTCATATTTCCTATAATGGTAATATTTTCATCACACAATGTGATCAAACATATAGCCATATTTATGATTCACCCTGTAGTAATTTTTTCAGGGATATCCTTTTCATCCCAGATAGAGAGATAATATCCAAGATATTTAAATTGATTAAATCTCTCTAAAATTTTATTCTGGAGACAGATTTTACTTTGTATGGGGTCCTTCCCATGAAATGCCATAAAATGTAATGATTTAGAATATTGGAGACGTGAGTTATTACCGGAAAGATTTCTAAATTCAAATCGGGAAAGATTGGCATGCTACGAGTTATTGGTAAATCCAGAAAATTGGATAAACTTGGGTAAATTTCTGGACAAAACGCGGAAAATAAGAACAACACTCATTCATGAATAAATATATGTTATCAAAATGCAATGCCATTAATTCTTAATAATTATATATAAATTAATTAATGTATAATGCTATTGTGTTATTATTTAATTGTAATATTACTGTGTTTTCTTATGTAATTCTAATGTTATTTTTTTTAGTGTATAATGCTATTGTGTTATTATTTAATTGTAATATTACTGTGTTTTCTTTATGTAATTGTAATGTTATTGCTTTTTTGTTGTTTATTTTTCTTTACACAAGTAGCAATTATTACTTTATTATAACGGACTGTCAACAGCACGTACGGCTTACTGCCCGTGCGACCCATATTTGTAAATAATATTGTAAATATCTTACTTTTTGTCTAATAAAGTCCTACTACTACTACTACTTTTGTTAATTGATATTTCCATATTAAATTTGGTAGCTATTTTTTGTCTACCTCCCACAACATGGATGTAAGGCTTGGACTTTGATGAGAGGAACAGGTAAAGATGAATATAAAGAAAAAAAGGAGTTGAATGAATGGAAGTGATAAAAGAGGGAATGTGAAATTATTAAGATTTTGTCCAAAACTTGACCGTGCGACTAGATGAAGAACAAAAAAAAATATATTTAATGTATGCTTGTTTTTACAATATGTCTTATGCAAATATAACATTATGAGTTTCCACTTAATTAATAAGTTGGGTTTGCCTTCATGTTTTTGTTGTTTGTTGTTTTGTTGTGAGACAGTTGGTACAGACTCTATCTGAGTGTTACAACAAACTACAAAATATGAGGAAAGATGAAGGCAGACCCAACATATTTATTAAGTGAATGTCTGTTTTACCTGATAGAATATCTCGTCAACCACAGCAGCGTCCACTAAACTTGCATTTTCAGGGCTCTTCAAAGGTTGCAGATATTTCTGAAAAAAAAACCGTCAGTATTCCTTAGAATTATGAAAATTGTAAAAGAAAAAAAAAGATAACAATAAAATACTCATATACTGTCAAAATTCCAATTGATATGTGGAACTATACATAAAACATTAAAGAATAAAACAAGAAGAGATACTAGATTGAAGTTTTATAAAACATTGGCAGTTCCTGCATTACTTTATGGGAGTGAAACTTGGGTAATGACCAAAAAATTACAAAGTAGAATACAGAGCACAGAAATGAACCTCCTTAGAAGAACAAAAGGCTGCACAAGATTGGATCTGATAAAGAATGAAGATATAAGAACACAGTTAAATATATATCCATTGGATGAGAAAATCAGAGAATATAGAGAGAAATGGTTTACACATGTGGAAAGAATGAATGTAACAAGATTACCAAGAGCAGCATTCAACTACAAGCCAAGAGGTTCAAGGAATATAGGAAGGACAGTGAAAAGATGGACAGAACAACTGTGAGGCGGAACAGGCATTTTGCCTAGCCTGTGAAGTGAAGAAGAAAAAGATACTCATATACAGTGGTTTTCCCAGATGTTAGATAGAACTAAACACCTTGTTAGAGATCTTCTTCTTCTTTACTTCACGGGCTAGGCAAAATGCCTGTTCTGCCTCACAGTTGTTCTGTCCATCTTTTCACTGGCCTTCCTACATTCCTTGAACCTCTTGGTTTGTAGTTAAATGCTGCTCATGGTTATCTTATTACGTTCATTCTTTCTACATGTCTCAACCGTTTTTCTCTACATCCTCTGATTTTATCATTTAATGGATATATATTTAACTCTGTTCTAATATCTTCATTCCTTAACCGATCCATTCTTGTGCAGCCTTTTGTTCTTCTAAGGAAGTTCATTTCTCTTGTTAGAGACGTTTACTTACATTTTCAGACTCACTTCATGTAAACAATGTTCAACAAAAATGCATCGTGCAAGAAATGCAAAAACTCAGCAAATTCCCTACAAAAATCAAATTTATGGTCCCATTTTCCTGGTTTATAACTAACTCACTGACACTTTGAAGCCTATAGGTTCATGGTTGTGGGGACATAAGCCTTCCATACATCCCTATCCAATCATCTCCTGTATAATCTACTTCCCTCAAATCATGAATAAAGTTATTCTTCCACCTCATTCTTGATCTACCAACTGGGAGTTTTATCTCTGGTTTTCCTACAAGAAACTTCTATGCCCCTATTTCATTCCCCATTTGTGCTACATGTCCTGCCCATCGCAGTCTACGAGACTTAACTGTTCTTATTATATCTGGTTTCCTATAAATACCACGTAGCTCACTGTTATGTAGTATTTTCTATTCTCCAGTCTGTCCATCTCTGTTTGGTCAAAAATATTTTCTAAGACTTTATTATTACAGTAAAGCTTGTTCAAAGCGAAATCACATGGGATCATATTTTTTTTTCCACATTAGACAACATTCCGCATTATAAAAAAACAAAAAATAACCAATCTTAGATTATAGAGCACCATATATGTATTTTTACGCACCTTGAATTAATTGTAGTTCCGCTGCCGTTGAAAAGTGAAGTGTAGTATGTACGAGCGACTTCGACGGTAACGCGCGAAAAAAAAACAGTCGCATTTCGTCAGCGTTAAAAATGTCTCTTAACCGCGTATCCTGAAATTAAAGTTTGCAGTTTCGGTTTCCGCTCACTAACATATTTTCGTCCACATCCTTTGATTCCCCGCAAATTTCATTCCACACTACATTGTGTTCACAACCAAACTAAAGATGCCTTGAAATCGCTATTCCCTAGGGATATAGCAACAGCTAGACCTTGACTTTGGAGCATTGGTCCGGAAATTTGGAGATTTTTTATCGTGGACTTGTAAAACACACCTCGTTGAATTCTTCTTCTTCTTCTATTTTCTTCATTTGACCATTTCCTTGCATCCATTCATTCGTTATGTTTTCTTTGTATTTTTAAATCTCACAAACTTGGATTTTTCCACATTTAAATTTAGTCATTATTTCGCGTAGTGAGTTTGTTTTTCTTTATCTTCAATCACTTTCACGTTTTCGTTTAATGACAATGATACATACGATTTAGCCATCTTTATTCCGTAAATTCAGAACGCTACCTGTGAAAGATACGTACACAATCGGTCTCAGATATTAAAATAATTTAAGATTTTACATTGCGATAGAATAAGAAATGAGAATATAAGAGAAGAATTTAAAGTACAGCCTTTATTGGATAAAGTCACGAATAACAGACAGAAATGGATTGATCACATGGATGGAATGAGTAAGGAGAGATATCCATTGTTAGCAAGAAATTATCAAGCAAGAGGAAGACGTGATGTTGGAAGACCTAGAAGACGTTGGGCTGATGCATTATGAAGTCGGAACGGGCAATTGCCTAATCCCTGGAGTGATGATGATGATGATGATGATGACATTGCACTGGTTATTTGTAAAACAGATGTCACACGCCAAATATTTGTTGAACGAACCTGTATTTCGCAAAACGCGTAAGCATTGAGGCTAAAGAAAATTCCAGATACAGGTAGAAACTCTACTTCACCCGGAACGGGCGGCAGGAATCATCACTTATTGTTAATTCGCCTAACGGGAATTCAATTACGTGGAATCTAATTTATTTCTCTCTCTCTCTTTCCGCCTTATAAATTTTTTTTTCATGAATTGTATAGAAATATCCTTCCGTTTCCGCGTTGGACAAATTCCGTTTTATACAAAATAAATACACGTAAAATTACTATTATTTTGTCGGGACCAATACATTTGTTCACATTGGACAATTTCCGCATTATTCACGTTCCTGATTAAACAAGTTTTACTGTTAATAGTGAGTGGAGAACATATTTTTAACGACTCACCTCATATAATTTCAAATTTTTTTGATACCGGCGGTTTCAGGCAATATCTTGTCCCTCTTCAGTCATGGCAAGATATTGTCTGAAACAGTCGGTATCAAAGAAATTTGAAATTATATGAGGTGAGTGGATTAAAATATGTTCTCCACTCACTATTTATGATATAACCTCATAATGTTTACTTCATAATATTAATTTAAATACAAGTTTTACTGTATTTTGGTGGTTTATGAAATATTATATATTTTATATTTGAAGAGAAAAAAATTCGCCTAGACCGAGACTCGAACCCGGGACCTTTGGCTTGCCGGGCCAAATGCTCTACCAACTGAGCTACCGTGGCAAGTTGCGATCTAAACGCAAATTTTTCTCTTATATACGTTGTAATTCCCTCACCAAATGCTTTTGAAACCATTGTTTCTATCTTTGGCGGCTTCTTAGTTAAGAAACAATGGTTTCAAAAGCATTTGGTGAGAGGGAATTACAACGTATATAAGAGAAAAATTTGCGTCTAGATCGCAACTCGCGTCGGTAGCTCAGTTGGTAAAGCATATGGCCCGGAAAGCCAAAGGTCCCGGGTTCGAGTCTCGGTCTAGGCGAAGTTTTTTCTCTTCAAATATAATTTATCTTTCATTGAGAAATGTTAAATTAATAATAAAAACATCATTATATATTTATTTTGTTAAATTGGAGAAACTCAATTTGTGGTGTCAGCATATTTGAAAATATCAGACTGCAGTGATAACAACCAAAGAGAATTGAACGGACAGATGAATGTAGAAATCTAATAACAGTGAGCTGCATTATCTTTATAGGAAACCAGATATAATAAGTACAGTTAAGTCTCGTGAACTGTCCTCAGAGAATCAAAACACATCATACTGTTGTGGTGAATTTTTTTATTCACAGAATATTTCAGTAATGTGTGTAGGTTGTAATGTTACGTTCCTCTCGTGCTGGCAATAAAATTTTAATGACTTTACTCATATTTTATAATGGTTTTGTTCTGCAGAATAAATAGAACATTCCAAATCGTATTGGAGCAACTCAAATCAGATTTGTTACCCGTGGAATGAGCACAAAGGCTACTAGAACTCGTTACGGAATATTTGTGCCATTTTATAACATACTTACCATCTACCTTACTATTCAACTTTATACTAGAGCACGCCATTAAATCTCTAGTTTAGAGGATGTGCGGGAGCTTTGAAGACGAGATACATATATTAGGAAAATGTGATGATTTAGAATATTGGAGACGTCAGTTATTACTGGAAAGATTTCTAAATTCAAATCGGGAAAGATTGGCTGCTACGAGTTATTGGTAAATCCAGAAAATTGGATAAAGTTGGGTAAATTTCTGGACAAAACGCGGAAAATAAGAACAACACTCATTCATGAATAAATATATGTTATCAAAATGCAATAACATTAATTCTAAATAATTCTCCATAACTTAATTAATGTATAATGTTATTGTATTATTATGTAATTGTAATATTATTGTGTTTTCTTTATGTAATTGTAATGTTATTGTATTTTTTTGTTTTTCTTCACACTAGTAGCAATTATTACTTTATTGTAACGGACTGTCAACAGCACGTACGGCTTATTGCCCGTGCGACTCATATTTGTAAACAACATTGTAAATATCTTACTTTTGTCTAATAAAGTCCTACTACTACTAGTTTAGAGAATGAGGAAGGCTTACAACTCAATGGTATTAATAAGCTGTTAGTTTATGCTGATGATGTAATAATTAGGCGATAGTGAAGAGATACTAAGGACCAACATCACTCTCTATTGAGTAATACTAAGGAATTGGGACTGGAAGTAAATATCAATAAAAGTGAATACATGTTTACACATACATAGAAATATATATATATATATATATATATATATATATATATATATATATATATTTCAAATGTCCCAGGTTTGTCTTTCGACATTCCTGGTTTCTCTCCTGGCATGACGTACTTGTAACCCACTTGTGAGGTTGGGGAGCCTGGAAGGCGGGGTTACATTGCCCCGATGATATGATGGGTGGTGATGATGGTGCGCCAGGAGAGTCCCTAATCCTAAGCTTAATCTAACATGAATATGAATGATGATGATTGCGATGACCATATGATTTCGGGGGCCGTTTGGGCATTTGTCTTACAGGTGAAGAAAAACCCCGATAAAAACCTCACCCAGAAAAACTGTCCCGACCGGGGATCGAACCCGGGTCCGCTGCGTGACAAGGCAGCACGCTACCTCGAGACCACAGCGGTGACAAATGAGGGAAATTTTGATGAAGTGGCTGAATTCAAATACCCAGGAACAATAATCACAAATAGGAATGAGATGCACAAAGAAATTAAACATAGGCTCAATTCTGGAAATGCGTCCTATTATGTATTGCAGAGACTCTTGATGTCCCAACTCCTTTCAAAATACATTTGTTATTCTCCCAGTTATATTATATGGATGAGAAACATGGACTCTAACTTCAAGGGAGAGGATATTACAAGTATTTAAATATAGAGCTCTTAGGAAATTTTTTCGACCTAAGAGAGACAGGTGAATGGAGAAGACTAGATACCAGTGAGCTACCTACCTAACTCACTGGCACTATCGAACCCATAGGTTCATGGCCGCGCGGACATAAGCTCTCCATATATCCCTATCCTGAGTCAATGTTTTCCTATCATCTCCTGTATAATGATCTTCCCTCAAATCATAGTTAATGCTATTCTCCCACCTCATTCTTGGTCTACCAACTGGGCGTTTTCCTTCTGGTTTTCCTACAAGAAGCTTCCATGCCCGTCTTTCATTCCCCATTCGTGCCACATGTCCTGCCCATCGCAGCCTATGAGACCAACTGTTCTGATTATATCTGACTTCCTATAAAGACCATGTAATTCACCGTTATGCAGTCTTCTCCATTCACCTGTCTGTTCATCTCTCTTTGGTCCAAAAATTTTCCTAAGAACTTTATTCTCAAACGCTCGTAATCTCCTTTCCTCCCTTAAAGTAAGAGTCCATGTTTCGCATCCATATAATATAACTGGTAGAATAATAGTTTTATATATTTTCAGTTTAACGTTTTTTGAAAGGCGTTGGGAAGTCAAGATTCCCTGTAATATATAATAACATGCAATTCCAGAATTGAGCCTATGTTTAATTTCCTTGTGCATCTCATTCCTGTTTGTGATTATTGTTCCTAGGTATTTGAATTCAGCCACTTCCTCAAAATTTCCCTCATTTGTCACTAGCTGTCCATTTCCATTATATAATGAATTTGTACGTGTGACCAAATATTTAGTTTTATTGAGTATAACAATGAACTACATGGTCTTTATATGAAGTCAGATATAATAAGAACAGTCAAGTCTCGTAGACTTAATTAAAAAAAAAAGGAAAAAACAAAATATTTGACATGTTTTAATAATGTACTTTTTTTTTTTTTGCAGGGAAAAACTCTGATAAAAACCTAATCTGGGTCTGATTCGTTCACCACGAACCCCACATGGAGTGACAGGAGAGGTATAGGACCAGAGAAGCACCTCATTCCAGTAGTAATAATAAAGTTGTTTACACACTTACCATGACTAGAATCTGCAGCGACTCCACGTAAGAACGTTCTATGTCATAAATTTCCACTACCACGTGTGTTCTTGTGTCCTGAAAACAAAAATTAACTTTATTACAGCAGGCCTGTTGAACACGAATCTCCGATTCCGATTGAGGGTCTTTCCACTTTTCAGCGGTTGCCCTTTTACCAGCCGGCTGCTGGCCCTTCACATCCACATGTGTCAATCACAGAGGTAGATGATCAACAGCCAGTGTAGGGGTGACATGTGGTTAGCATATCGAGTCCCCCAGCCGTTATAGCTGGATCCTCAACCTGGAGCCACTACTTATTGTAGCTACCCAATTGCCTCACGATGCTAGGTGGGCACCGGTCCCATACTGGCCGAAATACCATGAGAAAATTTCTTCCCCCATGGAGACTCGAACCAGCGCAAGTCCCGTAGCTCTGCGCCAAGGCTTCCTGCCTTAACCGGCGCGGGACACACGAAAGTGTGAATTTTAACACATTGAATACGTGACAGAGTAAAGTAAAGTAAAGTAGTCCCACTACAGGCGTCATGAGGCCCTTGGGGTAGTGGGAGGTTAAGGCTCCCACTTTTTCTGGACAATCGGCATTTGATGTCAGCCGGGTTGTCAGCCCTGCGTGACGGCCGCCTTTACCCCCAGAACAAGCGTCTGGTACTCATTTCCGTTAGAGGCTGAGTCGACCCCAGGGCCATAGTGCCTCCAGAAGGTTTGGGCCAGTTTAAAAATCCTGACCCCACCGGGACTTGAACCCTCGACCTTCCGGCTCGTAGCGCAGCGCACGTGACAGAGTATCTTAAAAAATTAAGACATGGTTAATACACTGCCGTCCTTAGACAAAAGAGCGATATATATATATATATATATATATATATATATATATATATATATATCGCTCTTTTGTCTAAGGACAGCAGTGTATTAAATATATATATGCATCTTTCGTGTTAAGGAAATTAGAGATAGAATACAAAAAATATTAATTACAAATAATTATAATAAAATAGAATATCTCTCATTGGATACAACAGATGAGCTAAAATGTAATTCAGGAATAATATGTAATGTTAAAAATGTTAAATATTTAGGATCTATTTTAGATAAAAGTGAGAATTCAACTACAAGAATTGAAAGAAGAATAAATGAAGGAAGAAGAATCATTGGTTTGTTGAACTCAGTGCTTTGGAATACACAGAACGAAGAAATGTATTTTAAAATACAATAGGAAGTAACGTCAATAGGTTTGTTTAATAATTAAAACATTTCGTCTGTTCATTCTTACCTCTTATGGTTGTTTTTGTCGAACATGTTTCAGGGCTGACGATGGGGCTAAGAAGCCTTGAAACATATGTTCGACAAAAAAACAACTATAAGAATGAACAGACGAAATGTTTTAATTATTTTAATTAGAATGAAGAAAACTATATTTCAAGTTGTGTTACAAAGCACTTTATTGTATGGGCCTGAAACCTGAACAGTAAATAGAAAACAAGCCAACAAGCTGTTAGCAGTAGAAATGGATTTTTGGAGGCGATCGACAAGAATTTCAAGAAGGGATAAAGTCAGAAACAGCACAATAAAGGAAATTATGCAAGTTGAAAAAGCACATTAGAAAAAATAGGAGAAAAACATTTGAAATGGTATGGACACCTCATAAGAATGGAAAAAAACAGAGAATACCAAAGAGAATCCTTGATTGAAAAGCTAATGGAAGAAGTGGAAGAGGCAGGAAGAGTTAGTTAGTTATGAAGATACACATTTCCATTTATTTTGTCTTCTTCTTCTTCTTCTTCTTCTTCTTCTTCTTCTTCGGCTTTCCCCCACTTATATGTTTGCCGTCTTCAGTTTCCATTTATCTCTATCATTCCAATCTCCCTCTTCCAAAATCCTATCATCCATTATAGTTGTGATGTAGGTTTTCCATTTCCATCTCGGTCTGCCACGTTTATTTCTTCCAGGGGGTGACCATGGGTATATATTTTTTTGGCCATCTTTCATTTTCCATTTTTTTTATATGGCCATACCAATTAAGCGTTTGATTTTCAATCCTCTTAACAACAGAATTCATTCCTCTCCAATAGAATTCATTTCTTATTTTACCCTGTCTTGTTTTTATAGGCTTCTTCTAAAATAATCAAATTCAAGTGTTCTAATTTTACTCTTTTGTAATTCCGTCAAAGACGAAGTTTCACTTCCACATGACAAAATATTCTGTATTATGCTCTTATACATTTTCATTTTAGTCTCCTTTGTAATATTTTTATTCCAAATTATTCGATGTAATGTCTTAGTTGCATGTTTTGCCATTGCAATTTTAGTCTGTACATCTCTCTCACAGGTACCTGAACTTGTAATTATTGACCCAAGATATTTAAAAGAATTCACATTTTTTTTATTTTCCCTGTTTGAAGTATGAGGTAATCCACATCCTTTCCCAAACACATATATTCTGTTTTCTGTAAATTTATATTCAGTCCCCATTTTTTATATTCTTCCATTAGTTTATTTATCATATCATCTTCATCCCCTGCAAAAATTATTTGATCATCTGCAAACAACAATGAATGCAGTACTTTTCCTCCTATAGGAACACCCATTTCAGAACATTTTTTATACCATAAGTTAAGAGCCTGGTCTAAATAAATATTAAAAAGAATTGGTGACAAACTGCATCCCTGCTTAAGGTCTTTATTCACTGTGAATTCCTCTGTTAAATTATTCTGTATTTTTACTTTAGCTTTTGTATTAGTATAGATCCTCCTAACAATATTAATCCAATTTTTTAAAATAAAAAACAAGGGGTTATGACAGTTTGGTGTGTAACCCTGCACCAAACATTGATTTTCTTTCTAACCCTCACTGCATGCGGATGTTCAGATCCCTAGATGCAGCAACTGTACCTGTTGATGACCCCAGAGATGTGCAAGGTAGACACATCGCTAAAATTACCTTCCGAATGAAGCTACTGAGCTTGTTCCTTCCCTAACGCTAACTTATTGACCGAGTTAATTTAGTTACAGTCAGTTACCAACAGATGTCAGCAAGTGATAGCGCCTCCACCTGACATCTAGTGGGTAACTAAGGTAACGCTAGAACGTTGAGGTCGGTAAATTTTACTGTGGACTTTTTTTTATTCCAAGCTTAAGGATCTTCAGACTTTTTTTTTCGTTTATACTGGTTTTTCTTATTGTTTTACCTTTTTCTTTGTTTGTTTTACCTGTTTGTTAACTTTCTTTAATTCTCTCATAGACACAAGGGCAGTACACACACACACACAGTCCCAAGGTGGAGATTTAAAATCACATACCCCGCCAGGAATCGAACCCGGGTCGCCGGAGTGGAAGGTAGGGACTCAACCTTCTACGCCACAGCGACGGACAAGACTTGGGAGCCACGGTTTAAGGGGGTGATGGATGAAATTTTCGACATTTCTGGTCAAATTTAGAATTTTCTGTTGTTTTGTATTAAAAAATACTACGTACCTTAAAGTATAACTTGGTGAAGTTTCAGTGTCCTGTGGCGCTTGTAAGTCTCCCTAATGACGTCATATTTAAAAGACTGCCATCTATCGTTCCCACATTGCATTTCAACACATTCAAATCAAAATAGCACTGACAAATTTAATGATCCATAGTAATTCTGCCCGAAGGCAGGTCCTTCACTGTAATCATAGCATTTTCATGCTATGCTTGCAGCGTTACTAGGGAATTGTAGGTGTGGTAGCTTCGCGTTGCTTTCCACACCGGTGAAGGATGATGATAATGATGGCCATATGATTTCGGGGACCGTTTGGGCCTTAAAGTTTTCCTGACATTTGTCTTACAGGTGAGGTAAAACCCCGATAAAAACCTCACCCAGAAAAACTGCCCCGACCGGAGATCGAACCCGGGCCCGCTGCGTGACAAGGCAGCACGCTACCTCGAGACCATAGCGGTGGACAATTTAATGATAGAAGCACGAAATGTTCACTGCATGTCCCACACGCTATGGCTAACAATTCTATGCACGCATTTTGAAACAACGTTGATAGTTTTTTAAATAAAAATAAAATATGTGTAGTAATTTAAAAAAAAATCATATGCAGAGGATATATGTATTTTTTTCTTCCTTTATTATAATGATATAGAAAAGTTAATGCATAGCGGTGTTCTAAATAAGTCAGTGGTCTTGTAGAAAAAAATTCAAACATTTTACTAAAATATTATGGGGCTTATTAAAAATTTTAATATGCAAATTTTTAAATGGATTTTCTTCAATAACTCAAAACCTTTTAAGCCTGGATGTATGAAACTTCAGTATAACATTACTTATGAGAGGGTGTACAAAAATCAAGAACGGTGTGTAGCTTAAAAAATGTACAAAATAGAAATTTCACCCATCGCTCCCCTTAAAGTCCCTCCCGGAGGACTTTCTTCTTGGACTTTTCCGTCCTAAAAAATCCATCGACCCCGACCGTGTTTTAACTCGCGATCCTTGGAAATAGAGGCAACAAGCATAACCGCCCGTCCGCCGCGGGCGACTGTGATTCTTTTAAAAGCCTGAAAATCTTCAGAATCGGAACCTGCGGCTTGAAGTCCCTCTCGGAGGTCTTGTTCCTTGGACTTTTACATCCTAAAAAATATTTTTTTTAAATATCTCTTACAGATTTTCATCGATTCTATCCAATGGCCAAGAAAAAAATATACATAAATCTGTGTGTGCTTGTTAATAATCTAGCGGCTGCAATTTTTCGGAAGCAAACTCGGTATATAAATATAAATTTAAAAAGTAAGATCGAGTTCTTTAACTAGCAAAATCGGACCATTCACTCTCCATAACTCCCTATCCTTGTCAAGGACCATCCCTAACTTTCACTCACAAAATTCTCTACCTGGTAAAAACCACAGGTCAACATGATTTTTGTCTCATGAGAACCAATAGTTGTACTTAATGCAGTTTTTTATCGTGTTTTCAAATATGTATTCGGAATTTCTCCATCGCCCAGTTTTTTTTATTTCAATTTCAATTAATGGATTTAAATAATTATTTTTAATAAACTTTTTTCGTCCATTTATTATCTTAGGCGCAGTGAGCGATGAGCACGGGGAACACTTCCAGCTATGGAAAAGAGATATCAAGGCAAATGGAATCCTAATATGCTGGCCGATTATCATTGGACCATCAAGAGGGATGCTCCACAGGCGAAATATAGCAGAAAATCGTCATTTCTTACTTTCTAGGTGAGTCCGAATGTTCGAATACTGTGTACTTACGAATGTAGAAAATATTAAAGTGTTTGAAATTATAAATGCCTGTCTCTCGGAAACCTTGCGTGATGGAGAAAAACCGATATCATATTTGAATTCAGGAGAAAAAGTACTATCAGAATCACATATTTTTCCTTCTGAGACAAAAAAAAAGGTTTATTTGTTGTTGCTCAGTGTAATTAATGCGTACGAAATGTAATTACAGAAAGTTGTAAGATGTAATTTTTATAACGTTTTTAAATGTCATTGCTCTGACAGTGTAGCCAACTTATCACAAAAACCTGATAACAAACAAGTGAACGCTAAACTATTGTGCTGTACACTAATTCGCTAGTTTTCTCATCCTAACTTGCCCAGAGTAACCCTAACTTATATTGAACTTTTATAGGAAGAAATCACTATTAGGTTTAATTTAAGATTAAATGTATCGGTCCACCAACAGAAGTAATTCTTCTGATCGACATGACATGATGAAGCCGCCAAGGCTTTGAAATCGCCATGTACTCAGAAGAAGGAGAGGTCATTTAATCTTAACCCTCACTTGTCCATTTTCGTACCCTAACTTGTCCACTGGCTTCAGCGGGAACGTGTGTTATCACATCGATCAACATGACGCTAGCAATCATTTGTTCTTCGATCGAATATTCACATATGACATAGAATAGACCATTTTTTGATGAGAACAATCTCAATAAGGGAAATTATGCAAGTTGAAAAAAATATATAAAAATAGAATGAAAACGTTTGAAATGGCATAGACACCAAATAAGATCCTTGATTGGAAAGCTAATGGAAGAAGTAAAAGAGGCAGACCTAGAGAACGTCGGATAGATGGAGTGAGGAGAAGTACGGAAGCTAGAGATTTGAGGGAAGAAAATTACAACCTAGAAATTTCTTCAACAAAAACTAAAGTAATGGCCCAGTGTGGCAAAGAAATGGAAAGAAAATAGTACTAAACGACAAAACGCTACAACAAGTAAAAGATTTCAATATTTATCTAAGTATATCTTTAATATCGGCTGCGGTGGACTAGTGGTTATGCTCCTTGCCTCTGGTCCCGAGGGTCGCGGGTTCAAACCCAGCCGGGGGTCGATGAATTTTTTTTAGGATGGAAAAATCCAAGAAGCAAGTCCTCCGGGAGGGACTTTAAGCCGTGGGTCCCGAGTCTGAAGATTTTCAGGCTCGTAAAAGATCCTTAAGCCTGAATGAAAACGTTTCTAAGCAAAACTTACCGAATTTTCACGTCCTAGTACTACCTTGGTTTCCTAGATCGTCAGTATGAGGCGGAACGATGACCACGGACCACTGAAATGACATCTACACGAAATCAAGTGTAACTAAATTAGTATTGTTCAAATTCTTCCCTGTAGGAGGAGAACGCCTAAATCTCTGTTAAGGGAAACGTGGGCTTACAAGAAGAAGATATCTTTAATAAATTACAAATATTTCAATATTTATGTGGCGCCCTTAAAAGAAGACTGGTAAAAAAAGTAAGAAAAGAAACAGATTTACAATTTTATAAAGTATTGGCTGTACCTGCAATATTGTGTGGCTCAGGAATATGGACTCTGAATAAACAGACAATTAAAAGAATAGAAGCCGCAGAAATGAAATATTTACGACTTGTGACAGGATGTATTTTAATGGATAAAAAAAATGAGTGAAGATATCCGTAAAGAACTACAAATATTCAATTTGACAGATAAAATACAAGAAAATGGTATGAACATGTCTGCAGAATGGATACCAACAGATTGCCTAGGAAAAGTCTAAACTATCAACCAAGAGGAGGAAAAAGAGATCGGGGACGCGCATGAAAAGAGATGGACAGAACAGCTATAATACTTGGAGCCGGAACAAACCAAAAAGGTTGAATCCTTGCAAGAAGAAGAAGAAGAAGAAGATGCTTTAGACAGGAACCTCTGGCGACAAATCACATTGGGTTGGAGGAAAAACATTGTATTGTGGAATATTCATAAAAATAAATAATAGTTTTAAAAACTAAAACAGCACGCTTTATTAAAAAAACCGAACTAAAAAATGAAAAATAATTTTAAAAAATCCTCCGGGCCGGATTTGAACCAGCGACCTATGGATTACTGAAATTATATACCACTACAGTCCACCGCTCTACCAACTGAACTACCAGAGGATATAATATTAATTTCTTACATCGATGGACTAAAAAGTCGATAAGTCCGCAACCTATTATACCGGTCTTTATTTTTTGATGATCCTGGCCAGGATCTTAGAAAAAATTATTGTATTACCATTGGTCCTTTACAAGTATACAAAGTTTCAAGTCGATCCAATGTTTTTTTAAGTGGGTGAAAATCGTGTTGAAAGATTCCGTTACATAGAGAGACAGATAGAGGTCAAGCTAATATAAAGCGTGTAAAAAACTCAAAAGCAATATTTTTTTCGGAATACGCGAAAACGGGGAATGGAGAATGGCCCCGATGCACCTTAAAGAAGAGGTTAGAAGAAGGTAAAATGTGGATTTACTGTAGAGAGTCTAAGAATAATTGCACTTACGTTAATTAAATGTCTGATATAGAATGTGTACAACTGCGCAACACGGCGCGGTAACCATGGCAACAATGACGCACCTGCCACTTGTTGCTGTTTTAAGACACATGGCACTTCTTTAATTTCAAATCACATTAAAAACCACCGACTGTAAAATGTGGATTATTCCATTATATGGAAGTCAAACGGGGTCTCTTACTTTAACATAGGAGAAAACTGAACTCCATGACGCGATCGGCCTACCAGCCGGCTGCTGGCCTTCCATCCACATGTGTTAATGGAAGTGAATGATCATTAGAACCCGAATATATCATCATCATCATCATAGGACATTCACGAATTTAGGCTATTTGTTGACCTGTTTTGCCCTCAAGAGAAACACTATCCAGAAGTATTTTGAGTGGACGTCCTGATCTTCTGTCTTTGAGCCTTTGGCGATGAACAATCAGGTGAATGGAGAAGACTACATAACAATGAACTGCATGGTATTTATAGGAAGACAGATATAATAAAAACAGTTAAGTCTCGTAGACTGCGATGGGCAGGACATGTTGCACTTATGGGGAATGAAAGACGTGCATGGAAGCTTCTTGTAGGAAAGCCAGAGGGAAAACGCCCAGTTGGTAGACCAAGAATGAGGTGGGAGAACAACATTAACTATGATTTGAGGGAAGTAGATTGGAAAGCATTAGCTCAGGATAGGGATGTATGGAGAGCTTATGTCCGCGCAGCCATGAACCTACGGATTCGATAGTGCCAGTGAGTAAGTAAGTCCTGGTTTTCTTCTTCCTGCAGGTTGATATCTTAACATTTGTTTGGGTATTCTGTGATCTTCCATTGGATGAACATGTTGGAACCATCTTGACTTATAATCAGAAATTTTGTTTTCTAAAGGTTCCATGTGTAATTCTTCTAAGATGTCTTAATTTTTTTATGATCTAGTAGTGTGTATCCTGCAGTCCTCCGAAGGTACCTCATTTTAGCAGATCTAAGTCTCTGTATATCCTTCTGTTTCAACGTCCATACTTCGCTACCATACAAAAGAGTTGGAAGAGCCAGTGTTTTATACATTTTTAGTCTTTAATGTTTTTGGACTAACTGTGGCTTCAAGATAGAATTTATTAACACTATTTTTTTTATATTTGTTTGCATTTACATCCTTTTCTTCTTCATATGAGATATTGCATCCTGGATATGTAAAATTATTCACCTGCTCCTAAATTTTATTGTCAAGGACCCGAATATGTATGCAAAATAAAGTACTAAATATGCATGAAAAATGTAGAAAATATGCACCCTAAATATGCAAAAACAGATTGTAATAAAATCAAATAAATTATTTGCTTTGTGGGCAATCTTGCCTTATTCCTGGCTGTTACAGTAGAAAAGAAAGGTTTTCATCAGGTTTTCTTGTGTAAAGCTCCTTCGTTTGTCAGTGAAGAAGGGTTTATACAATGCAAATGTCCTTTTTACATCACGTGATGTCACAGGTGAATGTGAAAAACAGCAGAGTTCTTCTTCAGTGAATTCCTGTTCGGTTACAGTATTTTCACTATCACCAGAGAGCATTTTGCTAATTTGACAAATTCTATTGTAGCCAGGATTTTTATTTTATACTTCACTAAGCTTATCAAATGCGATTTTAGCAACACCGTAATGTTACTTCTCAAGGTCCACGGGTATTCCCCTCTTACACAGATGTAAATATACATGTTACGCTTATATCCAATGGAATGCAGAGACTTTATTAATTTAAAAATATTAATTACTAGTGCAAGGAAAAATTATAAAGATGTTTGTAAATTATCTTCAGATTCTGAAAGGAGAACGACATCATCTGCGTAACATATCAAGTGAAATCTAGTGTTTCCCATTTTATAACGCAAACGTGGTGGTATGTTTTCAATAATTGTATCCGTTATAAATAAGACTAAGACCATGATTATAGGAAAGAAACAAAGGAAGATAAACATGAAGATTAAAGATGAGGCCATTGAGCAAGTGGAGAGCTTCAAATACTTGGGTTGTACTATCAGTAGTAACATGAACTGTAAAGCAGAGGATAGCAATGGCAAAAGAAGCTTTCAACAAGAAGAGAAGCATTTTCTGCGGACCTTTGGCAAGAGAAATAAGAAAGAGGCTAGTGAAGTGCTTTGTGTGGAGTGTAGCATTATATGGTGCAGAGACGTAGACATTACGACGGAATGAGGAAAAGCGACTGGAAGCTTTTGAGATGTGGATATGGAGAAGAATGGAACGTATAAAATGGACAGACAAAGTAAGAAATGAAGATGTGCTAGACAGAGTGGGTGAAAGAAGAACAATGCTGGAACTCATAAGAAGAGGAAAAGAAATTGGATTGGCCACTGGCTAAGAAGAAACTGCCTGCTGAAGGATGCTCTAGAAGGAATGGTCAACGGAAAGAAAGTTAGAGGCAGAAAAAGACATCAGATGATAGACAATATTAAAATAAATGGTTTGTATGCAGATACAAAAAGGAAAGCTGAGTCAAGGAAAGAGTGGAGAATGCTGAGTTTGCAGTGAAAGACCTGGTCTTGAGCAGAACACTTTGGATGAATGAATAATATTAAATAAAAATGGGCCTTGCCTGATGTCCTTTGTGAGCGTTATTTCTTCAGTTTTGATATTGAAGAAGATGTTGAAGAAGATATGCATAACGATTATTAAAAATTAATTAAATCTCTTTTAGAAAGTTGAATGACTTGATGCACTCGAAAATCCGAAAAAATACACAATTTTTTATCTACATTTTTCGATTTACTAATAAAAATAGGGTGTGAAATAAATTTTATCTGAATTTCTATTGGCAAAAAACAAAGTCCGGTGGCGTAATTTCACAAAGACCCTATGCTTCCAAGAGGAGTGATAGGAACTACTAATTTCATGTGGACTGGAACCAAAGCAAGTCCCATTAGCTATGCACCAAGGCATTATGCCTTAAACAGCTCGGCTACCTCGCAAGGTATGAGTATTTAAGAATAAAATTATTAAGATTTTTTTTGGATGAGAGACTGACAGACAGGTGAATGGAGAAGACTGCATAACAGTAAGCTACATGATCGCCATGAGAAGCCAGATATAATAAGAACATACTTGAAGAGAAAAATTATATGCTCAGACTGGGGCTTGAAACCAAGCCCCAACTCTGCGTACAATTTTTCTCTTCAAATATGATTTACCCATCATTGAGATGTATGAAAAGAATAATAACAACATGATAAGAACAGTTAAGTCTGGTAGACTGCGATGTGCAGGACATGTGGCACGAAACCAGGCAGAAAGCGCCTAGTAGGCAGGCCAAGAATGAGGTGGGAGAATAACATTAACCATGACTTGAGGAAATGAGATTAAATAAGGGAAGATTGGAAGATAGGGATGTATAGAGAGCTTATGTTTGCGAGGCCATGAACCTACGGGTTGGATAGTACTGGTTAGTTAGTTAATACGATACAAATATGGAAGACTTTTACGTATTCGTAGAAACATTATGGTCTCGTAGATTGAAGCATAAATATTTCAACTCACAACATTGTGTTGTATTGTGACATGTGTCACTGTGAGATCAGAGAACTAGGTTAAGCTGTCGCATATAGGCTGCTGCGTTACGCAGTGAAGGAACATTTATTTTGGTAGCGGCTTGTTCCTACCTTGGCCTCAATGTTCAAGTTCACTGCATCAGCTGAAATATTCCATAGCACTACATTTTAACTGCAGTAATACACCTTTTCCGAGTTGTAATGTATCAAACCACATGTATGACTGCATTTTCATTAGTCGAATAATGGTTTTAACTTTAAGCATGTAAGAAAATATAGTTCCCTCTTTAGCATCCAAAATGATGATGATAATAATAATAATAATAATAATAATAATAATAATAATAATAATAATAATAATAATAATAATAATAATATCTCCTCTACAATTTAATTTTGTACTAGAGCATGCCATCATATCTTTAGACGATGAAGGAGGCCTACAACTCAATGGTATTAATAAGCTGTTAGTTTATGCTGATGATGTAGTACTATTGGCCGATAGCGAGGAGATACTAAAGGACAACACGCACACACTATTGAGTAACACTAAGAAATTAGGACTGGAAGTAAATATCAATAAAACTAAATATATGGTCACACGTAGAAATAAATTATATAATGGAAATGGACAGCTAATGACAAATGATGGAAATTTTGAGGAAGTGGCTGAATTCAAATACCTAGGAACAATAATCACAAATAGGAATCAGATGTACAAAGAAATTAAACATAGGCTCAATTCTGGAAATGCGTGCTATTATGCATTGCAGAGACTCTTGATGTCCCAACTCCTTTCAAAAAACGTTAAACTGAAAATATATAAAACTATTATTCTGCCAGTTATATTATATGGATGCGAAACATGGACTCTTACTTTAAGGGAGGAAAGGAGATTGCAAGTATTTGAGAATAAAGTACTTAGGATTTTTTTGGACCAAAGAGAGATGAACAGACAGGTGAATGGAGAAGACTACATAACAATGAACTGCATGGTCTTTATAGGAAGCCAGATATAATAAGAACAGTTAAGTCTCGTAGACTGCGATGGGCAGGACATGTTGCACGTATGGGGAATGAAAGACTTGCATGGAAGCTTCTCGTAGGAAAGCCACAGGAAAAACGCCCAGTTGATAAACAAAAAATGAGGTGGGAGAATAACATTAACTATGATTTGAGGGGAGTAGATTATACAGGGAATGATTGGAAAGCATTAGCTCATGATAGGGATGTATGGAGAGCTTATGTCCGCGCGGCCATGAACCTACGGGTTCGATAGTGCCAGTGAGTAATTTTATTATTATTATTATTATTATTATTATTATTATTATTATTATTATTATTATAAAGAAATAAGGGAAATTTTGGGTGTGAAAGAGGAGCCGGACATCATAGACATTATAGAAAAGAAAAGATTACAGTGGTATGGCCATGTCAAAAAATGCCAGAGCAAAGATTGCCTAAAATTGTTATGGAATTGTCCCCAATGGAAAGGAGGAAGAGAGGAAGGCCGAAGAAAACTTGGGTAGAAAGGGTACAAGCGGCTATGCATATCAGAGGAATGGAGGAAGATCAATGGATGGACAGAGTGGAATGGTGTTTGGTTCCCGGAATACGGCGGCAGCTGGGATGATACTGGATGATGATGATGATATTATTATTATTATTATTATTATTATTATTATTATTATTATTCAATAGGTTTGAAATGTATACAACATCTTCCTGTGCCAATATTAAGTTTTGATTCTTTTCCTCCACTCATATCTATCCATCCTGCAGTCGCCTGTCCATCAAATTCATAATTCCCTCTATTCATACATTCTTTGGTCTCCCTCTTCTTTTCCACCGATTTGCAAACCACTCCAAACTCCGAACTGACAATTTATCTTCATTCATCCTCTTCACGTGCCCAAATCATTGTAATTGCTTATTTTCCACAAACTGTATAATTGTTTTTTTAAAGTCAATTTTACATTCAAAATAAAGGAAATAAAAATAATAAATGGAATATATTATCTAGCACGTGCCTATATAAGTTATGTGGGAGAATCATACAATTAAAGTAAAGTGGTACAAAAAATTTCCCAAGAATTTTATTCTCAAACACGTGCAATAAGAACAAAAATAATGATAAACGATGTAATTATAGACCAAGTTCAGAATTTTAATTATTTGGGATGTCATTTAGGCAATGACAGAAATTTAGATAAACACACTAAAATACAACGATTCAATTATCTATGTGGCACAATTAAACGCACTTTATTGAATAAGACTAGAAAAGAAACTACTTTAAAATTTTACAAAGTATTGGCAGTTCCATCTCTTATCTATGGATGTGAAACCTGGACAGTAACAAAGGCAGATAGTAAACAAATAGAGGCTGCTGAAATGAAGATGTTGAGAGCAATAGCAGGATACCAAAGGACCGATAAAAAGAAAAACGAAGATATAAGAACAGAACTTAATATATTTAATCTCTGTGAAAGAATAAAATATTATCAAAATGCTTATCTTCAGCACGTATTACGAATGAATGAACAGCGCATACCAAGAAGAATGTATAACTTACTTATAAACCAAAAGGGAGAAGATTGTTGAGAAGACCATTGAAGAGATGGAAGGACCAATTGGACCTATAATGAGATCGGAACAGCCCATTGGGCTTAATCCTTGTTGTTGTTGACGATGAAACACTCGTAATACTTTCTCGTCCCTTAAAGTAAGGGTCAATGTTTTGTTTATTATATGGATGTGAAACGCGGGTCTTATTTTAAGGGAAGATAAAAGATTACGATTATCTGAGAATGTGGTTCTTAAGAACATGTTTAGACTAAAGAGGGGTGAACAGACAGGCAAATGCACAAGACTATATAACAGTGAGCTACATGATTTTTATAGGAAACCAGACATCATAGAAACAGTTAAGTTTCATAGACTGCGATGGACGGGAGATGTGGCACAAATGGGGAATGAAAAAGAGGCATGCAAGCTTACTTGTAGGAAAACCAGAGGGGAAACGTCTAGTTCAAGAATGAGGTGGGAGAATAACATTAACCATCATTTGAGGGAAGTAGATTATATAGGAGATGATTGGAAAACATTAGCTCAGGATAGGGAAGTATGGAGAGCTTATGTCCTCGCAGCCATGAACCTACAGGTTCCATAGTGCCAGTTAGTTAGGTAGGATTTGCTAAATAAAAGGGGCCATCTGGCCATATAAACCATTAATGGCGTTTTCACAAATTTGTATCTATGTATGTTTTCAAAATAGCTAGATCTAGCCACAACTAAATTGGCAACCCGGCATCCATTGTAGCTGTAGGCGGTATTGCGCATTTTTATTTAAATTTACAGTGGGAGGAAGCACTATGAGGTATTTATATTAATAAATGAGTTGGAGAAAATGTTTTAACATCTCACCTCACACAGTTGCGTGTCTTCACGATACCGGTTTCAAAAGACAGCTCAAATAAACTACTTCAGGAAAGGGAGAAGAAGAGACAAGAGATATGGCTGGACTTTTATACAACAGAAGCCATGACAAACAGATCCTGGACCAACACCAATCAAGATCTCCGACACCTGGTGAACTCAATAGCAGTGCATGCATATGCAACCGACCCCCGGAACAACTGTGTGTGTGAAACCATGTGACCGTTACCATGTAACCAACCACCTGCAAAAAACGAGGGATATCCCTGGTAGAATTCTGCGAATAACAAACTATGTGAATCAAATTAATGACAAAACTTATGTAACATATATTTTCTGCACAACTTGTGCGCATTTATTCTATTATTATTATAAGTAATGCTATACTTTTGAAACCGGCATCGTAAAGACACGTAACTTTGTGAGGTGAGATGTTAAAACATTTTCTCCAACTCATTTATTAATGGTATTGAACATGTTTGCACACCACTTACAGGCAGGAAACGGGAGGGATAACCTTGAAATTTGTACCACGTGTAGATGACGCAATAAACAAACAAATGTCGTAAAATTAAATTGTGGCTGTAAAAGTAATGATATCTATACATCGTATCTTCTGGTGCATTGCTTTTATTTTACGGAAAAGAGCAGATGTCATGCTGCACTGAGATCGATAATGCGGTGTCTCAATGAAACACGTGCAATTCGCCAGTAAGTTTCCTCGTTACACTGCCATTAGCGGTCCATTAGAAACAAGGTTCAGGACTAATCACGTTTCAATGAATTTTGTTTTACAGCCAATGACAGTCGAATTTTGATTACCAAAATAAAGAAAGCTCCTCCTTTTTAATATTCTGAACAGGTCAGAGCATTATGTTGCAGTGACTGATTCTATACGTACAACAAATACGTTCAATACAGCAAATAATGAACACACTCTCTCGAACTACACATTTGATAACTGTGTTCAATAATTGTGTTTTTAAATAATGATTTTACTGAGTTGTTTCCTAAAAAATAATTAATAACCTATAATGTTGCTTATAATATACAGTTTGAGGTGTTTCATGTTTTCTCTACTAGGGTGCATTCTACAATATTGCGATCCTATTTGGCAATAAATAATATGATCTACAGTAGTTGCAGTGGATGAACAAATGAAACATAACCTCACATTTCTGATTTGTTTTCAAACATCGCTGTATACATTATATATAAATATTTTAAAACATAACATCAAATAAAGAAATAGCTCTTTATCGAATTCTCTTTGCCAGCTCCTGCTTTTGTGATACAGAAGCTTCTCCTTTTTAATATTCTGAACAGGTCAGAGCATTATTTTGCAGTGACTGACTCTCCAACAAACACTTTGAATTTAGCAAATAATGAACATATTCCTACGAACTGCACATTTGATAATCGTGCACAGTGTCCTTTATATCCCTCCTCATCACACTACCTATTATTCGAAATCTTTTACAGTTATCTTGCTAGAACATGGAATTCCCTTCCACCCTATGTCAGAGACTCCCAAACTTTATCATCTTTCAGAAACAAATTGAAAATAAAGTTACTAACAGAAACAACTCACTAATATTACTTTTTAAAAATTAATAATTTGTTTTTTCATTATTTAATAAAAATAGTTTTAAGATTTGTTAATATATTTACCTAATGCCTTGTATAGTAAGCGATAGATTAATTCATTATAGTTCATTATTTTCTTTGTATTTTTTCTTTCTTTTCTTTTTATGTATAGTAGATTCGAGCTGTTATTCCTTTTTGTAAACATTCTATAATTAATTTAATTTTAATTTTATTTATTTTATTGTATTATTATACATTATTTTCATTATTATTCAGTTTGATAGATCATTAATTGTTTAGTATGACTATTATTGTAATTTTTTGTATTTATATGTAACATATGTTTGTCCTGGTGAGTGGAAGAAGTGACCTTAACTCCACCAGGCTAAATAAATATATTCTAAATTCTAAATAGTTGTGTTTCAAATAATGATTTTACTGAGTTGTTTACCAAAAAAAATTAATAGCATATAATGTTGGTTATAATATACAGTTTGATGCGTTTCATTATTTCTCCACTACGGTGCATTCTTACAATATTGCAATCCTATTTGGCAATAAATAATATGATGGAGTTGCAGTGAATAATCAAATGAAACATAACCACACATTTCTGATTTGTTTCCAAAACATGACCGCTTAATTAAATATATAAATATTTTAAAATACCGGCAACTATATTTAAATAATGTTATTTGAACAAAAAACTTAATTTTATTCGTTAAATAGTCCTAACAAATGCCACTCTTGATTTCCAAATCACCGATAGATTCACGAGTCACGAAGTGAATTACTTATAATAACCACAGTAATATAATGTACGGTTAAAAACTATAATATAGTTACCTTGTAGGTCCGTCTCCTCAACTTAAGTTCTTTTAAAACTCTGTAGGCCTTTCGGGATTAGTCCCATCATCAGCAGAATGCATTAGGTCCGTTCTTGTTGACCCTTGTTGAAGCACTGACTTGGTTGTGAGAATTTTGTACAGAGGATTGTGTGGATTAGGTGTGTATTCATTGAGAATCAGGTTGTTGTTGATTTCTCTTAGGATTGCGATTTCCTCCAGTATATTTATTCTCATTGGAATGTTTTCTCTATGTACTATTGTGATTCTCAATGAATACACACCTAATCCACACAATCCTCTGTACAAAATTCTCACAACCAAGTCAGTGCTTCAACAAGGGTCAACAAGAACGGACCTAATGCATTCTGCTGATGATGGGACTAGTCCCGAAAGGCCTACAGAGTTTTAAAAGAACTTAAGTTGAGGAGACGGACCTACAAGGTAACTATATTATAGTTTTTAACCGTACATTATATTACTGTGAACTAATACCTCAACGGAAAATCACCATGAATTTTACTTATGATATAATAAGCAGTTAGTGAAGAGAATGATGTTGATTGGAAAGTGTGACATCTCGAGCCGGCAGTGCTGCTGTTTCAAACGAGTAAAAGTTAATTTAATGTCATTTATGCACGAGCGGAAATGTGTGTAATTTTAGAGACTTTGCTAAAAGGTCACATGTGCATGTTGCATGTGACTCTGTGTCCAGGCGATCGGAGAGATCAATATGTCGGCCACGTGCTTCCTCTCCCGTCTCCTTTACACAACTCATGCCAACTCGTGTCCAACTCAGGGTTGAGATGGGATGAAACCCCTATATAGAGGCCTGTGAATGACAAGTGTGCCGGGCGACCACTCCTCACGCACCATCACAGGGGCGATGAGCGAAATGGATGAGATGAGTATGGAGAAATGGTGGAATGAAATTGTGGCAGGAGAAAACGCGAGAAAACCCTGCCCAAGTTCAGTTTCGTCCACCAGGAAACCCACATGGATTGACCGAGACTCTATCTCGGGACCCCAGCGGTGAGAGGCGAGCGTCTAACAGCTTGCGTCACGGAGCCGCCTTAATAACAACAATAACTAAACTTATTCGCTGACACTATGGAACCCGTAGGTTCATGGCCGCGCACACATAATCTCTCCATACATCCCTATCCTGAGATAATGATTTCCAATCATTCCCTGTATAATCTATTTCCCTGAAATCATAGTTGATGTTATTCTCCCGCCTCATTCTTGTTCTACCAACTGGACGTTTTCCCCTCTGATTTTCCTACAAGAAAGTTCCACGCACGTCTTTCATTCCCCATTCGTGCCACATGTCCTGTCAATCGCAGTCTACGAGACTTAACAGTTATTATTATTAGTATTATTATTATTAGTATTATTATTATTATTATTATTATTATTATTAATTTTTCCCGTGAAAGGTTGCTGAACCCCATCGGGCGCCTCCCCAGGTGGTGGATAGGGGAATGCCTCCTAAATATATGTGGTACCGGGGAAATGAAATACCCGGGGTGAACCAAAATCAGCATAGCGTCTGTCCCAGATTGGACGGCTATAATGGGCAGGTAGAGCTCAGAGCCGAAGAGAAGGCAATCTACCTAAGGGAAAGCACACTAAAAACAAAGCTGAAGCAAGTTGGGAGGCTGTAAGGTGGCAATCCCACCACCCAACTATATCTGCGCAGCCCTTGTAAGGCGGCCACATGAATATTTTATTACTAAAAAGCGAAGGAGAAAGCCGGACGGAAATGTTGGCCGACCACGTAGAAGATGGACTCCACTTTTAACTTGGCCGGAACAGGCTGCATAGCCTAAACCTTGTAGTAGAAGAAGAAGATTATTAATTTTTATTTAGCAGGTTTCACAGCATATTCCTGCGTCCAATAATCTACAGTCATTCTCCTCCACGTCTCTTTGTCATTCCAATCCCCATCGTCCAATCCTTCTCCCATGTTGCTCAAAACACCATTAATCCACGTCATTTTAAGGCCGTCTTCTTATTCTCCCACCAAGCGGCACCCATTCTAGTATTCTTCTTGGGAATATTTTTACATGTATGGGTATATAACCCACACACCTCACGTGGGAGCTCCCTAGTGGGAGTTTCTTAACAAAGCTAATTTAGTTACATTTATTTACCTATAGATGTCAATGAGCGGCGTATGGTTAGCACGTCGCCTCAATGAGACATCTAGTAGGTATCTAAGGCACTACTTGGATGGATGAACATAGGTTAAATTTTGCACGGTGGGTTTTATTCAGGCTTGAGGTTCTTTTACGGACTCTGTGGTCTTTGTTATAAATGTTGAACAGGTCTCAGTAAAAGACGAATATTATATGGATGACTGTAATGGAAAAAATAGTGTTCAAGACAATTTGGGCCTTATAAAGATTCCCCATGTTTGTCTTAGAAGTGAGGGAAAACAGGGGGGAAATTTCGGGAGAAAACTTGTTGCGATAGGGGATCAAACCCGGGCTTGCTGCCCCGAGACTACAGTGATGGACTTATTTAGAAATAATTTTTTTAAAATTAGATACAAATGATTCAATTAAGAGGGAGAAGTTATATAGTATCCTGCTGGAGTTCGGAATTCCTAAAAAGTTAGTTAGACTTATACGAATGTGTCTAAATGGCACAAAGAGTAGGGTGCGTGTAGGCAAACAATTTTCGGACACTTTTGAAATCCAGAATGGGTTGAAGCAAGGAGATGCACTATCTCCTCTACTATTTAATTTTGCACTAGAGCATGCCATTAAATCTTTAGAGAATGAGGAAGGCCTACAACTCAATGGTATTAATAAGCTGTTAGTTTATGCTGATGATGTATTACTATTGGCCGATAGCGAGGAGATACTAAAGGACAACACGCACAGACTATTGAGTAACACTAAGAAATTAGGACTGGAAGTAAATATCGATAAAACTAAATATATGGTCACACGTAGAAATTCATTAAATAATGGAAATGGACAGCTAATGACAAATGAGGGAAATTTTGAGAAAGTGTCTGAATTCAAATACCTAGGAACAATAATCACAAATAAGAATGAGATGCACAAATAAATTAAACATAGGCTCAATTCTGGAAATGCGTGCTATTATGCATTGCAGAGACTTTTGATGTCCCAACTCCTTTCAAAAAACGTTAAACTGAAAATATATAAACTATTATTCTACCAGTTATATTATATGGATGCGAAACATGGACTCTTACTTTAAGAGAGGAAAGGAGATTACAGGTATTTGAGAATAAAGTACTTAGGAAAATTTTTGGACCAAAGAGAGATGAACAGACAGGTGAATGGAGAAGACTACATAACAATGAACTACATGGTCTTTATAGGAAGCCAGATATAATAAGAGTTAAGTCTCATAGACTGTGATGGGCAGGACATGTTGCACGTATGGGGAATGAAAGACTTGCATGGAAGCTTCTTGTAGGAAAGCCAGAGGGAAAACGCCCAGTTGGTAGACCAAGAATGAGGTGGGAGAATAACATTAATTATGATTTGAGGGAAGTAGATTATACAGGGAATGATTGGAAAACATTAGCTCAGGATAGGGATGTATGAGGAGCTTATGTCCGCGTGGCCATGAACCTACGGGTTCGATAGTGCCAGTGAGTAAGTAAGTAAGATGCAAATATGGCAGTTGTTTTGAAAAAAAATGGTTATGCATTCTCCTGTAGGTGGCGTAGACAGACGTATAATATTACACAACGATGTTTTTGTTGGCTGTCAGTTGCACTGGAGGCTCAGAAAACTACTTTGCAATGATAGGCCTAATACTAGCTCCCACTTCTGCATCTTGGACATCCTCATACTTTTTTGGACTAAGCCTACGTGGCCTAACTCTATGGAAGGGAAATGATGACGAGGAAAATGTAATTCAATTCACCTTTTCCGTTTCATGTGTTTAATGGATATACTATTTTTCCCCTTATGTTATTTTACTGTGTTTTCAAACATTCATTTTCTTATGTAAAATTGTAGACTTTCACAGCAGGTGTCTTGATACATGTATTTTATGTCTTTCGGGCTAAATGGCCATGGTCTGTTTTTATTAACACTCAACGTTTCGTCTACTACTGCGGTAGACATCCTCAGGACATTCTGCGTGCTCTTTGCCCTCCTAAATCTTCAAATGTCGGCTGCAGACTGGCTGTGCGTTGGAAATCGTGTCCTTATTTATAGATGAGTATTGTGTGGTGATGTTTTCTAACGGTCCATTACTTGTTTTTTTTTCTTTCTTGTTTCTATATGCCTACAGCATTACTGGATAAATACTGTATGCATAATTATATATTTGTTTTTGTAAATTGGCTGCCTGTATAAGTTGACTAACTTTTAAAAAACTATGGGTGGCTAAGATGTACAGGTGTTATTGTATATGGACCTACATACTGCAGGTAGCAGAACTAATGGAAGACCCAGACACCCGGGAAGCAGACTACATTTCTGCACAGATCAACTTGTGTAAAGTAAATAAATGCTGGTTAAAATAATGATGATGATGATGATAATAATAATAATAATAATAATAATAATAATAATAACAATAATAATAATAACAATAATAATAACAATAATAATAATAATAATAATAATAATAATAATAATAATAATAATAATAATAATAATAATAATAATAATAATAATAATAATAAATAATAATAATAATAATAATAATAATAATAATAATAATGGGAATATTCCAAAATACAGTGTTTCTCCTTCAACCCAAAGTGATTTGTCGGCATAGGTTTTTGACTAAAACATCTTCTTCCTTCAAATCTCTAGCTTCCAAACTTCTCCTCACTCCATCTATCCAACGTTCTCTAGGCCTGCCTCTTCCACTTCTTCCATTAGCCTTTCCAATCAAGGATCTTCTTTGGTATTCTATCTTCTTCCATTCTTATGAGGTGTCCATACCATTTCAAATGCTTTTCTTCTATTTTCTCTATTTCTTTTTAACTTGCATACTTTCCCTTATTGTACTGTTTCTGACTTTATCCCTTCTTGAAATTGTTGTCGACCGCCTCCAAAAATCCATTTCTACTGCTAACAGTTTGTTGGCTTGTTTTCTACTGACTTTCCAGGTTTCAGACCCTTATAATAAAATGATTTGTATTAGGGTTTGAAATGCGGTTTTCTTCGTTCTGCATTTTACATTTGTAATAATAATAAATAATAATAATAATAATAATAATAATAATAATAATAATAATAATAATAATAATAATAATAATAATAACAATAATAACAAATAATAATAATAATAATAATAATAATAATAATAATAATAATAATAATAATAATAATAATAATAATAATAATAATAATAGCTTTATTTTACGTGGCAGAGTTAAGGCCTTGTCTGTCACTCAACAAGGTTAGAAAAAATACAATAATTACTGTTACATTTAAATTACAATAAATAAAAATGGTTGAGACATGTAGAAAGAATGAATGTAACAAGATTACCAAAACCAGCATTCAACTACAAGCCAAGAGGTTCAAGGAATGTAGGAAGGTCAGTGAAAAGATGGACAGAACAACTGTGAGGCGGAACAGGCATTTTGTCTAGCCCGTGAAGTGAAGAAAAAGAAGAAGAAATTTATTACACGGTATACCTACAATACAATAATTATTTACAATATATTTTGATTGATTCTATATTTAACAAATGAAATATAAAATGTCGTCGTGGTGACTGCAATAGGTCGCCTGAAATCAGATTTGCGTTTCATTGCATAATCGTAACCAGCATTCACCTTTGCACAAGCTGCAAATGGTTCTATGTCATCGAGGAATAATATATAATATTATTTTAATAATCACCTTAAATATATTATTAATATTTATAGATATGTCCACAGCTGTGGTCTCGAGGTAGCGTGCTGTCTTGTCACGCAGCGGACCAGGGTTCGATCCCCGGTCGCGACAGTTTTTTCTAGGTGAAGTTTTTATCGGGGTTTTTCCTCACCTGTGAGACAAATGTCAGGAAACTTTAAGGCCCAAACGGTCCCCTAAATCATATGGCCATCGCAATCATCATTCATATTCATCTTAGATTAGGGACTCTCCTGGCGCACCACTATCATCATCATCACCCATCATATCATCGGGACAACGTAACCCCGCCTTCCAGGCGTCCCAACCTCAGAAGTGGGTTACAAGTACGCCATGCCAGGAGAGAACACCAGGAATGTCGAACGACATCCTGGGGCACTTGCAAAAAAAATATATATTTGTAGACATTTAGCATACTGAAAAGTTAAAAAAAAAGACATACAATCTTTGGCAGTCACCATGACGATGTACAAAACAGAAAAATGAAAAAACAAATATAATTTATGACGTAAATAAATTTATATGTTAATTATTTAACAAAAAAGTAATTGTATAAGTGTGGAGTGTGCGGGAACCCCTCATAACTTGAGGGAGGGAATTCCAGGAGCGGGCAGAGGCTACTGTGAAAGAAGTAAAATAAGAGGAAGTGCTGTGGAGAGGGATTGTTAGCAGACTGTTATCTTGTGACCTTACTTACTATCTCACTGGCACTATGGAACCCGTAGGTTCATGGCAGCGCGAACATAAACTCTCCATAGATCCCTATCCTGAGCTAATGCTTTCCAATCATTCCCTGTATAATCTACTTCCCTCAAATCATTGTTAATGTTATTCTCCCACCTCATTCTTGGTCTACCAACTGGCGTTTTCCCTCTGGCTTTCCTACAAGAAGCTTCCATGCAAGTCTTTCATTCCCCATACGTGCAACATGTCCTGACCATCGCAGTCTACGAGACTTAACTGTTCTTATTATATCTGGCTTCTTATAAACACCATGTAGTTCATTGTTATGTAGTCTTCTCCATTCACCTGTCTGTTCATCTCTCTTTGGTCCAAAAATTTTCCTAAGTACTTTATTCTCAAATACTTGTAATCTCCTTTCCTCCCTTAAAGTAAGAGTCCATGTTTCGCACCCATATAATATAACTGGTAGAATAATAGTTTTATATATTTTCAGTTTAACGTTTTTTGAAAGGAGTTGGGACATCAAGAGTCTCTGCAATGCATAATAACACGCATTTCCAGAATTGAGCCTATGTTTAATTTCTTTGTGCATCTCACTCCTGTTTGTGATTATTGTTCCTAGGTATTTGAATTCCTAGAAAGAATAATCACAAATAGGAATGACCTAGTGTCAATATTGTGGTAAGAAGATTACGCATGTATAAGGATTACTGTATAAATACTGGAAGAATAATGTAAATTGGCCGCCTGTATAAGGATTTGCATGTAGTAATGGAAGAGCCAGACAGGGGGACCGCATGGATCTGTCTTGCGCGGTATAATGTAATGATATTGTTGCTAACATAAAATGTGAAGAAAGTCGCAAAATGTTTAAATGACAGAAGCTAATTAAGAGTTGCGGAGGTCAAGAAAGGTCAAAAGCCAGGATCAAGGTGCAGACAAGCCGCAGAGTATCGACATGTGGGAGGTCACAGTGGGTCATGACCCTAGCGCCTCCAAGTGGGACAAGTCTCGTCGCTAGAATTCAAATGCTTCCCCGAAAACCGTGACAACATTTGCTACAGAGGAATCTGAATAGCACCTTCAGCACTGTTACCAACACCTGACATATTTCACTGCCTTGATTATCTCTTCTGCGCGATAGTATGTTTTGCCGTACTTACAGCAATGGCAAATTCGTAGAGCTAATAGCCCGAAAAAATCGCTGCAGCTACAGCGTTTACATAAGGTATTTTCGGGCACCGTGAAAGACTTTAAGCCGTGGATCCTGGAAGATTTTTACATTTTCTCAATAGAAATACCTCTGTGCAAAATTTAACCGACCGTCATCCATCCAAATAATACGTTATTTTCGTACTAGATGTCTCCTCGAGGCGATGTACTAACCACATGTCCCTCTTGACATCTACAGGGAAATAAGCGTAAATAGATTAGTGGCGGTTATTCATAGAATTAAACATAGGCTCAATTCTGGAAATGCTTGCTATTATGCATTACAGGGACTCTTGTCCCAACTCCTTTCAAAAAACGTTAAATTGAAAATATATAAAACTATTATCCTACCAGTTATATTATATGGTTGCGAAACACGGACTCTTACTTTAAGGGAGGAAAGGAGATTACAAGTATTTGAGAATAAAGTACTTAAACATTTTTGAACCAAAGAGAGATGAACAGACAGGTGAATGGAGAAGACTACATAGCAATGAACTACATGGTCTTTATAGTAAGTCAGGTATAATAAGTCTCGTAGACTGCGATGGGCAGGACATGTGGCACGAATGGGGAGAGAAAGAGGTGCATGGAAGTTTCTTGTAGAAAAACCAGAGGGAAAACGCCCGGTTGGTAGGTCAAGAATGAGGTGGGAGAATAACACTTACCATGATTTGAGGGAAGTAGATTATACAGGGGATAAGAAAATATTAGCTCAAGATATGAACGTATGGAGAGCTCTCTAGTGGAGAAAAAATGAAACACATCAAACTGTATATTAATTCATTTCTGATGTCGTATGATGTAAATATGACAATTATATTTTTCTGGAATGTTATTACCTGGGAAAAAATACATTTAAGAAAGTGCAAACAGTGGTTTTTTTTGGTGGTATAATCAATTGCTACAAACGTTTTTATATTAACTCTCGCATGCGCTATGTGTTGACATTCATGCACTATATATACAATCTGGTAGCCGTATTTCTTGGTGAGTCAGTCACTGCAAAATAATGCTATGACCTCTTCAGAATGTTAAAAAGGAGGTGCTTTCTTTATTATGATAAACTTTAGTTGGTAAATTCTAGGCGAAACACGACTGTGATTGGCTGTAAATCAAAATCATTGAAATGTGATTGGTCATTGACTCCCATTTGGTGCATGAATTAAATAGTCGATGTAATTTTTTAAGTGAAATTTAAATTAAGAAACTTGCCACTAGGGGAGCACCCTTCTATCACTAAGAAGAATCCATGAAAATTTGTAAAAAAAAGTTTAGAAGTATTTTCATGAGAACAATTTCAGAAAGTAGATTGCTTCGTAAACTGTACACGACCGCGCGCCGTCGCAGCGCCGAGACACAACTTGCAAGGTGCGGTGAAGTACAAGACTACATGGAAAGGACTTAGACACCAATTAAAATAAGTGACAAAGTTGTGGAGAGTCATTAAGGCAGACCCACGACAATAAACAAACACAATATTATTGAACGTTTGCACAAACAAAGCTTATTGTAAATGTCTTTACTTAAAAACACTGGCTTTGTTTACATTCCGCTCTACACAAATTTATATTAGATTTTCACAGCACAAGACATGTCTATACTTAATGAATCTCTTTTGTCGTTCTTTCTCCAATAAATGTATATTTGAAACATCCATATATCCAACAGAGGCCATCCCTCGGATGAGGTATAGGCCTCTGTGGTCTTGGGGTAAAAGCTTCTGGACTCTGTTACCAACAATCAAGGGTATAAACCGGGACGAAGTCGATGGATTTTTTAGGATGCACTATCTCCATTAATATTTAATTTTGTATTAGAGTATGCCATCAAATCTTTAGAGGATGAGGAAGGCCTACAACTCAATGGTATTAATAAGCTGTTAGTTTATGCTGATGATGTAGTACTACTGGCCGATAGCGAGGAGATACTAAAGGACAACACGCACACACTATTGAGTAACACTAAGAAATTAGGACTGGAAGTAAATATCAATAAAGCTAAATATATGGTCACACGTAGAAATTCATTATATAATGGAAATGGAGAGCTAATGACAAATGAGGGAAATTTTGAGGAAGTGGCTTAATTCAAATACCTAGGAACAATAATCACAAATATAAATGAGATGCACAAAGAAATTAAACATAGGCTCAATTCTGGAAATGCGTGCTATTATGCATTGCAGAGACTCTTGACGTCTCAACTCCTTTTAAAAAACGTTAAACTGAAAATATATAAACTATTATTCTGCCAGTTATATTATATGGATGCGAAACATGGACTCTTACTTTAAGGGAAGAAATGAGAATACGATTTTTTGAGAATAAAGTTCTTAGAAAAATTTTTGGACCAATGAGAGATGAACAGACAGGTGAATGGAGAAGAGTACATAACAAGAACTTACATGGTCTTTATAGGAAGCCAGATATAATAAGAACAGTTAAGTCTCGTAGAATGCGATGGGCAGGACATGTTGCACGTATGGGGAATGAAAGATGTGCATGGAAGCTTCTTGTAGGAAAGCCAGAGGGAAAGCGTCCAGTTAGTAGACCAAGAATGAGGTGGGAGAACAACATTAACTATGATTTGAGGGAAGTATATTATACAGGGAATGATTGAAAAGCATTAGCTCAGGATAGGGATGTATGAAGAGCTTATGTCCGCGCGGCCATGAACCTACGGGTTCGATAGTGCCAGTAAGTAAGTAAGTATGTCAGTTTCATCTTGAAATGTTAAATTACAACACAAATAAATATCACGTGTAATGTATCTGAGTAAAGATGGGTAAATGAGCAGGTGTTGTGAAAGACCAAGAAAATCAGTAGGAAGTTTACGAACCAACTTGGGATGAACGCAATCTTTTGGTTTCACCTTCGGTTCTATTTATAATCAGAAATATAACGTCCTTCCTAACATGTTCCAGGCATTCGACACAAGCAGCGCCTTTACTTCGTCCCGTGTGTAACAACACTTCATTGTTTTTGTTTTTTTATGTCTTTTTGAGCAACTTCATTTTTTCCCATTCACTATTATAAAGTTCTGATATATATTACTTACTTACTCACTGGTACTATCGAACCCGTAGGTTCATGGCCGCGCGGACATAATCTCTCCATACATCCCTATCCTGAGCTAATGCTTTCCAATCATTCCCTGTATAATCTACTTCCCTCAAATCATAGTTAATGTTATTCTCCCACCTCATTCTTGGTCTACCAACTGGGCGTTTTCCCTCTGGCTTTCCTACAAGAAGCTTCCATGCAAGTCTTTAATTCCCCATACGTGCAACATGTCCTGCCCATCGCAGTCTAAGAGACTTAACTGTTCTCAATATATCTGGCTTCCTATAAAGACCATGTAGTTCATTGTTATGTAGTCTTCTCCATTCACCTGTCTGTTCATCTCTCTTTGGTCCCAAAAATTTTCCTAAGAACTTTATTCTCAAATACTTGTAATCTCCTTTCTTCCCTTAAAGTAATAGTCCATGTTTCGCACCCATATAATGTAACAGGTAGAATAATAGTTTTATATATTTTCAGTTTAACGTTTTTTGAAAGGAGTTGGGACATCAAAAGTCTCTGCAATGCATAATAGCATGCATTTCCAGAATTGAGCCTATGTTTAATTACTTTGTGCATCTCATTCCTATTATCTATTACTAACCTAAAAAAAAATATCAATTATAGCTAATTACTATATATAAAAACTGTTATTCTCCAGGTATTCTATTCTATACTTCTACCCTAAGTCCTGCACTGGAATCATAGCATTTCTATGTCATGTTTTGAAGTTTTACTAGGGAATTTATAGGTGTGGTAGTTTGCCGTTGCTTTCCACACCGGGATGATGATGTTAGCCAGATGATGTTCGGGAATCTTTTAGCCCTGAAAGCTACCTGACATTTGCCTTACAGGTGACGGGAAAACTAAAAAAAAAAAAACTCACCCAGGAAGCTTGTCCCGACTGGGAATCTAACCCGAGCCCGCTGCGTGACAAGGCTACCTCCAGACCACAGTGGTGGACCTCCCAGGTATATGGCTGCGGAACATGGACTCTTACTTTAAGGGAGGAGAAAAAATTACGAGTATTTGAAAATAAAGTTCTTAGGAAAATGTTTAACTGAAGAGAGATGATCAGACAGGTGAATGAAGAAGAATGTATAAGAATGACCTACATTATCTTTACGGGAAGCGACGTAGCCGAGTGGTTAAGGCAGGAAGCCTTAGCGTAGAGCTATGGGACTTGCGCTGGTTTGAGTCTCCATGGGGAAAAAATTTTCCATTGGTTTTTCGGCCATTTGGGGTATGAATTAAGTAGTCTGATAGAAATATATATGTTCATTTTTTCCCTTAAAACAATGTGCGAAATGCCTTAAACTGAAGTGAAAATTTAAGCTGAAAGTAACCTAAAATCACCATATTTACAATGTAAAATATGCATTAGTCATTGCTCAGAGAGTGTAGCCAACTTATCACTCAAACGCGCTAACAAACAAGTGAACGCTTAACTAATCTGGTGTACACTAACCTGCCCATTTTCTCTCTCTAACTTACCCACTAATTCCAGCGCTGTGGTCTCGGGGTAGCGTGCTGCGTTGTCACAGAGCGGGCCCGGGTTCGGTCCCCGGTCGGGACAGTTTTTCTGGGTGAAGTTTTTATCGGGGTTTTTCCTCACCTGTAAGACAAATGTCAGGAAAACTTGAAGGCCCAAACGGTCCCCGTAATCATATGGCCATCGCAATCATCATCATTCATATTCATCTTAGGTTAAGCTTAGGATTAGGGACTCTCCTGGCGCACCATTATCATCATCACCCATCTATCATCGGGGCAATGTAACCCCGTCTTCCAGGCGCCCCAACCTCAGAAGTGGGTTACAAGGAGAGAAACCAGGAATGTCGAAAGACAAACCTGGAGCATTAAAAAAAACTTACCCACTGATGAAGGTGGATTCCTCGGATAGAATCCCCTTACATGTGGGCAAAAATGTTGGTAATTGGCTCTTGTTGGAACATGTCACATTGACCAACAGGCAGTCAGTTTATCTCCGATCGAATATCCACAGGTGGCATTAAGAGTGTATACAGGGTGTCTAGCAGCTGGAATTCCCCAGCACAAGAAATCAGATGCTGACGGATGTTAGAATAATTTAAATCATCATCATCAACAATCACGGTCTGTTCCGGTCTCAAAGATTATCATTCAAAGTTGAATCCATCTCTTTTTCCGTCTACCAACATTCCTGTCTCCTTTTCCTCATAGATAATAGAATAATTTAAAAGAATTGTAAATTTATATTTGCCTTAACTTTGGCTTCATCATTTCCTTCACATATCATGTGCATGCATTAATTGTGGTTCCTGTTTAACTTCACATATTACTACTGTTATTATTATTATTATTATTATTATTATTATTATTATTATTATTATTATTATTATTATTATTATTATTATTATTATTATTATTGAGCGATTCCACGAAAATGTCATATCGAGGTGAAAATTTTGAAACTGACGCAGGAATAAATGTGTTGATGCACGCTACCTCGAGACCACAGCGGTGGACTTATCTGTTATAATTTCATATCATTTTGTAATATTTGTATAATATTTGCAGCTCCAGAATATTGAAGTCTAAATAAAATTCAGATATGTCAGTCAGTCACAGAATGTAGTCAGTCAGTCACACACAATATATTAGGTTATAACTCTGGTCCTAATTGTGATTTTTGTTTCGTTTTTTATTGAGAATGTAACTTGAAATGTGTCCTCCAAACGGTATTTTGGAAAATTGAATTAGGAATCACACTTCAGAGCATGATGCAGATGAACATGTTAAGGTGCATGATGAGTTGACATTTATGTCAGTCAGTCACACATACTTTGATAGATAACAAATAGCACTTTTTTTCTTCAAAAGTTGTATATTTAAGTACAGTCTTAACCACACACTATTCCTCTGCCATATCACGTGGATAACACCCCTAATTTCAATCAATTGTAATATTTATGCAACCATTTTGCTGCAAAAGTATATTGTAAATGTCAGTCAGTCACATATGGAATTGTTCTATTACTATTATTAATATTATTATTGTTATTATTATTATTATTATTATTATTATTAATATTATTATTGTTATTATTATTATTAATATTATTATTATTATTATTATTAATATTATTATTGTTATTATTATTGTTATTATTATTATTATTAATATTATTATTGTTATTACTATTATTAATATTATTATTGTTATTATTATTGTTGTTATTATTATTATTAAAATATGTTAAATATAAGTTGACAGAAATGTATTACAGTGAATTGAAGAGAGACGATGGAGATGATATGGACATCTGAAGAGGATGACATCTGATAGAATCCCTAAGAAGATCTTGGAGTGGAAAATAGGTGGGAAAAGAAAAGGAAGACGTAAATAAGGTTGGACGAACGGTTTGAGAAGAAGTATGAGTGAACTGGGACTTACAGATGAAGATATTCAGGACCGATACAACTGGAGAGAGCTAATTTCTTTAGGGTGACAGAAACCCACTGCATTGTGGATAAATTCCGAAATATATGTATGAAATACAGAATGAAATCATATTTGTCAAATAATTGAAAATGGCTACGTGGTGAATACTCACTGGGACGCATCGAGTCCAGTTGGAACCCCCTTCTTCCTCGCTGTCTTGAGAGCCTAATGCAGCCTGCTGCTGGGCAGTGGGGTCACTTAGACGGAGGCGCAGGCCACTCATGCCAGCATGGTGCAGGCCTAGCGCTGCCACGCCTTCACGTCACTCCACGACGCTCAACTAAACCCTCTGCCACTGTGTCCAGAGACGCCGGCCGCACATGCGCGACGCCCGTCTCAAACATGCCTACCATCTATTGTATTGCAACCAAACTTTCGATACAGATGGCAGCTTCTTCTGGCATCCTGCCCCTCTCCCCGTCCCCCACACGCATGTCTGATTAAAATCTTTCTCAAGTCTTTTTATCAAACAAATCAATATTTACTCAAAATGTCCATACATCCTTCATTCAAGAGATTAAACAAAAATTATTATTATTATTATTATTATTATTATTATTATTATTATTATTATTATTATTATTATTATTATTAGAGCAACTAACAGGGATTTACATTTGCTTTTTGTCGATTTAACCAAAGCATATGATAGTATTCCACAGAAAACGTTATGGGAAACTTTAGACGATTCCAACATTACCAAAAAATTAGTAGTAGCTATAAAAGCATTATACAAAGGATCTATTTCGAAAATAAAAGTTGGAAATCATATAACAAAGGGATTTAATGTTACAAAAGGTTTAAGGCAAGGTTGCAGTTTATCTCCAACTCTATTTAAAATTTATCTCGAAAGAGTACTAAGAGACTGGAGAAAAAAATGTCAAAAAATGGGCATACCTATCCAAAATACACATGTATATTCATTAAATTTTGCAGATGACCAGGTATTAATAGCACAAGACCACGATAACATAGAATATATGGCTAAAATACTAAAAGAAGAATATGAAAAATGGGGACTTTATATAAACATTGAGAAAACTAAATACCTGTGTATAGGAGAAGAAATGGAAAATATAAATTTCAACAATGGAGAACTAAAACCTAGTATTTAATGCACTTATTTAGGAACAAAATTAGACCATTCAGGCGATAACACAGTGGAAATTAAAAATAGAATCTCACAAACAAAACAAGCAATAAATGCTTTAAACACTGTTTGGTGGAGCAAAAATATTACAAAAAAATAGAAAATTACAAATATATCAAACCATAATTCAGAGCATTTTAACATATGGTGCTGAAGTCTGGCAAATTCCTACCAGGGAAATGAAAAGAATTTTAAGTACAGAAATGGATGTTTTAAGAAGATCAGCTGGAAAATCTAGAATGGATAGAATATGAAATAAATAAATAAGGGAAATTATGGGTGTACAAGAGGAGCCGGACATCATAGACATTATAGAAAAGAAAAGACTACAGTGGTATTGCCATGTCAAAAGAATGTCAGAGCAAAGATTGCCAAAAATTGTTATGGAATGTATCCCATAGGAAAGGAGGAAGAGAGGAAGACCGAAGAAAACTTGGATAGAAGGGGTACAAGCAGCTATGAATATCAGAGGAATGGAGGAAGATCAATGGATTGACAGAGAGGAATGGCGTTTGGTTTCCGGAAGACGGCGGCAGCTGCCATGATACCGGATGATGATGATGAATAATGATAATGATAATAATAATAATAATAATAATAATAATTATTATTATTATTATTATTATTATTATTATTATTATTATTATTATTATTATTATTATTATTATTATTAATATGACAATTGCATGTCTAAAATTAAAATTGGCAGTAAATTGTCTCATAGTTTTACAATAAATAAAGGTCTTCGTCAAGGTTGTTGTCTATCACCGACTCTGTTTAAAATATATGTACATGAAATATTAAAGAACTGGAGGAGAAAATGTTCAAGCATGGGAATTCCTATTTCAAACAACAAAACTTTATACAACTTGCATTTTGCAGATGATCAATTGTTAATTGCACAAGATTATGAAGATTTGGAATATATATGACTAGAAAATAAATAGAAGAATATGAAAAATGGAGATTAAATTTGAACATGAATAAAACAAAATATTTATCAATTGGTGAATGAGATCAATATTTAATTTTGGAGACTGGAGAAACAATAAAATCTTGTAGTGCGATCACATATTCAGGAATTAAATTAAATAAAAATGGGAGTTATGAAGAGGAAATAAGAAATAGAAATAATAAAGGAAAATTTGCAATTGCTTGCCTCGATGGAATATTGTGGGATAAAAATATAAGTAATAAAAATAAAATGAATATATATCATACAATTGTTAAAAGCATCATTACTTATGGAGCAGAATTTTGGCCATTAACAACAAAAACAAATAAGTATCTTTTGGCAACGGAAATGGATTTTATACGAAGGGCAGCAAGAATTTCAAGAAGAGAAAACATTAGGAACTCAGTTATAAGGGAAAAAAATGAAGATTGAAGACACTATTTTAGATTATATTAAAACTCAGCAATTAAGATGGTACGGACATGTCCAGCGAATGGAAGAGGATCGACTACCAAAATCGGTTTTGGAATGGAAACCTGAGGGAAGACGAGGCAGAGGAAGACCTAAAACCTCCTGGAGTCAGGGAATATGTTTATAGATGAAGGAGAAACATCTACAACCAGGGGATTGGATGGACCGACAAAATTGGCTATTAGGAATCGGACGATGTCACAAAGACATTAAGCAACCGATGATCTGTCTATAAAATTCAGCCAGTGCAGGTTTGCGCTCATGAATTGAAATTTTGTACAAACGTGTTTTAAGGTACGGCCAGTAAGTAAGTAAGTAAGTAAGTAAGTAAGTAAGTATATATCTATCTATCTTCGGGTTTTTACAGCTGCTGCCGTCTTCCCGTGCCAAACCTCCAAAGCCTACGATCTTGGGCATCTTCAATGCTTAACTCTTTTCCTTGCATTGCTATCCTCATGCTTCCCTTCCATGTTAACTTCGGTCTTCCTTTTTTCTTCTTTCTGGTCGGTTGCCATTGTTATAGTTGTTTAAGCCATCGCTCATCTTCCATTTTTAGAACATGTCCTAACCATTTTAATCCCTTCTCTTCAATTCTCTCAATTATATTTTCTTCTGCTTCCATTATGTCTCTAATTTTCTTATTTGTGATATTTCACTTTACCAACAACATGTATTATGCCAGTATTTGTATTGACTCTGAATGTTTTCCTGGAATGATGCAATCGAATACTCTTGTATCCCAGCTTCAAATATATCCTCTGATAGTTGCACTATGGCCAGAGGTTGTAATTTGATATCACTTCCATACTCACATATAATTCACAGCACGTACTGTACTGCCAAACAAAAAAGTCCCAAGAAGGAATTCGGTTGATCTGAAGATTACGCGAGTCTACGTTGTATTGTACACTTCGAAAAAATTGTTTGGCAATGCGCTGCGAGCATAATTAAAAACTAATATAACATATAAAAGGCATCACTGTTGTAAATCAGCGATCCTAGTGGTGACCATTGTAATCATGTAGTATCTTTTTTTACAGTAATATAATGTACGGTTAAAAACTATAATATAGTTACCTTGTAGGTCCGTCTCCTCAACTTAAGTTCTTTTAAAACTCTGTAGGCCTTTCGAGACTAGTCCCATCATCAGCAGAATGCATTAGGTCCGTTCTTGTTGACCCTTGTTGAAGCACTGACTTGGTTGTGAGAATTTTGTACAGAGGATTGTGTGGATTAGGTGTGTATTCATTGAGAATCAGGTTGTTGTTGATTTCTCTTAGGATTGCGATTTCCTCCAGTATATTTATTCTCGTTGGAATGTTTTCTCTATGTACTATTGTGAGGGTGTTATCGATGTTATGCATATGGTGTCCAGCTTGAATTATATGTTTTGCGTAACTTGATTTTTCTCCATTGTAAATGAAATCTCTGAAATGTTCCTTGAATCTATGGTTGAAGCTTCTGTTAGTCTTCCCAATGTAGAATTTATTGCAGTCTGTACATGTTAATTTGTAGATGCCTTTATTGTCGAATTCATCTATTTCTTCGATGTTGTTGTTTATTAAATTGTTTAATTTGTTGTCAGTTCTTTTTTTAACTTCTTTCTTTCTCGTTTTCTTTCGTTTACACTGTTCTTCCTTTTTGTTTTACCTTTGTTAAACTTTTTTATCTTATTCACACATACAAACACAAGACAGGACACACACCCAGACCCAAGGTGGAGATTTAAAATCCCCTACCCCACCAGGAATCGAACCCGGGTCGCCGGAGTGGAAGGTAGGGACTCTACCGACTACGCCAAGGCGACGGACGTATAAATCCTTAATATTGAAATAGCGATATGTTGTGAATACATTCACTGTTTCTCAAATCAGTAAGTAACACACATAATAGTAAGCTACATGATATGTATAAGAAGCCAGATATAATTTAACAACACTTAACCTTTACACTGCTACGAACGAGTATATGCGTTGGCAAAGAAAATGCTTGACGTGCTATGGGCGTGTATATCCATTCTCAAATTCAAACGCCTGCTAGTTATATAATACGTATTGCATTGCTTTCAAACTAAGCAGGCAACTCTTACGAACCTAAATAAACTTTTTCCATATTTCTCTCTGCATTGAGCAAGGAGGGTTTTAAAGGCCGGAAATATCTCAGCAGTGTAAAGGTTAAGTCTTGTAGGCTACGATAGGCAGGACATGTGGCACGTGTGGGGGATGAAAGAGGTGCATGGAAGCTTCTTATAGGATCCATCCATAGTAATTCTGCCCGAAAACAGGTCCTTCACTGCAATCATAGCATTTTCATGCTATGCTTGCAGCTTAACTGGGGAATTATAGGTGTGGTAGCTTCCCGTTGCTTTCCACACCGGTGAAGGATGATGATGATAATGATAAGCATATGGTGATGATGATGATGGCCATATGAATTCGGGGATCGTTTGGGCCTTAAAGTGTTCCTGACATTTGTCTTACAGGTGAGGAAAAACCCCGATAAAAAACCTCACCCATAAAAACTGCCCCGACCGGGGATCGAACTCGGGCCCGCTGTGTGACAAGGCAGCATGCTACCTCGAGACCACAGTGGTGGACTGTTACAGGATAATCAGAAGGAAAACGCCCAGTTGGTAGACAAAGAATGATAGGGGAGAATAACATTATCCATGATTTGAGAGTAGTATACTATCAGAGGATGATTGGAAAACATTAGCTCGGGATAGGGATATATGAAGAGCTTATGCCCGTGCGGCCATGAACCTACGGGTTCGATAGAGCCAGTGAATGAGTTAGTTAGTTAGTTAGTAATGCCGCCTCCAAAAAAATGTTCAAATGAATTTGTTTAGAAAGTGGAATTGGGAATTAATTACTCGAACATCCACCAAGTTCATCAGATATGAGCCCTTGCGACTATAAATTATTCATAAAGATCAAAGAATTTCTACGAGGCATTCGATTTTAATCAAGAGTTGAAATCCAGAAAGATCTAGATCGATCAGATCAAAGAGATATCCAGAAATTGTGCTGCAAATGGAGTGCGCCGTCTGTCAAGGATTTGGCAACGTATAGGCCTACTTGACTTCGCAAGAGACTACTGTATAACATGTGAAGAAGTATTTTAGTGTAGATCTTCATTATGCCCCTCGTTGTGGCGAAAATTTTGAAGAAGTAATTCTTTTCCCATGTTATGACGATGTTTTGAAGCAGCTAACTCTCTTCATGCCCGATGTTGTAGTAACATTTTGAAGGAATAGTGTCCCAAAATAATAAATAAGAATTACTGGTTCAGGTTGGGTTTGATTTTCCGGTAGAGCTGAATTCTCTTCTCAAGGTCGAAGTTTGTACACAAGATAGCAAAACACTTTAAAAATCACTAATAACTGATTCTTGTAAACTTATTTACTATTTAATTTCCCAGCAGATGAAGTAAATATAGGTGGTATTATTCTTCACCGTCAATTAAAATTAAATTATTTTCTTTTCTTGGATCCACTATTTTTCTGGTATTAAATATCACATTTTATCAGGAGAGCTGTTATTGCTTCTATCCTTGATGAAAGTTATATGCTGACTGACTAGTGTAATTCTGTTATAATTTTAAAGAACATTATTACATCACATGATTTTATATTTAAATTCTATTGGTTAATGGCCCATTAAATACCAGGTTTAAATTTGATTGGTTAAATAAAAAAAAAGTTAATTGTCTTAACACCCAATCAGAATTTAGTATACTTTTATTTTAAAATATTAAGTTAAGCAGGTGTTCTTATTACAGTTATAACAGAAAGCTTTATATTTCAGACAACAATGACTTAAGACACAATTTTAAAAGCATTATTTAGAAAGACTGTTATATAATACAATTTCTTTAATTGTTACTGAGACATTTTTATTCAACAATGAACAACAATTAATTATTTAGATGCTTTTCTTTATTTAAGTTATATTTAAATATTAATATAATAGAACAAGTTAATAACTTTACTTATCTTGGCTGCAATCTTTCGTACGACACATGTAAAGACATGGACATAAAATTGGTCAAATTTCAAAAACTTATAGGAACAATAAAAAGCATTCTTTTCCGAAAAGTACGTCCAGATACAATTCTAAAATTTTATAAAACAATGGCTCTTCCAACTCTACTTTATGGTTCTGAAACCTGCACTCTTACTACAGGTAAATTAAATAGGATAGTAGCTGCAGAAATGAAGTTATTAAGACCTTTAGCGGGTTATACGCTTTATGACCACATGCGTAATGAAGCTCTCAACACACCAGCAATAACTGAAACCATTCAAAAATATCAAAATAATTGGCATGGACACCTTCTGAGGATGCCAAACAATAGACTACCTCTGCAGCTATTGAACTACAGACCCACAGGGCGAAGAGACCCAGGAAGACCTAAGAAGAGATGGAGGGATCAATTTCTTTCCTGAAGCGGAACAGGCCAATTGGCTTAATCCATGCCTGCCATTGATGATGATGATATTTAAATATTAAAAGAATTTTAAAATATAAAATTATTAATTTTAACTTTCATATGTATTATGATATTAAAATCCTGCTATAACTGTAATTGTTGACAGTCCCTTCTGAGTACCATAAGTAAGTTCTTCGATAGATGTATCTGACATTTCAATTTAAACGTAAAACACTGTATTTTATCATTGTATTGTAATGTACTATTAAACGAAGCTAAGATCCGGCAGCCTCTAGCAGTGGATACGGAAAAATACTATAAACGTCCACCCACAGTGACGAATGATATTTGGAATAAAAAGAACCGTTTAAACGCTTCTCACTTAACACGTAGTTCGTGGGTTGAAACCCGCGCCGATGATCTACTTGTTAAATGCTGGAAGTGAGCCATAACCTTCTGTGTACAGTATCTACAATCGCGCAGGAATTGCGCACACTAAGCCAATTCCTCAGCAAGTCCAATTTTGTTGGTTTACGGTGTGTATACTGTATTTCTCTCAATCTCTCTTAACAACTTATCTACAGGTGGCGAACTGCAGTGAAAACAAATCACGCATAAACCCATTTGCATATGGTTGTCTAATTTGACACACAATTAAGTAACATATTCTGATTCATTTTCCTATCACTTTATTGCGAAGTTGGGAAGTGCTTTTTACAGAAGCGAGGATTCCGAGACTCTGTAAGACACTTCACAAACGTGCCTTGTACATTATTTTTGCGCGATGGTGTTTTCAAAATAACACATTGTATTGTATTGTAAGCCTATGTTTTCCCTTCACAGATATTTAGGCGCTTCCCCCTACAGGGAAGAATTTGAACCATGCTAATTTAGTTACACTTGTTTTCGTATAGATGTAATTTTGAGTGGTCCGTGGTCAGCGTTCCACCTCATACTAACATCTAGGAAACCAAGGTAGTACTAGGACGGGAAAAATCGGTAAATTCTGCTTAGAGGCCTTTTCATTCAGGCTTAAGGATTTTTTTACGATTGAGGGTCTTTCCACTTTTCAGCGGTTGCCCTTTTACCAGCCGGCTGCTGGCCCTTCACATCCACATGTGTCAATCACAGAGGTAGATGATCAACAGCCAGTGTAGGGGTGACATGTGGTTAGCATGTCGAGTCCCCCAGCCGTTACAGCTGGTTCCTCAACCTGGAGCCGCTACTTATCGTAGCTACCCAATTGCCTCACGATGCTGGGTGGGCACCGGTCCCATACTGGCCGAAATACCATGAGAAAATTTCTTCCCCCATGGAGACTCGAACCAGCGCAAGTCTCGTAGCTCTGCGCCAAGGCTTCCTACCCTTAACCGCTCGGCTACGGCGCGGGACAAGGATTTTTTTACGAGCCTGAAAATCTTCAGACTCGGGACCCACGGCTTGAAGTCCCTCCCGGAGGACTTGCTCCTTGGATTTTTCCGTCCTAAAAAATCCATCGACCCCGGCCGGGTTTGAACCCGCGACCCTTGGGACCAGAGGCAAGGAGCATAACCATAATAGTAAAACAATAACATATTTGTTGGAAATATTTGCGTTCATTATAAACAACTGACTAACGTTAACAGTGTGGCCAATGTTAATACGGTAAATGGCGAAAATAATTTAGTTGAGACTACAGCAAGCCGTGACACCAATCAGGTATAAAATGGCGGCAAGTACGAATTTATTGTGTTATATTTGTTCAATGCGAGATCCTTTTTTTGCGAGGAGATCGGCTGTCTCATTACCGGCAATCCCACAGTGGGAGGGTAGCCATTGGGGGACAACTTCTTTACCACAATTTTGCAGGTCAGTAATAATGTTATAGCATTATTTGCAGTCAAAATTATTGGCCAGTAAATTGCCTGTATAGCTGCTTTGGAGTCACAGAGGAGCTCTAATTTGCAAAACATGGCTTTTAGTTTATATGATGAAAGTTAAAAATTAAATTGTACCTGTTGGTAGGTGCCGTCGTCCTCAACTTTGTTAAAATATTGTATATAAAATTAACTGTAGTACTTTCGGAAGTTATCTTCCATCTTCTGCAGGTTGAGCTTCTGCTACTCGTCGTTGTTGTGTACGGTGATGTTTACTCCAACTGTTTGTAGCAGCAGCTGACTTGTTTTTGACGATCTCATATAATGGGTTTGACTGGGGTGCGTTCTCATTGAAAAGTGAGGTGTTGTTTGTTTCCTTTATAATTTCGAGTTCTTCAAATATATTTATCCTAGCTGGAATGTTTTCTCGATGGATTATCGTGAGAGTGTTTTCAATTGTGTTCATTCGATGACCTGCGTTAATGAGATGTTTAGCATAGCTTGATTTATCACCCGCGTATCTTTTACGTGTTCTTTATACCTTGCATTGGAATTTCTGCTTGTCCTTCCGAAAGCGCTCCAGTTAATTTTATATACAATTTTTTAACAAAGTTGAGGACGACGGCACCTACCAACAGGTACAATTTAATTTTTAACTTTCATCACATGACTTCACCTCAACGGAATTTGATATGAATTTTACTAGTATTGATGGCTTTTAGTGTTACCGGTAATAGGTTTTGGAGAGAGATTTTTATAGCGTGAATTTCACCATCAAAATTTGTTGTTCCTCGTCCAGCATGACAGTAAAACGAAAAAAGGGAGCATGTTCCTCTTGCTCCGGCACCAATTTTAGCATTTGTGAGTGAACCATCAAGTATTACTTATTATTATGATTATTATTATTACTATTATTATTATTATTATCATTATTATTATTATTATTATTATTATTATTATTATTATTATTATTATTATTATTATTATTACTGTTGTTGTTGTCCATCATCTATGGGCTATTATTAGGCTGGACTTGACCTACATAAACTAAATATTTTAATTTAAGGGTGAAACTTTTTTCTGACGAATATTTAATAAATAAATACATATAATCTTTTATTGCATGAATTTATAGCATTATTATTAAAACGTAGTACCGCACACGCAATTAATTTTATACCGGTAGCTAAATAGTGTTACAGAGTTTACGAAGGCAGGAATTTACTTTAAATAGTGTAAAATGAACGTAGATTACGTGGATGGAATAAATGTTATGGGAAGTATTTTGCGGAAATATAAATAAGTAAAAAAATCATTGTCGAAGGAGTTGAACGTTGGCTCTCGTACATATTTTTTTTTCGTAATGGGTTTAACGATCTACGCTACACGAACGTCGGATACTAGTCGTCTAAATCCTGGTTGTCTTATTTACTTTTACACTATGCACGAGAGTTGAATTTTATTTGAAATGTCGCAATTTGAGTAATATTGTATACGTAGAACACTCGTAAATATCTAGAAACACGTCTCCTCCGCTGCTCTTTAATTATTTAACACCATTAAAACCAAATACAGCGGCTTTAAAACATTTAACAATGCTTTAGCTCTTCGAGCATGCGCAGTGGGTCATAACAGGAACTCTGTGTTTTGAAGTAGCTCATTTTTTTTTTTTGCTAAGTGTACTACGAACACCATCATGCGCCATATCCTGCAAACGTTCACCATAATATGATGCGTGGAAGATGTATTTGATAAACATGAACGAACTGAAACGTAATGCAACGCAACGTCAACGAACGTTGAACGTAATCTCGCCATTACAACTTAATAGAACGATAATGGTCACTCGTACACTATTAAATGCAAATGAACACTTAACAAGAAACAAGTGACGGAGAGAGGTACTACAGAGTAGATGTGACGTTACAAGTGGGCGTAACCACGTAGCCAGCCGGAAGTTTACGTTCTTGTCTGCATTGTTTAACGGCACACTTGTGAAGGTGGCAGTGACCTATTTTCAGCCACACGATGTGACCATTTCATCAATGGCATTCGGTAGTTTTCCACATTGTGATCTCAACATGACATGACGCAAACCCATCTTCCACCCTCCAATCATCAACTATTTTTACGATCCATCAGTGGAAACCTGCTATAAGAACAATCTAATTTACTAAAATCGAACTTAAATTTGCGTCGAAAATTAAAATAAAACAAACGTAACAGAGAATTCCATTGCCGTGGAATTTAAATGCATTTGAAGTAGACTGTACTTACAAAGAGGTATTATTTATTCGTGGATTTATTCAATAGAATTGACCACAGATATATATATATATCAAACGTTTGTAATATTTTATAGATCAAACCGTAATTCAAGTAATGTTAGGAACATACTGGCGTACTTGTATAAAATAATATAGCATTTTGATTCAATCTAATGATACGTTTTTTACACGCTTTATATTAGCTTGACCTGTATCTGCCTATCTATGTAACGGATTTTCACCCACTTAAAAACATTGGATCGTCTTGAAACTTTGTATACTTGTAAAGAATCAATGACAATACAATAATTTCATAAATTTTTCTAAGATCTGGCCAGGATCATCAGGTTATAAAAAATTAAAACCGGTATAATAGCTTGCGGACTTATCGACTTTTTAGTCCATCATTGTAAGAAATTAATATTATATCCACTGGTAGCTCAGTTGGTACAGCGGTGGACTAGCGGTATATATTTTCAGTAATCCATAGGTCGCTGATTCAAATCCGGCCCAGATGATTTTTTTTTAGAAGAGAATTACTTTTAGCTCATACTACAATAGTATCGAATTTAAAGATATTTACATTTTTATCTTATTCTATAAAATATTAATGACAATTTTGTAAACTTGCCACATTGTAATTTATCCAAAAAAAATACGAGAAGGATACGATTAACTGTAACTATTTATCTTTATAAAAATATTTAAAAATATTACAATAATGATACATAATAATAATTTAAAAAAATATAATTATATTCGTGCCTAGACACTAAAAATATCGCAAGCAATTAAATTTTCATGGGACTCCGGTTTGTGACAATCAAACTAAAAATAAAAAAAATAAATAACAGTTTAAAAAAACTAAAAAACACGCTTCATTAGAAAACCAAACTAAAAAATATTTTTATAAAACTAAAACAACACGCTTTATTAGAAAACCGAACTAAAAAATGAAAAATAATTTTAATTTCCGACACGCTTGGCATAAAATTAAAGTGGTCAACAAAAAAAATCATTATTAATTATTTTACATCTTAACGTCTAGCAAGAACTTTAATTAATTCTGACCTATATAACTAGCGAACCCGGCAGACATTGTTCTGCCCGAACGTTCAATTCTCGTGTCATGGCCGGACGATAAAATATGTTACATTTTTACAATAGAATTAACTAATTAAGACGTAATTAGATATTATTAAAGAAGTTTGCAAAAAAACCCTCACTGCCATCTGTTCTGGCTCAAGAAGCGTACATGATGACGTCACATTTTCGCGGATTATGTCGATAATGCAGATGACATAAAAAAATCTATAACCTGATCGCAGTGCCACCTACCGGGTCCAATTGTGAATTGAAAGAACCCATTCAAACACACAACACATTTCATCAAAATCTGTCCAGTCGTTTAGGCAGTTTTTTAATTTCGGATGTCAAGTAAACCTTCACTTCTAATTGTCGGATTTCGCACATTTTTAATGATACATACCTGGGTTTATTTTAATAGAATATACTGAGTTTCGTTGTGAAACAAAAGAATGTGACCGCTAGAGCGATTTTTAAATTTTCACTTCAGGTGAACTCCTACACCTAATGGTTTTAGAGTGTCCAATTGTGAATCTAAAGCATCCACGGACCCGATCAGACACACACAAAAAAATACTCAAAATCGGTTCAGTCGTTTAGGAGTAGAGTGGCATACACACGCATATATATGATATTCAGAGCAAAAATGAACTAAGTCCATAATTCACTTTTTTGAGAAATACTGATATAAATTTAAATTAATACATTTACTTACAGGTGAAGAATTGATCATTAATTTTGTACAGTTAAAAAGAGCAAATATAATGGTTAGTTCACCTTTGCTCTGAATAATTATTGATATTTTGAACATGAATTCACACATAACCAGGATTTTTTATTTTTGGACTTGGTCCACTTTTGCATTGAACCCCTAATATATTTCTGCCTGGACATTTTCAGTGACAGTTTATGTTTTGATCGTTTCATGAGAACTACCACAATAGTTTAATCATCTCGCTAAAACAGTTCAAAATAAGCAAGAAAACACAAAAAAGGCAGAAACAATACCTTTCCATAATGTTTGATAATCAAGAACATCTGTCAATAAATGATATATATTTTTGCATAAACCCGGTGCACTGCACGAGACAGAAATAGCCGTGACTCGTCGGGCTCACTATTTTCATTCACTAGTTAACAATGTCCTGCCCTCCCCCGCCCCCCGCCCCGCCCGCCGGCCAATTTGCTTCGGCTCCTACACTACCCAGTGTTTCCCAACCTGTGGGTCCACAAAAAACACCCATTTAATATAATGCATACATAGTGTTCTACCCAAGAGCAGGTCTTTCACTGCAAACTCAGCATTCTCCACTCTTTCCTTAACTCAGCTTTCCTTTTTGTATCCGCATTTTATTTTAATATTGTCTATCGTCTGATGTATGTTTGTGCCTCTAACTTTATTTCCGTTGACCATTCCTTTTTAATACTACTACAGTCATCACACAATCTTGGAAAGTCTTTTGGGCGCTGAAATTCCTACTTCTAGACAAGTCCCTAAACCGCAGAATAAGATTAGAAGCCCTCAACTCAAGCGTATTCCCGGTCTTAACATATGGCTGCCAAACCTGGGCCCTAACAGAGAGGCAAAGGAGGAGCATTGAAATCTGCCAAAGGAAAATGGAGAGGAAGATAGTGGGCGTCTCACTCCGGGATAAGATTTCCAACATGGCGCTATAGAAAATTACAACTTCAAAGAACATTACTCAAAAAGTCCTCCAAACAAAGTGGTCATGGGGCGGTCATGTAACAAGACAACAACAAGGCAGATGGGCGCGGGAAACCACCATGTGGGACCCCTACATTGGAAGACGAACACGAGGTCGGCCAAGAAGAAGATGGGCAGACACGTTCAAACTGATGTTGGGAGGACATTGGTCAACCACAGCCCGCAACAGGAACAAGTGGAAACAACTAGCGAACAATCTAAGAATGGACTAAAATTCTTAATAAACTGTAGTGAAGTGCACAAGTGAAAGACTCTATAAACATAATGTTCACCTGAATTAGCTCACCACGTGAACCCTTAAAACTTTAAAATTGAGCCCCCCCTCTTGTAGGAGGCCCTAGCCCTTCATGCGACTTCTGAGACTTTACGCCTGGAGGGTAGGCACCCACAAGAATTTAGATGTCTCACAAGATGCCGATAACCGGCGTACACTTAAACAGAACCACATAGTCGCCGTTCATCGTTATGCACGTTGGTATAGCTGCTGGAAACACAGCTGAAGAATGTTGGCAGGAAGGTTCCACATGGCTTCTCTTGTGGCAGTCATGACCTCTTCGGAAGAATGAAATCTTATGCCCACGTAGGATTGCTTTCATGCGAGGAAAGAGAAAGAAATCGCATGGTGCGAGATCAGGTGAGTATGGAGGGTGTGACAAAACTATCACCTGTTGCCTTGCAAGTTCCTCTTAGACAACGACAGAACGATGTGCAGGGACGATGTGCAATTCTTTGTACGCCAAACTTTAGGTCGCTGAATCGCGTAAACGGCCAAGGATCTCTTTGTAGCGGGTTTTGTTTACAGTTGCACCTTCTGGATGAATTCCTTGTGAACAATTCCATTTGAATAAAAAGAACAGTTCAAGCATCACCTTGCGTTTTGACCTGTCTTGTCGCGGTTATTTTCTGTCGTGACGATAATAGCGTTTTCCAGGTTAATGATTGTCGTTTCAGTTGCGGATCGTAAAGGAAACACCACGTTTCGTCTCCAGTTATTATCCGGTTGAGAACGTCGGATCATCGTCAGCACTACTGATGAGGTCACCACAAATCGTCATGCGATTATCACGTTGGACAGGATTCGTGGCACACTGTGCTGGGTAACACGAGACATGTTCAGGTCATCAGACAGAATTTTGTAGCAAGTGCCATGGCTGACCCCTACTGCTGCTGCGAGATCGTCTATCGATTGGGAGCTGTTAGCACGCACTAACATTACAACTTCTTCGATCTTTCCGTTCAGTTCGAATTGTTTGTGGTCGACCAGAAAGCACATCATCTTCCAAACTGTCTCTTCCTTGCAAAAAATGTCGGTGCCACTTAAACACAACACTGCGACTCAATGCGTCCTCAAAGTAAACTTGCTGCATCATTTGAAACGTTTCGGACCGGTTTTGCCTAATTTCTGACAGAACTTGATGTTTGCCCGTTGCTCAAACTGTGACATCCCGAGTTCCGACGTGCGCATTCAAATCACAGTCACAACAAAGACCGTAGTTCTACTTACAGTGCATGCACTCTTACTGGGATGAGAGACTAGCTGACAAGGTACCATGTCACGGAGCCACTTAATGACTGTACCACGTATAATGGGAATAATAAATTCAGTCATGAAATCTTCACTAGTCGAGAGATACCAAAGTACGATTATACAGAACCTTAGCAAGACCTGCACTTTGTTACGGCAGTGAGGCATGGACTTTGAGAAGAACAGGATAGCTTCTAGTGAAATGAGATATACACCAGGGTATACTAACGCAATGACCATGTCTTCAAGGAACTGCACCCACAAGGGAACTGTCAACCATTGCACACTGACACCTACCTTGAAATTTATCCCAGAGAAGTGGTGTGTTGTACCAAGGCCGTTTTATGTGGAAGCCAAAATCTAGCAATGGCAACCCACTACAGTCAGATGACCCAGGAAGTTACTGTGTGATTGGTATAGGGAACTGGGTTGCCATTTTAACAGTATTTTCTTGAGAGAACCCCTTATATAAAACTGTAGATTGCAACACAGCAGGTATATAGTTGTAAGTTGTAGCCGTCAAAGCCACCCCCTCTTCAAGAAAAAAACAGTTACCACTTGTCACTGAGCTCTTGCGGATCTGTATCATCCTGTGTAAAAGTGTCGACTCTTATGTTTATTATAAAACTAGTTTGCATGCCGTAAAAGAAAAACTTCTTCTTCTTCTTTTTAAACTTAATTTGTAGGATTTTCATCCTGTTTATTTCCAAAATCACTCTTCGGAGGAAGACATATTGGATGTGCATTCACTGTCTATCCATCGCTTGGCTGGTCTTCCTCTTGTTCTTCTCCCGTCCATTGGTCTATCTTCTTTAGCTCTTTTTGCAAGTCGGTTTTCTTCCATTCTTTCTATATGACCCTTCCAATATTTTCGTCTTTCTTTAATAAATTTGGTTATGTCTTGAATATGGCATTTGTCTCTAATTTCTGTGTTGTGTATTTTATGAAATAATGTTTTCCCCTGAATAGTTCTTAAGATTTTCATTTCGCATGTGCTTATTATTTGTTTAGTTTTTGTTGTATCAGCCCTAGTTTCTGCTCCATATACGATAACTGGTCGAACTATAGTTTTGTATATACGTTTTTTACATGTATAGTACATAGATTTGGAAAAAGTACTGCTAACCTTGCCGCTCCAGCCCTCCTTAACAAACAAATACCGTTATTATGAGTTTGGCAACATCTACCCTCTGTACGTAGGGGGACACTGGCGTAGCCCATAAGGTGTGTAGTAACTTCCTGGGTTGAATTAGAGTGTAAGACTGTTTTTCACTTGTCAGTTGTGTTGTTTCACCTGTATGTGGGTGGGAGGGGAACTGACATATATCTGGGATTTTAAGGTGTGAATAATTAGGAATAGAAGAATTGCCCGAGTTGATATTTTGAATATTTTTATTGCGTTGAGGCAAAGATAATCTAGATAAGACAGTTTGTGTTGGCAATTAAATGAAGTACGTCTGGCAGCAGGTAGAACAACCATTCATCACAATTATAATGACATTCTCCACCTGCAGGTAACTCGTAGAATGTCCTTCTCAAATTAAAAGTAGACGGATAATCTAAGTTTAGATCTAATCGTCTAAATCCAGCCAACACTAATATCAAGATAAAAACAGTGTAATAAAACAAAACGTGAACGTACCAACTTCAATTGGACGAAGTTATGCATCAACCGGCTAGAAGCCATTTTTTTAAAATTGATATTTTGGTAACATATGTTTGTCCTGGTGAGTGGAAGAGAAGGCCACATGGCCTTAACTCCACCAGGCTAAATAAATATATTTCTATTTCTAGAATGGGTACCACTTGGTAGAAGAAGAAAATAACGTGAATTCATTATGTTTTGAGCAGCATTAAGGAAAGAGGATTGGACAATGGAGATTGGAATGACAGAGAGATGTGGAGGAGAATGACAGTAGATTAATTGAGTGCAGGAAGATGTGAAACATTCTCAAACCTGCAAAATATATAAATAAAATAAATAAATAACTCACTGGGAATATCAAACCCCTAGGTCCATGGTCGCGCGGACATGAGCTCTCCATATACTCCTATCCTGAGTTAATGTTTTCCAATCATCCCCTGTATAATTTACTTCCCTTAAATCATGGTTAATGTTATTCTCCCATTTCTTTCTTGGTCTAGCAACAGAAAGTTTTCCTTGTGGTTTTCATACGAGAAGTTTCCATGCCCCTCTTCCATTCCCATTCGTACCACATGTCCTGCCCATCACAGTCTACAATTATATCTGATTTCCCTTGAAAATCACGTAGCTCACTGTTCTGTAGTCTTTTCCAATCACCTATTTTGTTCATCTCTTTGGTCAAAAAATGTTCTTAATAATAATAATCATTTTTATTTATATATAGAATTTTTTGTTTACACATCTTTCTGTGCCTAAAGTTTTATTTTTCTTCTCCACTCGTCTCTCTCCATCCACTCCATGTCCTCCAGTCCTCTTGTTCTCATTCCAGTTCTTATTTCTTGCATCCACAAATTTCGAGGTTTTAATAATAATAATAATAATAATAATAATAACATTAATAATAATAGATAGATAGATCGTCGGTTGATTAATGTCTTTGACATCGTCCGATTCCTAATACCCATCCAATCTCCTGGTTGTGGATGTTTCTCCTTCATATATAACCATATTCCCTGACTCCAGGAGGTTTTAGGTCTTCCTCTGCCTCGTCTTCCCTCAGATTTCCATTCCAAAACAGATTTTGGTAGCCGATCCTCTTCCATTCGCTGGACATGTCCGTACCATCTTAATTACTGAGTTTTAATATAATCTAAAATAGTGTCTTCAATGTTCATTTTCTCCCTTATAACTGAGCTCCTAATTTTTTCTCTTAATAATAATAATAATAATAATAATAATAATAATAATAATAATAATAATAATAATAATCTTCACTTCCTGGTTTAGGCAAGAGTTGCCTGTTCCGTCCTCACTAATAGATCTAAGACCATCTCTTCCGAGGACGTCCGACATCTCTTCTTCCTCTCGGAAAATAATGGAAGATTTTATTTGGTAATCTACTTTCTTCCATTCTTTCTACATGTTCTTTCCACTATATCTTGTTGTTAAATATATTTTCTTTTATGGAGTAGATCTGCAGTTCTTCACGGATATCCTCATTTCTTATCTGGTCCATTCTAGTGCAGCCTTTTACTCTTCTTAAAAATTTCATTTCGGCTGCTTGGATTTTACTTTCTTGTTTGGTAGTGGTAATCCAAGATTCACTCCCATACAAAAGGACAGGGACAGCCATTGTTTTATAAATTTTTAATTTTGTTTGTTTATGGGCTTTATTATTCAATGTTCTATTTATTGTACCACAAATAGCTTGAAACTGATGTGTTTAATAATAATAATAATAATAATAATAATAATAATAATAATAATAATAATAATAATAATAATAATAATAACACTGCCACTATAGAACCCATAGGTCAATGACGAAGGGGACATAAGTTCTCCATACACCCCTATCTTGAGGTAATGTTTTCCAATTATTCCCTTACAATTGACCTCTCTTAAATCATGTTATGCTCCCATATCTTGGCCTTCCTACCGGAAGGTAGCCCAATAAAGAGATGAGAGAATAAGATTAACTATGATTTGAAGGAGATAAATTATACAGAGTAGATTGGAAAACATTTGCTCAGGATAAGGATGTGTGGAGAGCTTATGTTCGCGCGATAGAGCCAATGAGTTAGTTAGTTGGCCAGATGATGTTCGGAGATAGTTTTGAACTTAAATTTGTAAATTTTGATAAAAGCTCCTCAAGTGATGAACGTAAATGAAGGATTGTGGGTTCAGCAGCCCACCTAGTGAAGAATGGCGGCGGCTATTAATAATTATTGACTATTAATAATGCAGCCCGAAGGTCAGAGCGAGTGCGACTACTTGCCAACTAACGTCCGGCCCCAGTTCAACTTAACGCCTTTCCCTAACTAACTAGCTAACTATCATCACCGCGCCTGCAGTGGACTCAGTTTGGGGAAAAGAATCTTATATACTCAACCTAGGATTTAAAGAGAGAGCAGGGCTTGCTTGGTTTAGGCTAGGGGCATGGACATTTCTACAAATTAGCGACGATCACGATATGCGAATATGTCCAATGTGCGGGAGCTTTGAAGACGAGATACATATATTAGGAAAATGTAACGATTTAGAATATTGGAGACGTCAGTTATTACCGGAAAGATTTCTAAATTCAAATCGGGAAAGATTGGCTGCTACGAGTTAATGGTAAATCCAGAAAATTGGATAAACTTGGGTAAATTTCTGGACAAAACGCGGAAAATAAGAACAACACTCATTCATGAATAAATATATGTTATCAAAATGCAATACCATTAATTCTTAATAATTATACATAACTTAATTAATGTATAATGCTATTGTATTACTATGTAATTGTAATATTATTGTGTTTTCTTTATGTAATTGTAATGTTATAGTTTTTTTTTCTTTATTCTATTACCAATTATTACTTTATTGTAACGGACTGTCAACAGCACGTACGGCTTACTGCCCGTGTGACCCATATTTGTAAATAATATTGTAAATATCTTACTTTTTGTCTAATAAAGTCCTACTACTACTACTACTACTACTACTACTACTACTACTACTAGTTTTCAACCGCTTTGCTTTCTGGTTAGGAAGGTAGTTAAAAACTTGGGACTTTACTTAGATCCTAATTTAAATTAGCATGTGCAAGTAAAACAAACATCTAAAAGGATCTTCTCCATAATGCATTCCCTAAAGCGTCTTAAAAATGTTCTTCCTACAGCTCTTAAAAGAATTTTAATCCAAACTTTAGTGATGCCGCATTTTGACTATTGTGACGTTCTACTAACTGACATAAGTGACGGACAAACTGCAGCGTGTCCATAATATGTGTATCAGATTCATATTTAATGTTCGAAAATACGATCACATTTTTCCACTAATTGTCATGGCTACATCTAAAAGAGAAAAGAAAATCACACTGTCTAATTCTCTTATTTAAGATCCTACATACCTCGATTCCCAATTATTTATCATCTCGTTTCCAGTAACTATCCTCAAACCATAACTTAAACACAAGATCACAACATAGTCTCTTGCTTAATATACCGCAACATAGGACATCACTGATGATGTAGTACTACTGGCCGATAGCGAGGAGATACTAAAGGCCAACACGCACACACTATTGAGTAACACTAAGAAATTAGGACTGGAAGTGATTATCAGTAAAACTAAATATATGGTCACACGTAGAAATTCATTATATAATGGAAATGGACAGCTAATGACAAATGAGGGAAATTTTGAGGAAGTGGCTGAATTCAAATACCTAGGAACAATAATCACAAATAGGAATGAGATGCACAAAGAAATTAAACATAGGCTCAATTCTGGAAATGCGTGTTATTATGCATTGCAGAGACTCTTGATGTCCCAACTCCTTTCAAAAAACGTTAAGCTGAAAATATATAAAACTATTATTCTACCAGTTATATTATATGGATGTGAAACATGGACTCTTACTTTAAGGGAGGAAACGAGATTACGAGTATTTGAGAATAAAGTTCTTAGGAAAATTTTTGGACCAAAGAGAGATGAACAGACAGGTGAATGGAGAAGACTACATAACAATGAACTACATGGTCTTTATAGGAAGCCAGATATAATAAGAACAGTTAAGTCTCGTAGACTGCGATGGGCAGGACATGTTGCGCGTATGGGGAATGAAAGACGTGCATGGAAGCTTCTTGTAGAAAAGCCAGAGGGAAAACGCCCAGTTGGTAGACCAAGAATGAGCTGGGAGAATAACATTAACTATGATTTGAGGGAAGTAGATTATACAGGGAATGATTGGAAAGCATTAGCTCAGGATAGGGATGTATGGAGAACTTATGTCCGCGCGGCCATGAACCTTCGGGTTCGATAGTGCCAGTGAGTAAGTAAGTAAGTAAGTAAGTAAGTAAGGACATTACATCACTCCGTGTCATATACTATCTTCACTTGTCGCAACTGGAATTCCCTACCACAAGCAATAAGGGGCTGCCGGACATTGGCAACTTTTAAAAGAAATCTAAATTTATATTTGCTCTAACCTCGACTTCATCATTACCCAGTGTAAGGTACATATATTAATTGGTGTTTTTCGTATAATTTATCATATTTATATTATTATTATTATTATGTCCATTTTGCACGGTAAGTATTTAGCATATCAAGCGGCGTTGCCACGTTTCACTGGCACTAACATACTATATTATAATATACATTACGAAACGCCGTTGAGGTCACTATGTTAAAATTTATGATACATAAAACAGAACCGAGAAATTGATAAAAGTAATAATAAGTGGGTATCAAAAATCCTCAATAGAAAACTTGATAAAAACATAAAAATTGCCTACAGAACAAATAACAAACAAGATACAGTAAAACTTGCTGAAACCGGAATCACATGGGACCATTATTTTTTTCACATTAGACAAACTTCCGCATTATAAAAAACTATATGTATCAATTAACAAAACTAAAATTATGGCATTTCATGGGAAGGATCCCATACAAAGTAAAATCTGTCTCCAGAATAGAATTTTAGAGAGATCTAATCAATTTAAATATCTTGGATATTATCTCTCTATCTGGGATGAAAAGGATATCCCTGAAAAAATTACTAGTTATAATAAAAGTTTGGGAATTATTAATCAAGTTATGAAACCATCCCTTGTACAAAAAAACACCAGATTACATTTATATAACACTTTGGCTAGACCAGTGTTGACCTATGGTAGTGAAGCATGGACACTAAAAAGACAACATGAAAGCAGAATAACGGCTTGTGAAATGAGATTCATGCGCAGAACAGCGGGTTACACCAGATGCGATCGGAAAAGGAACACCGATATCTTAAAAGAATTGAAGACTACGCCAATTTTGGAATATATTAAACAGTACCGACTAAATTGGAAACACCATCTTGAAAGAATGAGTTCAAATCGGATCCCAAAAGCTGCTTATAATTATATACCAAGAGGACGAAGATCTCTGGGCCGTCCTATGAAACGCTAGAGGGAAATTTTTCTATAGGATCGTAACAGGCCTTGGCCTAATACTTGGAAAGAAGAAGAAGAAGAATAAAAACCAAAAGTTATTAATAATCTTACATTATAAGGTACCGTATATGTCTTTTTAGGCACCTTGGATTAATTGTAGTTCCGTTATAGTTAAAAGGTGAAGTATGTACTAGCAACTTGGACGATAACGCGCTTAAAAAAACATTCCCGTCTCCTCAGCGTTAAAATGTCTCTTAGCGCGTTTCCTAAAATTAAAGTATGCATTTTCGGTTTCCGCTAACTAACTATACTTTCGTCGGACCTCTTTAGGTAAATATTTCAATATTTTATGATTTAAATTTGAACAATACCTCAACGGAACGTCATCATGAATCTCATTAACGTTAAGCATAAAGGCCATGTGGTTCACTATTATGCAGTCTTCTCCATTCACCTGTTTGCTCCAAAAATGTTCCTAAGAACTTTATTCTCAAATACTCGTAATCTATTCTCATCCCTTAAAGTAAGGGTCCGTGTATCACATCCATATAATATCCTCTTCTTCTTCTTCTTCCTTCCAAGTATTAGACCAAGGCCTGTTACGATCCTATAGAAAATTTTTGCTTATAGGAAATTCTCGTATAAGACTTGAAAGCATAATAATAGTCCCTTCGATTGGTTGCTGGCCAAAGGAAGGCAAGACCAGTGATGGGGCTGCCATCTTATAGCCTCTGGTCAGGCATTTCTGGAGATGGAAAGAAAATAAAGGAAAGAAGAAATGGAAGAAAGGAACGACTCCCTAGCCCTCGGATGCCCTAATAGCGTCGGGGTCGAAAAAACAAGAGTTAACCAAGAGAGGTTAGATAGTAAAGTTTAAAGAGTGCAAAACACAAGTAAGCGGAAGAAATGTTTTGCACAGCTTGAGCACCTTGTGGTCGCCAACCACATATCCCCTAGATGAGGACCCCTGAGGATCCATATAATATCCATCCATAGTAATTCTGCCCGAAGGCAGATCCTTCACTGCAATCATAGCATTTTTCATGCTATACTTGCAGCTTTACTAGGGAATTGTAGGTGTGGTAGCTTCCCGTTGCTTTCCACGCCGGTGAAGGATGATGATGATGATGATGATGATGATGATGGCCATATGATTTCGGGGACCGTTTGGCCTTAAAGTTTTCCTGATATTTGTCTTACAGGTGAGGAAAAACCCCGATAAAAACCTCACCCAGAAAAACTGTCCCGACCGGGGATCGAACCCGGGCCCGCTGCATGACAAGGCAGCACGCTATCTCGAGACCACAGCGGTGGACCCATATAATATAACAGGGGGAATTACAGTTTTATACATTTTCAGACCAGGCATTAATATGAAAGAAAAGTTTACTTCCATACCTCCATAGGCTGGGTTCCCTATCTCTACTATTGTTCAGTGGAGCATCCCCTGTTAGCTCTTACAGAATCACTCTGTAGATAAACATCCCATCAACATTGGCTACGCTAGAAACATGTGGGTGACGGTAGAAATTGCGGTCTTCCGCAGTTCTTGTAACTACCAGTAGGAGGCAGCACGATGACGTGCTAATTCTTTGATTACAAACAACCGTTTCATCCTGAATGGAATGCGTAACTTGCATAATGTTAGTGTCATCCACTACCACTTCGGTTAACCCTGTACTTTGCAAAACGGCTCCCTTTCACTGCTGATCTTACACCGGAGGCGTCTTTTTTCTTTCTTTCTTTCTTTCTTTCTTTCTCGTATACACCGGCAAATCAATGGATCCGTGATCATCGGGGATTGTCTTGTTCCGAATGGAGAGAAGCAATTAGAATGCATGCCAAAGTATCGGCGGTGCGTTCTTTACAGGGTAGGTCTAGGGACGATACCCTCTGTAGACGTTGTCGCAGAGAGCACGAAACCCTTGCACACGTCCTTGGGGCCTGTCCGTTTGGAGAATCACTGAGAAACATTCGGCACCATACTATACGAAACATGATGGCAGAAGCCTTGCGAGATTTTGGATACATATTTTATGAGGAAGTTCATGGTGTGGCCACTAATGGGAGGAACAGACGAATAGATATTATTGCATTTAGACCAGCTTCTAAAATCGGTATGATATTAGATCCCACAATTCGTTTTGAGACTCATAGTGGCCAACCTGAGGAAGTTGACTGTGAAAAGAAAGCCATATATGAGCCAACAATTGACTATTACAAAGATAAATACCAACTAGATAGTATAACTGTCACAGGATTGATGATCGGGGCAAGAGGTACTATACCAGGATTCTTAGCCAAATTTTGGAATTCCTTAGATTTGGACAGGGTGTATCTTTCTAAAATTGCCATCGCTGCCATTAGAGGATCAATTTCAATTTTAAGAAACTATGTTTACAAAATTTTTACTTTATAGTATGTATACTTCAATTAGGCCTACAAGTTGAATTGTTTCAATGTATTTACAAAATGTATTTCATCAATTTATAAAATTAATTGTCTGTATCACTTTGTCCTTGAAGCAATCCTTTAATGAGGAAAGTTTTATACAATAAAATTTACACTGTTATTTTTTTGTTTTACTACTAGATCATAAAAAAATGAAAACATCTTAGAAGAATTACACATGGAACCTTTAGAAAACAAAATTACTGATTATAAGTCAAGATGGATGCAACATGTTCATCGAATGGAAGATGACAGAATACCCAAACAAATGTTAAGATATCCACCTGCAGGAAGAAGAAGGCCAGGACGTCCACTCAAAAGACTTTTGACTGGTGTTTCTCTTGAGGTCGAAACAGGTCAACAAATGGCCTAAATTCGTGAATGTACTAAGATGATGACCTTTGTTAACCTTTCTATCTTATTCACACATACAAACACAAGACAGGACACACAACCAGACCCAAGGTGGAGATTTAAAATCCCCTACCCCGCCGGGAATCGAACCCGGGTCGCCGGAGTGGAAGGTAGGGACTCTACCTCTACGCCACGGCGACGGACATCTTCATACTCAATGATTCCATTATACCAGTGTTGCCAATTGAGCCATTTTGTGGCTACATCTGGTCATTTTGAAAACATAACTGGCTACAGCGTTTGTCGTATTTTGTTTCCGTCTTTGATCCAAGGCTTGATCCTTGGGACTGCGAGCAATGTATAAGATACACCTTGAAGTGGGTTGCTAGCCCGTTTTCATGGCGGGTTTGTTATTCGGGGTTTCCTCCCTAGGCCGATTGCCTTCACCCAGCTCCAGAGCTCACCCCTGAGTTGTCTCTCCTAGATGGGTTGTCTTGCAGGACTAACGAACCCCATCCGCCCGTTTGTCAATCTACAAGGCAGTAGATGTAGAGTAGCCTCTTCCGTCAGGTACACCCGTACCGAAGGACTCCTTCTACGCTGTATCTGCCATTGAGGCCTTCACCGTAACCCTGGCAAGGGGCCCTCACAAGGTACTATCAGCTGGGCAAGCTGAACCAAGGTTGTTTTACGAGGTGTTACTCCTCCCCCTCACCCTTTTTCAACCTGGCTTGGGACAGGCTATGGCGATAGTTCGACCAGTTATCGTATATGGAGCAGAAACTAGGGCTGATACAACAAAAACGAAACAAGTAATAAGCACATGTGAAATGAAGATCGTAAGAACTATTCAAAACATTATTTGATAAAATACACAACACAGAAATTAGGGACCAATGTCATATTCAAGACAAAACCAAATTTATTACAGATAGTCGAAAATATTGGAAGGGTCATATAGAAAGAATGGAAGAAAACCGGCTTGCAAAAAAAGCTAAAGAAGATAGACCAATGGACGGGAGAAGAACAAGAGGAAGACCAGCCAAGAGATGGATGGACAGCGAATGAACATCCAATACGTCTCCCTCCGAGGAGTGATTTTGGAAATAAGCGAATGAAATCCTACAAATTATGATTAAGAAGAAGAAGAAGAAGAACTGGCTACAAATTTATGAAAATTTATGAAAATATGAATAATTGCTTTTGTGACAATTTGTCGTCTTTTCATTAGCCATTTCTAGCCATTTTTTTACAGTTTAATTATTTTACATAAATTCTCTAATAATAAATTATGGATTAATAAAGCACAGTAAGGGAAATTATTCAAGTTAGAAAAAAATGGGAGAAAATGGCGATGTTTGGAAACAAATGAGATACCTTTGTTGTTTCATTTGTTCATCACTTCAACCAGATCATATTTATTGCCAAAGTATCGCAATGTTGTAAGAATTCACTCTAGTATAAAAATGAAACACATCAAACTATTTATAACCAACATTATGTGTCACTGCAAAAGAATGCTCTGACCTATTCAGAATGTTAAAAAGGAGGACTTTTATTTTATTGTGATAAAATTAAATTGACAAAATCCAAAATATATCTACAGTCAATATGCCCAATTCACCAATTAATGCTTTAAAATGGTCAACACGTTTCCACAGCCAAGCTGTCATTCTCAAGACCAAATATTGACTGAAATCAAAATAGATAATAAATAAACAAATTCAGTTAAAAACAAACTACGTCACATGACGCAATCAATCACAATTAAACAGTAAAACATAGTAAAACTAATCCTTTTTTCTCTCAATTAAAGAAAAGAGGGCGCTTATTTTTATAAATTTCCAATCTTTCAAGGATTCATTGAATATATCGATAAAATCCAGGTGAAAAACGACTGTGATTTGCTGGAAATCAAAATTCAGTGAAACGCGATTGGTCATGGACACCTCATAAGAATTGAAAAAAGACAGAGTACCAAAAAATATCCTTGATTAGAAAGCAAATGAAAAGAACTTTGGATAGATGGAGTGAGGAGAAGTATGGAAGTTGGAGATTTGTGGGAAGAATATACTTTAAATAAAAACGTTTGGTGAAACAAATCACTTTGGGTTGAAGGAGAACCACTATAGGGTGGAATATTCCTAATAAAAATTATTATTATTATTATTATTATTATTATTATTATTATTATTATTATTATTATTATTGGAAATGGATTTCTTGAGGAGAGCAGCAAGATGTTCAAAATTAGACAAAATAAGAAATACTGCCATAAGAGAAAAAATGAATATTGGTTATTGAATAGTAGATTATATACGGTACAAACAATTAAATTGGTATGGGCACGTACGACGAATGCAAGAAGAAAGATTACCCAGGAAAACATTGGAATGGTGTCCACCTGGAAGAAGGAGGAGAGGAAGACCTCGAAACTCGTGGATGAATGAAATAAGAACTGGAATGAGAGCAAGAGGACTGGAGGACATGGATTGGACGGAGAGAGACGAGTGGAGAAGGAAAATAAAACTTTAGGCACAGAAAGACGTGTAAACATTAAAATTCTGTACATAAATAAATATATTATTATTATTATTATTATTATTATTATTCCATCCATAGTAATTCTGCCCGAAGGCAGGTCCTTCACTGCAATCATAGCATTTTCATGCTATGCTTGCAGCTTTACTAGGGAATTGTGTAGGTGTGGTAGCTTCCCGTTGCTTTCCACACCAGTGAAGGATGATGATGATGATGATAAGGATGATGATGGCCATATGATTTCGGGGACCGTTTGGGCCTTAAAGCTTTCCTGACATTTGTCTTACAGGTGAAGAAAAACCCCGATAAAAACCTCACCCAGAAAAACTGTCCCGACCGGGATCGAACCCGGGCCCGCTGCGTGACAAGGCAGCACGCTACCTCGAGACCACAGCGGTGGACTTATTATTATTATTATTATTATTATTATTATTATTATTATTATTATTATTATTATTATTATTATTATTATTATTGGAAATGTATTTCTTGAGGAGAGCAGCAAGATGTTCAAAATTAGACTAATTAAGAAATACTGTCATAAGAGAAAAAATGAATATTGGTTATTCAATAGTAGATTATATACGGTATAAGCAATTAAATTGGTATGGGCACGTACGGCGAATGCAAGAAGAAAGATTACCCAGGAAAACATTGGAATGGTGTCCACCTGGAAGAAGGAGGAGAGGAAGACCTCGAAACTCGTGGATGAATGAAATAAGAACTGGAATGAGAGCAAGAGGACTGGAGGACATGGATTGGATGGAGAGAGACGAGTGGAGAAGGAAAATAAAACTTTAGGCACAGAAAGATGTGTAACATTAAAATTCTGTACATAAATAAATATATTATTATTATTCCATCCATAGTAATTCTGCCCGAAGGCAGGTCCTTCACTGCAATCATAGCATTTTCATGCTATGCTTGCAGCTTTACTAGGGAATTGTGTAGGTGTGGTAGCTTCCCGTTGCTTTCCACACCAGTGAAGGATGATGATGATGATGATAAGGATGATGATGGCCATATGATTTCGGGGACCGTTTGGGCCTTAAAGCTTTCCTGACATTTGTCTTACAGGTGAAGAAAAACCCCGATAAAAACCTCACCCAGAAAAACTGTCCCGACCGGGATCGAACCCGGGCCCGCTGCGTGACAAGGCAGCACGCTACCTCGAGACCACAGCGGTGGACTTATTATTATTATTATTATTATTATTATTATTATTATTATTATTATTATTATTATTATTATTATTATTATTATTATTGGAAATGGATTTCTTGAGGAGAGCAGCAAGATGTTCAAAATTAGACTAATTAAGAAATACTATCATAAGAGAAAAAATGAATATTGGTTATTCAATAGTAGATTATATACGGTATAAACAATTAAATTGGGCACGTACGACGAATGCAAGAAGAAAGATTACCCAGGAAAACATTGGAATGGTGTCCACCTGGAAGAAGGAGGAGAGGAAGACCTCGAAACTCGTGGATGAATGAAATAAGAACTGGAATGAGAACAAGAGGACTGGAGGACATGGATTGGATGGAGAGAGACGAGTGGAGAAGAAAAATAAAACTTTAGGCACAGAAAGATGTGTAAACATTAAAATTCTGTATATAAATAAATATATTATTATTATTATTTTTTTTTTGAGATCTGTTAAAGGGTGCACTAAGGAAGATAGAATCAAGAACACAGAAATAAGACAGGAACTTGAAATATTTGCAATAACTGATAAAATGGATACATATAGACAAAAATGGAAGCAACACATAGACAGAATGAATGAAGATAGATATCCAAAACAAATAACAAAATACAAACCTAAAGGCACCCGAGATGTGGGCAGACCTAGAAAGAGATGGGCTGAAGTCGGAACGGGTCAACAGACCTAATCCATGAATGAAGATGATGATGATTATTATTATTATTATTATTATTATTATTATTATTATTATTACGTTCATTTTTGTTGCAAGATAATGTATTATTAGAAGTTAAATTTTGGACATAGTTGACTTTAACATAACATTACACCTTATACACTGCACTTTGATATTTGCCTGTTCTCGGTTCTAATTTTATCTGCACTCTTCTCAGAACTTCTCGGAATCATGTATTCTGCGAAGTGAAAACCCTATCCAGGTAAGACTGTGTTTGTGAAACAGCCAAACCAGGGTAATTTCCATTGAGAAATCAAACAATTTAATATACCTTGGAGTTCTAACAAATATACAAAATAATGTTCAGGAAGAAATAAATAAAAGAATACAAAATTCTAATAAATGGTACTTTGCAATGATAAAGTATTTGAAATCTAAATATTTGACTTGCGGAACAAAAACCAGATTGTGTAAAACACTAATTAAACCAGTGCTAACTTACAGGAGGGAAACCTGGGTTCTATCTGAACAACACAAATCTCGATTGGCTGTTTTTTAAAGAAAGGTATGCACATTCTTCTTCTTCACTTTACGGGCTAGGCAAAATGCCTGTTCCGCCTCACAGTTGTTCTGCCCATCTTTTCACTGACCTTCCTACATTCCTTGAACCTCTTGGCTTGTAGTTAAATGCTGTTTTTGGTAATCTTGTTACATTCATTCTTTCTACATGTCTCAACAATTCTCTCTATACACGGACCTATTAAGGAAAATGGAGAGTGGCGAATGAGATATAACAAGGAACTATATGAGGTGTGTAAACCATCAGATATCATTACAGATGTTAAAGTAAACAGACTGAAATGGGCAGCACATACGCATGGAGTTGAGCGACCTGACGTACTATAGCTCAGGCTGGACCCACTTCAGCAACCAAACACGTCCCCAGCTGGTGCACTGGGGGAAAGGTCGGTGGATCTGTAGAGAGTCCTCCCGGTCAAGTCCAAGGGACTCGTGAACCATTAGTGGGGTCGGCAAGAGTTGAGCGCCTTGTCGTACTATTTGCTCATCTGTTGGAGCTTGCGAGCTCCGTGCTGGACCACAACAGCTGCAGAAGGCGTCCCTGGGGGCACACCAGGGCTCGGCTCGGACCAGTGCAGAGGGGAGCAACTGTACTGGTTCCTGGCTCGGCCTACGGGCCCGTCGACAAACTGTGGGGTCGCCAGGAGATGAGCACCTGGATGTACTAAAAGTCTCACACTGTTGGGCTTGTAGCCCTAGCCGGTCTCACAACGGCTGCAGGACACGTCCCTGGAGGCAGAACAGGGGAATGGTCGGTGGATCTGCGACAGCAGTCCTCCCGGCTAGGCTCATGGAGCCCGTGGACCAACTGTGGGGTCGTCAGGAATGAGCGACCTGATGTACTATGTAGCTCAGCAATTCCCAGAACTTGCAAACTCCAACACCCTCTCCCTAGGGGTGTTGGTTTAAGGACCGTGAACTTGAACGTGGACGTGAACATAGGATAGGGAGGACTAGAACTAGGACTTGGGAGTATGGTCATGACGACCGAGGTATCCCAAGGGGTGGGGGAAGGGCCTAGCACATGCGCAGAAGATAATAAAAATGAAGTAGTTAGAAGAATTAAACTTCGTAAGCCAGAAGGAAGACAGATCTGGAAGAATGCATTTGAGATGGATGAATCGAGTATTACTAACTAACTGGCACTATTTAACCCGTAGGTTCATGGCCACGCTGACATAAGCTCTCCATGCATCCCTATCGTGAGCTAACATTTTCCAATCATCCCCTGTATAATATATTTCCTTTAAATCATAAAAAAAAAAGTAAAGGGATCCCACTACAGGCCTCAGGAGACCCTAGGGGTAGTAGGAGGTTAGGGCTCCCACTATTTCTAGACAATCGGCACTTGATGCCAGCCGGGTTGTCAACCCTGCGTGACGGCCACCTGTACCCCAGAACAAGCGTCTGGTACTCATTTACATTAGAGGCTGAGTCGACCCCAGGGCCATGGTGCCGACAGAATGTTTTTCAGTTTAAAAATCCTGACCCCACCGGGAATTGAACCCTCCACTTTCCGGCTTGTAGCGCAGTTCCTTAACCACTAAGCTACAGCGTGAAGGAACTATATGAGTTGTGTAAACTATCAGATATCATTACAGATGTTAAAGTAAACAGACAGGACATACGCAGACGATGATAAAATGAAGTAGTTAGAAGAATTAAAGTTGGTAAGCCAGAAGGAAGACAGAGATATGGAAGACTGAATTTGGGATGGATGAATTGAGTACTACTAACTGGCTCTATCGAACCCGTAGGTTCATGGGCACGCTGAAAAGCTCTCCATACATCCCTATCCTGAGCTAACGTTTTCCAATCATCCCCTGTATAATATATTTCCTTATCATGGATAATGTTATTCTCCCACCACATTCTTGGTCTACCAACTGGGCGTTTTCCCTCTGGTTCTCCTACAAGATGCTTCCATGCACCTCTTTCATCCCCAAACGTGCCACATGTCCTGCCCATCGCAGTCTATGAGACTTAACTGTTCTTATTATATCTGGCTTCCTGTACATATCTTGTAGCTCAGTATTAATCAGTTTTCTCCATTCACTTATCTGTTCATCTGTTTTTGGCCGAAACATTTTGCTGACAACTTAATTCTCAAATAGTTTTATATATTTTCAGTTTAATGTTTTTTGACAGAAGTTGGGAAGTCAAGAGTCCCTGTAATACATAATAGCACGCATTTCCAGAATTGGGCCTATGTTTAATTTCTTTGTGCATCTCATTCCTATTTGTCATTATAGTTCCTAGATATTTGAATTCAGCCACTTTTTCAAAATTTCCTTCATTTGTCATTTGTTGTACATTTCCATTGTATAATGCATTTCTATATGGATGGAATACTACAGGATGTCAAATCTTTAAAACTCAAGAATTGGTGGATGATTGCCATAGATAGAAAAGACTGGAGAAAAATGCTGAAGGAAACCTTGACCTACCCAGAGTCCCTGGACCCAGCGGCGTGTGGATGAGAGAATATTCTGGAACTCGTTTTCTGATATATGACCTAACTGAATGTGACATCCCATCAAACATAGGGCCTAATAGCACCTTCCTCGGTTTGCCAAAACCAACAAGTATTTTGCCAATCCGTAAGACAATGCTACTGTTGTCTCAGACTTTTGCCAATTTGTACGTCAAATAAACACAACTGGTTTCTGAATGAAGGTTGGGTAATCATTCCAACTTATATATTAAACATTGGTTTTAGTTTCTTAAATCATTTAACTAACTTCGTAGCACGCCAAGCGTAGAAGGTCTCTGGCCTACCAGTTGGGTGCTGGCCTCACATTCACATGAAGGATGATCATCCAGGGAGAATACGGGGGTGATGTGGAGTCCCTCAGTCTTTATAGCTGGTTTCCTCAACCTCGAGCCATTACTAATTCTATACGTACAATGTTATATAGTATCCTGCTGGAGTTCGGAATTCCTAAAAAGTTAGTTAGACTTATACGAATGTGTCTAAATGGCTCAAAGAGTAGGGTGCGTGTAGGCAAACAGTTTTTGGACACTTGAAATCCAGAATGGGTTGAAGCAAGGAGATGCACTATCTCCTCTACTATTTAATTTTGTACTAGAGCATGCCATTAAATCTTTAGAGAATGAGCAAGGCTTACAACTGAATGGTATTAATAAGCTGTTAGTTTATGCTGATGATGTAGTACTATTGGCCGATAGCGAGGAGATACTGAAGGCCAACACGCACACACTATTGAGTAACACTAAGAAATTAGAACTGGAAGTAAATATCAATCAAACTAAATATATGGTCACACGTAGAAATTCAGTCTATAATGGAAATGGACAGCTAATGACAAATGAGGGAAATTTTGAGGAAGTGGCTGAATTCAAATACCTAGGAACAATAATCACAAATAGGAATGAGATGCACAAAGAAATTAAACATAGGCTCAATTCTGGAAATGCGTGCTATTATGCATTGCAGAGACTTTTGATGTCCCAACTCCTTTCAAAAAACGTTAAGCTGAAAATATATAAAACTATTATTCTACCAGTTATATTATATGGGTGCGAAACATGGACTCTTACTTAAGGGAGGAAAGGAGATTACGAGTATTTGAGAATAAAGTTCTTAGGAAAATTTTTGGACCAAAGAGAGATGAACAGACAGGTGAATGGAGAAGACTACATAACAATGAACTACATAGTCCTTATAGGAAGCCAGATATAATAAGAACAGTTAAGTCTCATAGACTGCGATGGGCAGGACATGTTGCGCGTATGGGGAATGAAACTTCTTGTAGGAAAGCCAGAAGGAAAACGCCCAGTTGGTAGACCAAGAATGAGGTGGGAGAACAACATTAACTATGATTTGAGGGAAGTAGATTATACAGGGAATGATTGGAAAGCATTGGCTCAGGATAGGGATGTATGGAGAGCTTATGTCCGCGCGGCCATGAACCTACGGGTTCGATAGTGCCAGTGAGTAAGTAAGTAAGTAAGTATACGTACAATGGCGTAACAGCCCTTAACCTCTCCTTTCTTAGGAGTTAACAAATGGAGAGCTTATGTCCGCGCGGCCATGAACCTACGGGTTCGATAGTGCCAGTGAGTAAGTAAGTAAGTAAGTAAGTATACGTACAATGGCGTAACAGCCCTTAACCTCTCCTTTCTTAGGAGTTAACAAATGTAGAGCTTATGTCCGCGCGGCCATGAACCTACGGGTTCGATAGTGCCAGTGAGTAAGTAAGTAAGTAAGTAAGTATACGTACAATGGCGTAACAGCCCTTAACCTCTCCTTTCTTAGGAGTTAACAAATGGAGAGCTTATGTCCGCGCGGCCATGAACCTACGGGTTCGATAGTGCCAGTGAGTAAGTAAGTAAGTAAGTATACGTACAATGGCGTAACAGCCCTTAACCTCTCCTTTCTTAGGAGTTGACAGATCAAGTTAATTTATTAATATTTATAAAACCCACATTGAACCACCGTCTAGGTTGAAATATCCTCTAAGATATTTATTGAAATACTGAAAGAGATTAAGAACGATAAGCTACTGAATGAGAACGTACCCAACAACTTTAACCTTCTGTATAACAAATAACACTGGTCAACATGATTTTTGTCTCATGAGTACCAATGGTTGTACTTAATGCAGTTTTTTATCGTGTTTTCAAATATGTATTCGGAATTTCTCCATCACCCACAGTTTTTTTTATTCCAATTTCAATTAATGGATTTAAGTAATTGTTTTTTAATAAACGTTTTTTCATCCATTTGTCCATTGTAAAATAAAACGGGAAACACTTTCATCAGGAGATTTCAGCTATGGCAAAGATATATCAAGGCAAATGGAATCCTAATATGCTGGCCGATTATTGTTGGACCATCAAGAGGGATGCTCCACAGGCGAAATATAGCAGAAAATCATCATTTCTTACTTTCTAGTGAGTCCGAATGTTCGAATATTGTGTAGTTACGAATGTAGAAAATATTAAAGTGTTTGAAGCTATAAATGCCTGTCTCTCGGAAACCTTGCGTGGTGGAGAAAAACCGATATTATATTTGAATTCAGGAGAAAAAAATACTATCAGAATCACATATTTTTCTTTCTGAGACAAAAAAAAAAGTTATTTTTGTTGCTCAGTGTAATCAGTGCCACTCCTGCGTTGAGAATGGAATAACGCCTTCCAGAAACATTTAGCTTTACAATTTTAAACGTATTTTATCGTTAATTACTGTGACTGCAGGTTTAACCATACAAGTTAATTTAGTTACGCTTACTTCCCTAAAGATGTCATAAATGATATGCGGTCAACCAATGAGACATCTACTGTAGTATGTAACAAATGTATTAACTAAAGTAAAGTAAAGTGAACCCACTACAGGCCTCGGGAGGCCCTTGGGGTAGTAGGAGGTTAAGGCTCCCACATTTTCTAGACAATCGGCACTTTATGTCAGCCGGGTTGTCAGCCCTGCGTGACGGCTGCCTTTACCCCAGAACTAGCGTCTGGTACTCATTTCAGTCAGAGGCTGAGTCGACCCCAGGGCCGCCAGAGGGTTTGGGTCAGTTTAAAAATCCTGACCCCAACGGGACTTGAACCCTCGACCCTCCGGCTTGTAGCTCAGTGCCTTAACCACTACGCTACGGCGTGCCCGCACTATGACTATTTAACTCATGCCCCAAATGGGAGTCAATGACCAATCACGTTTCAATTAATTTTCATTTACAACCAATCACAGTCGTGTTTCGCCTGGAATTTATCAAATTAGTTTATCATATTAAAAAAAAACTCCTAATTTTTAACATTCTGAATAGGCCAGAACATTATTTTGCAGTGACCGACTCTCTATGAAATTCTGCTTCCAGATTGTAGCCTATATATAGTGCATGAATGTAGACAGACACTGCCTGCGGGATATAATAGAAAAACATTCGTAGTAATTGATTATACGATAATAAAAAAGAAACCACTGTTTGCACTTTCTTAAACGTATTATTTCCCAAGAATTTACGTTCCAGAAAAATATAATTTACATCATAGAACATCAGAAATTAATTAATAACCTATAATGTTGCTTATAATCAGTTTCATGTGTTTCATTTTTTCTCCACTAGAGTGCATTCTTACAATATTGCGATCCTTTGGCAATAAATAATATGATCTGGCTGCGGTGATGAACAAATGAAGCATAACGAACGTTTCTCACTTGTTTTCAAACATCGCCGTTTACATTAAATACATAAATATTTTAAAATAACTACATTTAAATAATGATTTGTGAGTAAACAGCTTAATTTTATTCGTTAAAATAGTCCTAACAAATGGCACTCTTTATTTACAAATTCTCTATATAAATTGGAAATCACTTGTGGCATTACTTATGATAAAGAAGGTCGGTAAATTTTGTTTAGAAGCATCTTTCAGGCTCTAGGTTCTTTTACGAGCCTGAAAATCTTCATACTCGGGACCCACGGTTTAAAGTCACTCCCGGAGGACTTGCTCCTTGGATTTTTCCATCCTAAAAACATCCATCGACACCGGCCGGGTTTGAACCCTCGATTCTCGGGACCAGAGCAAAGGATCTTAACCACTAGTCCAGCGCGGCCAACATTACTAATTGTAGCTACCCAACTTTCTCACGATGCTGCATGGGCACCTGTCTTACACTGGCCGAAATTCCATGAGAAAATGTAGGTCTATTTTCCTATGGGGATTCGAACCAGAGAAAGTCCCTTACCTCTTGCGTCAAAACATAATGCATTAAACCCATCGTCCATGACGAGGGCCTAGAAGCCCCTTGGTCTGTCATCCGGCTGCTGACCTCACATGAACATGCCTTAATCACAGAGTTGGACGGTCACACAGTCAGTACAGGATTGACATGAGGTCACCATGTCGGGTCCTGTTAGTTTCATCAACCTGGAGCCGCTACTTATCGAAGCTATCTAAATTCCTCACGATGGTGGGTCGGCACCCCACTGGGTCGACCACACTGTCGAAATTCCATGAGAAAATATCTTTCCCTACATGCCAAAGTACCAAGACATAATTCTTCAAACCGCTCGGCTACGATAATGGAAAGTTTCTTAAATTATTGTATTTCAAAAATGTATGTATTTATTTATTTATTGGGCAAAACTTTTTTTTGTAATATAAAAGAATTTTATATACTTAAAAGAATTTTAAACACAGAAATGTATGTTTTAAGAAGATCAGCTGGAAAATCTAGAATGGATAGAACATGAAATAAGGAAAATTATGGATGTACAAGAGGATCCAGACATCATAGAAAAGAAAAGATTACAGTGGTATGGCCATGTCAAAAGAATGTCAGAGCAAAGTTTGCCTAAAATTGTTATGGAATGGATCCCAATAGAAAGGAAGAAGAGAGGAAGATCGGAGAAAACTTGGATAGACGGGGTACAAGCAGCTTTGAAGATCAGAGGATTGGAGGAAGATCAATTGATGTACTGAGAGGAATGGCGTTTGGTTTCCGGAAGACGGCGGCAGCTGCCATGATACCGGATGATGATGATGATGATGATGATAGCACAACATATTCTTGCACCCAATTAATCTACTGTCATTCTTCTCCATATCTCTCTGTCATTCCAATCTCCATAGTCCAATCCTTTTTCCCCCCCCTCATGCTGCTCCTCTTCTTCTACCAAGTGGCAGCCATTCCACGTAGTACCGGTATTCTTCTTGGAAATCTGTCTTCGGTCAATCTTTTTACGTCTTCTTGTAAGCCTATGTTTTCCCTTAACAGAGATTTAGGTGCTCTCCCCCTACAGGGAAGAATTTGAACCATACTAATTTAGTTACACTTGTTTTCGTAGTAAATGTCATTTGAGTGGTCCGTGGTCAGCGTTCCGCCCCATACTGACGATCTAGGAAACCAAGGTAGTACTAGGACGGGAAAATTCGGTAAATTTTGCTTAGATGCCTTTCCATTCAGCCTTAAGGATTTTTTACGAGCCTGAAAATCTGCAGACTCGGGACCCACAGCTTAAAGTCCTTCCCGGAGGACTTGCTCCTTGGATTTTTCCATCCTAAAAAAACCCATCCACCCCGGAAGGGTTTGAACCCGCGACCCTCGGGACCAGAGGCAAGGAGCATAACCACTAGTCTACCCCGGCCGATAATTTTTTTACATAACCGTGTAATTTTATTTTTTGTAATGAAATCCACAATTGAATCAACGCTTTTAAAATGCATATTAAAGCACCCTAGAGGTTATGTAATAAGATGTTAGACATAAAATTGGTACCTGGTAAGGCAGTCGTCCTCAACTAAATTATTAAATAGTTCCAATATGGAGGCCTTTCAAAATCAATTTTTCATCTTCTGGCATTTTAACTGGTGTTGGCGTTGTACAGGTTTTATTCACAATTGAAGTTTGAACAATGGTCTTTTGTTTATTAATTAAATAAAAATAAAACGTAGTTTTATTTGATTTTCATAAGTAATGCCACGAGTGATTTCCAAATTATCGATAAATTCACGACTCACGAAGTGAGGAGTGAATTTATCTAGAGAATTTGGAAATCAAGAGTGGCATTTGTTAGGACTATTTAACGAATAAAATTAAGCTGTTTACTCACAAATCATTATTTAACTATAGTTATTTTAAAATATTTATATATTTAATGTAAACGGCGATGTTTGAAAACAAATGAGAAACGATAGGTACGCTTCTACTGCTTCTTTTGTTTATCACTGCAACCAGATCATACTATTTATTGCCAAAGGAACGCAATATTGTAAGGAGGAGCTTTCTTTAATATGGTAATTATAACACTGATAAATATTTGGTGATGAAACACGACTCTGATTGGTTGTAAAACAGAAATCATTGAAACGTGATTGGTCATTGACTCCCATTTGGGGCATGAGTTAAATAGTCATATTTATTATATAATTCAGTGACAGCTGTTTCGGTACACTGTACCTTCTTCAGACATGTTAACAAATTATGAATTGTGTTCCAACTGATCTAAGCAACAATACAACAATATTTATTTAAATTTTTTAATTTAACAAAGGGGATTCATTCAAATCAAGTTGAGAATTTAACAGTTTTTTACTACTTTTAAATTTATTAATTTCTACAGCCTCCAATAGATCTAACTTCTTACCCTTATCACAAATATGTAAAATTTCAAAATTTTGATCGAAACAATGATTAAATTGGAATAGGTGGTTAGCATATTTTGAATTTTCTAAATTTTTGTTATATGTGTTCCTTTATCCGAGTGATAAAAGGTCTACCAGTTTGTCCTATATAGACATTGTCACATGTGCCACACTTCAATTTATATACACCTGATAATTTTTCTTTTTTTGTTTTGGTTTTATTGTTTTTATTATATTTTGTAGAGTTTTATTAGTTTTAAATGCCACATTAATGTTCAACTTTTTAAAGTGTTTAGATATTTTATTTGAAAGTGGGCCTATGTATGACATTACGACATATTTCTTATTGTTTTCTTTGGGTAAAGGAAAAACTTTGTTAATTGCTTTTTTGTAATGAACCTTCTTAATTAAACATTCTATAATTTCAGGGTCGTAGCCATTATTAACAGCCAATTGTTTAATAATATTCAATTCATTATTATATTCCAAGGGTGAAAGAGAGATATTTAAAAGTCTATGAATGTAACTATTAAAGGCTGCCATCTTATGAGTATATGGGTGAAGAGAAGAACTGTGGATAGTGGTATCAGTATGAGATGGGTTGTGAAAGATACCAAACTCAAACTTATTATCAATGTGTTTTATTGATAAATCCAAGAAATGTATACTATTATTTGTTTCTAATTCCATTGTGAAATTAATACTTCTGTGAATGTTATTAATAAAATTTAAAAAGGAATTCAATTGTCTTTTGTTTAATTACACTGTTTATTATTTTATCTCTTCCAGAAATTCCAGCTGAACGCCTTCAAAAATTCATTTTTTTCTGCAGAATTTAATTTACGTATTGTTCTAGATTTTTAATTGCCAAGTTTCTCTCATTCTGCTGATTATTATTGAATTCAAAATGTTTGTTTTTGTTTGACAACTTATATCCTGATCCCATAAAACACCATTTCATTTTGATGTTACAGATTTGCCCTTATTTATCCTCACATTAATTTCAACATCATGGCTTCCAACTGCTCTCATTTTTGTCCTCAAATATACATATTCGTCACATGTTTTTATTTTTCTATGTCCGTCTTCAAAAACCAGATATTTTGTTTTTATCTCCTATTAGTATATACTTCGTTTTGTTCAAATCTATCTGTAATCCCCATTTTTCTTCTTCCTCCTTCAGTTTTCTTGTCTTTAAATTTGAATTCTTAAAAAAATCTATTTTACACAGTCGAAAAGAAATGCTTATATTTTGAAAGGAACGATCCTTCCGGCGGTTTTAAAACAGCGGCTACATTTATTATTCATTTATCGTTTTAACAATTATTTGATTTCAAAATAAACACACAGACGAAATCTCTAAACAATCGTAATATTCCTCTCACTTTTAGCCAATCCCAAAGAGGTTGTACCCAACAAAATATTTACATATTCAGCGTGTGTTTGTGCTCGCAAAACTCGAAAAGTAGTCCGTCGATTGACTTCAAAAATATGTACTCTGCCAGGTAAAATAAAGCTATTATTATTATTATTACTATTATTATTATTATTATTATTATTATTATTATTATTATTATTATTATTACATTGCATCATTTTTTAGGCACAGAGAGCGTTTAGCCGCTATCTATTTCGTTCTTACTTACTTACTTACTCACTGGCACTATCGAACCCGTAGGTTCATGGCCGCACGGACATAAGCTCTCCATACATCCCTATCCTGAACTAATGCTTTCCAATCATTCCCTGTATAATCTACTTCCTCAAATCATAGTTAATGTTATTCTCCCACCTCATTCTTGGTCTACCAACTGGGCGTTTTCCCTCTGGCTTTCCTACAAGAAGCTTCCATGCAAGTCTTTCATTCCCCATACGTGAAACATGTCCTGCCCATCGCAGTCTACGAGACTTAACTATTCTTATTATATCTGGCTTCCTGTAAAGACCATGTAGTTCATTGTTATGTAGTCTTCTCCATTCACCTGTCTGTTCATCTCTCTTTGGTCCAAAAATTTTCCTAAGTACTTTATTCTCAAATACTTGTAACCTCCTTTCCTCTCTTAAAGTAAGAGTCCATGCTTCGCACCCATATAATATAACTGGTAGAATAATTGTTTTATATATTTTCAGTTTAACGTTTTTTGAAAGGAGTTGGGACATCAAGAGCCTCTGCAATGCATAATAGCATGCATTTCCAGAATTGAGCCTATGTTTAATTTCCTTGTGCATCTCATTCCTATTTGTGATTATTGTTCCTAGGTATTTGAATTCAGCCACTTCCTCAAAATTTCCCTCATTTGTCATTAGCTGTCCATTTCCATTATTTAATGGATTTCTATGTGTGACCATATATTTAGTTTTATTGATATTTACTTCCAGTCCTAATTTCTTAGTGTTACTCAATAGTGTGTGCGTGTTGTCCTTTAGTATCTCCTCGCTATCGGCCAACAATACTACATCATCAGCATAAACTAACAGCTTATTAATACCATTGAGTTATAAGCCATCCTCATTCTCTAAAGATTTAATGGCATGCTCTAGAAAGTCCCAACATTCCATGTTCCTAGGAACATGTCCCTGTGTTTGAGCCTTTGGCATGGGTTCTCTGAAGTAGTCCCCGCCCGGAGAACCGAATGGGGGAAAATTTTACCCCAGTTGAACCCATGTCCGCATTTCTTGACGGTTGTATTTTTACGGTGAAAGATCGTCACTCTTTCGACCAAGGTACTTTTTTCGTCTGGCTTATCACCTTCGACCAGTCCGGCATGGGTAACCCTATCGGCAGCAATGCTACCGCCGGCATAGCTCTCAGGATCATTTAAGCACGCAAGCCACTCCACCACGACAAGGTAAAGATACCATGGAGGGGATCTATTTCGTTCTAAATAAACTATTTTCTTACTTACTTACTCACTGGCACTATCGAACCCGTAGGTTCATGGCCGCACTGACATAAGCTCTCCATACATCCCTATCCTGAGCTAATGCTTTTCAATCATTCCCTGTATAATCTACATCTCTCAAATCATAGTTAATGTTGTCCCACCTCATTCTTGGTCTACCAACTGGGTGTTTTCCCTCTGGCTTTCCAACAAGAAGCTTCCATGCAAGTCTTTCATTCCCCATACGCAAAAAACCTGCCCTAGGGCATAACACTCTAGAATATATATAATAAGTAAAGTGATCCCACTACAGACCTCAGGTGACCCTTGGGGTAGTAGGAGGTTAAGGCCGCTACTTTTTCTGGACAATCGACACTTGATGTCAGCCGGGTGTCAGCCCTGCGTGACGGCCGCCTTTACCCCCAGAACAAGTGTATGGTACTCATTTCCGTTAGAGGCTGAGTCAACCCCAGGGTCATAGTGCCGCCAGAAGGTTTGGGTCAATTTAAAAATCCTGAACTACACATTTGATAATTGTGTGTTCAAAAATTGTGTTTTAAATTACGATTTTACTGACATGTTTACTAAAAAAATACTTTTTTTTTGCAAATGCCCCAGGTTGTCTTTCGACATTCCTGGTGTTCTCTCCTGGCATGGCGTACTTGTAACCCACTTCTGAGGTTGGGGAGCCTGGAAGGCGGGGTTACATTGCCCCGATGATAAGGCGGGTGATATGATGATGATGATGATGATGATGATAGTATTGCGCCAGGAGAGTCCCTAACCCTAAGCTTAACCTAAGATGAATATGAATGATGATGATTGCGATGGCCATATGATTTCGGGGACCATTTGGGCCTTAAAGTTTTCCTGACATTTGTCTTACAGGTGGGGAAAAACCCCGATAAAAACCTCACCCAGAAAAACTGTCCCGACCGGGGTTCGAACCTGGGCCCGCTTCGTGACAAGTCAGCACGCTACCTCGAGACCAGAGCGGTGGACAAGCTAAATTAATAACCTATAATGTTGGTTATAATATACAGTTTGATGTGTTTCATTTTCTCCACTAGGGTGCATTCTTACAATACTGCGATCCTATATGTTCAAATTGCAGTGGAAGAACAAATGAAACATAACCACACATTTCTGATTTGTTTTCAAACATCGCCGTTTACTTTACGTATATAAATATTTTAAAATAACTACACTTAAATAATGATTTGTGAGTAAACAGCTTAATTTTATTCGATAAATAGTCCTAACAAACGCTACTCTTGATTTTCAAATTCTCTAGATAAATTCACTCGTTACTTCGAGACTCGAGAATTTATCGATAATTTGGAAATCACTCGCGGCAGTTCTTATTAAAATGATTGCATAAGTTTAGCTCAGGCTACAGATATATGGAGAGCTTATGTCCACGCGACCATGAACCTCCGGGTTGCATAGTGCGAATGAGTTACTTACAGAGTTGAATTTGAATGATTAGTGAGATTGTTTATCGGGAGATAAGATACCTGGAGAACTTAATATTAATATCAGCTGGGAAACCCATATGGCACCACATACTCTATCGATCCACACAAGTTCGGATCACAAGAGTCTCTGTTATACAGGCTAAAGTATTTGCACAATTGAGCCTATGTTTAATTTCCTTTATACACCAAGTACCTGTTTCATTTCAGCCTAACTAACTCACTGGCACTATCGAACCCGTAGGTTCATGCCCGCACGGACATAAGCTCTCCATATATCCCTATCCTGAGCCAATGTTTTCCAATCATCCCCTGTATAATCTACTTCCCTCAAATCATAGTTAATGTTATTCTCCCAACTCATTCTTGGTCTACCAACTGGGCGTTTTCCCTCTGGTTTTCCTACAAGAAGCTCCCATGCACGTATTTCATTCCCTATTCGTGCTACATGTCCTGCCCATCACAGTCTACGAGACTTAACTGTTCTTATTATATCTGGGTGTCCATCGCTGTGGTCTCGAGGTAGCGTGCTGCCTTGTCACGCAGCGGGCCCGGGTTCGATCCCCAGTCGGGGCAGTTTTTCTGGGTGAGGTTTTTCCTCACCTGTAAGACAAATGTCAGGAAAACTTTAAGGCCCAAACGGTCCCCGAAATCATATGGCCATCATCATCATCATCCTTCACCGGTGTGGAAAGCAACGGGAAGCTACCACACCTACAATTCCCTAGTAAAGCTGCAAGCATAACACGAATATGCTCTGATTGCAGTGAAGGACCTGTCTTCGGGCAGAATTTCTATGGATGGATGGATTATATCTGGCTTCCTATAAAGACCATGTAGTTTATTGTTATGAAGTATTCTCCATTCACCTGTCTGTTCATCTCTCTTTGGTTCAAAAATGTTCCTAAGAACTTTATTCTCAAATACTCGTAATCTCCTTTCCTCCCTTAAAGTAAGAGTCCATGTTTCGCATCCATATAATATAACTGGTAGAATAATAGTTTTATATATTTTCAATTTAACGTTTTTTTTAAAGGAGTTGGGACATCAAGAGTCTCTGCAATGCATAATAGCACACATTTCCAGAATTGAGCCTATGTTTAATTTCTTTGTGCATCTCATTCCTATTTGTGATTATTGTTCCTAGGTATTTGAATTCAGCCACTTCGTCAAAATTTCCCTCATTTGTCATTATCTGTCCATTTCCATTAAATAGTGTATTTCTACGTGTGACCATATATTTAGTTTTATTGATATTTACTTCCAGTCCTAATTTCTTAGTGTTACTCAATAGTGTGTGCGTGTTGGTTTGGATTCAGCCACTTATCAAAATTTCTCCCATTTGTCATTACTCTCCATTTCCTTTACACGTTTCTACGTGTGATATTAGATGTTAAAGCTTTTATAAATAAGCCTGAATTAAAAAGAAACTGCATTAAAATGGAAAGTATTGTTTGCTTGGGATTTATTTTGATGGAAAATTTCCTTAATCCTTACATTTATTGCCTATAAAATACAACTTCCTGTACGTGATAAAATACAATACAATTTATCTACAGCGTGTCTAATTTTAAAACAAACAGTTATTCATATTAAATTATCGTTTTGTTCTCATACAAATGTCATTATGGGTTCACACCATTTATAAACGTCTGGCTTTATATAGAACATTGCCTTATTTAATCTGGATTGAACAAAGTCACTCAAAACTTGTGTTGTTTACAGTACTGCTCAAGAAAAAAATATTAAGAGAGTTATGTTGCATTAATAAGTTGTTAGTTTATGCTAGTATTATTAGAATAGATTTATTTAGCCTGGTGGAGTTAAGGCCATGTGGCCTTCTCTTCCACTCACCAGGACAAACATATGTTACATATAAATACAACAAATTACAATAATAGTCATACTAAACAATTAATTATCTGTCAAATTGAATAATAATGAAAATAATGTCTAATAATACAATGAAATTAAATACAATTAAAATTAAATTAATGATAGAATGAATACAGAAAGGAATAACAGCTCGAATCTACTATACATAAAAAGAAAAGAAAGAAAATACAAAGAAAATAATAAACTATAATGAATTAATCTATCGCTTTTTATACAAGGCATTAGGTAAATATATTAACAAATCTTAAATCTGTTTTTATTAAATAATGAAAAACACATTATTAATTTTTAAAAAGTAATATTAGTGAGTTGTTTCTGTTAGTAATTTTATTTTCAATTTGTTTCTGAAAGATTGTAAAGTTTGGCAGTCTCTGACATAGGATGTCATAGGATGTAATTATTGTTCCTAGGTATTTGAATTCAGCCACTTCTTTAAAATTTCCCTCGCTTGTCATTAGCTGTCCATTTCCATTAGCGTATATAGTGTACTATTTCTATGTGTGATCATATATTCAGTTTTTTTGATGATTATTTCCAGCTCCGATTTACAAAATTTAATTTTCCTATATCCGTTCTTTATTTTCTAGTTCTAAAATGTTTGAACACTCGGTATATTTGAAGAATATGTTCTGAATAGTGTTTAATTTGTTCAAAAATTAAGGAAACTTTTTTAGAACAATTTATATCTTTGTTATTAGTAACTACAGTATGACGTACTCTGACAATATATTATTATTAATTGCAGCAATAAATCTAATCTAATATGGATTACATACAAACACTTGTAAATAAATTATAACTGATGTGTTTATTTTTCCTTCATTTGTTAAGTTAATTGTTGTTGAGGACTCACCTTCCCGTGCTGAGATGAGTTGCCATTATACACACGTTCTGATGTGGAACCTCTAAGCAGTTCTGCAAGCAGTTCAGGTCGAGGACTGGTTCCAGAGAACCCTTCTAGCTGAGAAGGGCTGGAGGTGGTCCTCTGATGACATACGAACTGTTGTTGGGGTTGCGACTGTTGTCCGGGGGAGGAGTACGGGATATTTGCGCTCACTTTCCGTTTAGGAGACGTTCGGGACGACGGTGTTGGTGCGGGGGATGAACGCCCATACCCGCCCTTCAGTTGCGAGTCATCCAGCGACTGGGTGGTGAGTGCCCTAGGGCGGCTGCTGGTTACCGCATCCGCACTGGCAGGTGACGTCCTATTCGAATTAGACGGCGACGCCACATATTTCTCCAAAAACTCTAGTTGTAATTTAGGTATTCGGTTTGTTTCTGCTTTGCTCATCTCGGCTTCTAGCATTTGTCCGTACGGGCCTCTGAGAGGTCTTTTAGAGTATCTTCGAGGCGTGTGTGGACTTCTGGACTCTCCACCTGTACCAATACTGGAACGACCTTCAGAGTCTGAGAGGTCAGAAGGTGCGAATGGCGAGGGGGATGCAGTACATTCTCGCGTGACATGGCTGCGTTCACCTTGGTCACTCTCTCCTTCTGACAGAGAATCAGAACGGACTGGTGGGTGATACCGTCTGGGAGTACTGCAGCTGTTGTCGTCCTCTTTCTCCTCAGAACTCTGATAAACCAACTTAGGTTTCTCTAACCAACGGCGACCTTCTCGTTCAGACCTGGGCCACCTCACTCTCGTCTTGCCGCCTTCGTCAGGACTCTGGGACTCCTCTTGAGCACTGTCCCATTCATCAGAGCGCTGCCACTGAGGAGAAACAATGCTCACTGTGTGTGTCGGTGGATTGTCCTCGACGTCCGTGCACGATTCCACACCTTCTTGTGACACGTCAGAAAAACGAGATTTTTCTATTTCTTCAGTTTCGATTTGTTTATTTGAATCACGACACTCGCTATTTACACTAGAGATTGTTTCTGTACTATTTTCTTCTGAGTTTTTACAGCCCTCATTTGGCCACTCTGTTATGAATGTTTCTTGATTGCGGTCTTGAAATGCATTAATGTCTTCAGGCGGTGACGTGCCACTAACTTCATTCTCACACTCCTCAATTGCACATTTATTTTCTTGGCTGGTGTTCAGAGACTCCTCCAACGCGTGCTGATTCCCTGTTTCCTCTGCCTTATTTGCATCTGACGAATAGCTGTCACCAGTTAAATGCATTATAATGTATTCTTCACAGTTTGTATTATTTTCACCGTCATCTTTGGATTGACTAGCATTGTCCACGTTACTTTCATTCAAATTTTCAACAATACTATGTTCAACAGATAAAGAACACAATTGTTCCGAAACAGGTTCTGATGATAATTCTGAAACACTTTGAGATATTTTATGGTAACTCGGAGAGGAACCATCTTGTTCTGAATTACAAACAACCACTTCTCCTAAACACACTGGTGGTTCGTAGGTAAGATGACATTCTTCTGCTTTTCTCCAGTCGTGAAAAACATCAACATCTGGAGAGGGCAATGTTTCTTCCCCAACATTGGACTTGTTCACTTGTTCTGATTCTTCCTGAGCAGAACACTGTTGGAGATCTGCCAGGGAAGCCTCACTTTCTTCTTGAACTTGCTGCAGTTCTCTACCTGCACTGATGTATTGCAAACTTTTCAAACCATTTCCATCGATTGAGCTAAATGGAATATCGTCATCTGGTCGAGTACCGCGTTTGGGAAGTGGATATGTGAGAGATCTCATACCGGATGTTTTGTGAGATATGTCAGAGTTTTCTTTATTAATTATAGGAATCTTAGATGAGCCTGATGCGAACCTTCTTCAGAACCAACTGCGGAATCGACCGATGGTGTCGAACCAATGAATTCCTCAGTACACGCTCTTATGGACGGAGTAGGTGTTGGCACATCGCTCAGTTTTTTACGTGGCAGAGTAAGAGAACCGCCAGTGATCACAGATGTCGACGATAAGGGGAAGCCAGTTCCACTCGCAGCTGAACTCGGAAAACACGAAAATGGACTAGTTGGTTTTGAACAAGTTCGTATGTATTTTCCATCAGCAGTTGAAAAGTCTACTTGTGAGAACGATGCACTTCGAATCGGAATTGTCCGTTGCGCGTACGATCCGACAATAGCCCGCGATTCAGGTTTTGCGAGTCGTAAGTTAACACCGAAAATATCATCCTCTTTGATGGGCGAATCCGATGTTTTCTCGACGGCACTACCTTTCCATTCACCTGCTGACCCCATGCCCACAGCTGGCACCTCACTAGACTTGCTGGAACCCGTTCCATCTGCCGAACTATTGTGCTGCTCTCTAGTGGCCGGCGTCGCAACTGCATTTTGATTCCTTCGCCGATCGGGACTAGAATGAGACTCGCCGCTCTTCAACAACTCTGTGAGCTTGCGCAGATCCTCTGTTTTGTCACTGCTACGCGGAATCTTCTTCTTGTCTTTGTTTTCGCCCCTACCGAGGCGGATCTTGTGAAAACGGTCCAGGGTGTTCCTGTCTTCTTCAACCAGGTTGTCTTTGGAGCTAGAGGGTGTGATTAGATGACAAGTCTCTCCGTCGGAGGAAGTGGAGCTACACAACTTGAAGTAGGCGGGTATGTCGGGTTTGGGACGGACCAGGATGCGGCGACGTGGTGGATGCTGTTTACAGGTGTTGTCCTCTTCATCGTCACCTTTGTTGCCACCAAAACAAGCCTTAGTTACACCACCATAACGCTGCGACCATTCGATCGAACTGCGGTAAACTTTCTGTTTGCACTCGGTGCTTCTACTGGTAGGCCCGCGGGCCAGCTCTCCACTATTTATGCGGCTAAAGATACCCCGTTTATTAATAGCAGCGGGAAGTGGGATCCGGGAGGAGGGGCTGCCTCGGGACCACGGCAACTGGACGACGCCGCAACAACACTCCTCGTCATCTCCGCGAGGTGGCACCTCTTCTCGCGTCTCGGAGGCGAAGCGCACGCCATAGCGCATAGTGCCGATGGTGACGCAGCCTCCAGGAGATGCCGCCGCAGTTCTGTAACAAAAAAATATTTCAATGACATTTAGCCTTGCACAATATTTCCATCCACTTGAAAGTTCTATGTAACATCTCATTCACTGCCTCACTTTACCCTAATTGAAATTAACTACCTGTTAAAATTAGGAACTGTCTCTGTAAAACAAAAAAAAAAAAAAAAAACATTTCTCAAACCTCTACAGTGCTGCCATTTTCATTGTAATATATAATGGATTATTCGATCATTTACAAATTATTTACACTATATTTATAACTATTGTAGTTTATAAAATTATTATATTTATTTTCAGAGTACTTCTTTGTTCAAGTGTTTAATATTAGATCAAGTACTAATTATATCGTACAAATGCATTTTTTTTGTTTATGTTATTTCACTGATTAAGTGGAAGAAAATGCCTTGTGCTCTTATTTCTGCTAGAATCAAAAACCATTATTATTATTATTATTATTACTGTTATTATTATTATTGTCGGCCGCGGTGTACTAGTGGTTATTCTCCTTGCCTCTGGTCCCGAGGGTCGCGGGTTCAAATCCGGCCGGGGTCGATCGATTTTTTAGGATGGAAAAATCCAAGGAGCAAGTCCTCCGGAAGCGACTTTAAGCCGTGGGTCCCGAGCCTGAACATTTTCAGGCTCGTAAAAGATCCTTAAGCCTGAATAAAAAGGCCTCTAAGGCAAAATTTACCAAATTTTCCCGTCCTAGTACTACCTTGGTTTCCTAGATGTCAGTGTGAGGCGGAACGCTGACCACGGACCACTCAAATGATATCTATCAGAAAACAAGTGTAACTAAATTAGCATGGTTCAAATTCTTCCCTGTAGGGGGAGAGCGCCTAAATCTCTGTTAAGGGAAACATGAGTTTACAAGATACAAGATTATTATTATTATTATTATTATTATTATTATTATTATTATTATTATTATTATTATTATTATTATTATTATTATTATTATTATTATTATTATTATTATTATTATTATTATTATTATTATTATTACTAAAACGAACAGGCAATATGTATATAGGAATGATGATAAAAGTGATGATCGGTGGAGAATATGACGGCCATTTCCTACCTATAACTTTGGAATAAGAAAGATGACGAAACAAGTTAGAATAACAGTGGGTGTAAGATAATATCAATTGAATCATTGAGACTCGAAGAATAGAAAACAGTGTTTCTCACCGCTTGTTAGTGTCAATTAGCCTCATTGCTCACAACACAACTTGAAGAGGATTTATTAAGGGGATTTAAGTGTCTGAATAAAAACAACAATGGCGTTTGAAGGTGTAGATCCTGTTACAAGTGATATTCTACTCCATAACAAGCGACGAGAAAAGGTTACCATATAACAGAATAAATTAAATGCTTGGGAAAATGTTTGGATTGGAGTTGAAAATAAGCTGACACCTGGGGTCATGAGAAATTTTTAAATACAACTTATGGGTAGACAGTGAATACACATCGAATACGTCTTCCTCCGAGGAGTGATTTTGGAAATAAACAGGATGAAAATCCTACAAATTAAGTTTAAGAAGAAGAAGAAGAAGTATTTTTCGAAGTCTAATAGGATCGGTGAAGTTCTGTAAAAAAAATGTCAAAAACCTTTCACGAGAAAAAAAAACTATAAATGACTTAATTCCTTCGGAATTCGCTAATTATTTATGACAAACATTTACACACGGGTAGAGTTATTTACTGTATTAATTATGATAAGGTTAGGAATGGTGTGCGCATTGTGCATACCTCACTTATCTCTTAACTCAATATGTAAACATACTTTGATCTCGCAAAATATGCAGGAATTTTTCATTTGTTTGCACAGACTCGGTTGTATCTAATTACATTACGTTATAAAACTGAATCAATAAAGTTTTCAGTGAGGTCCGATGGAATGGGACAGTTGAGACTGTTCGCCTGAAACATTTTTACAAATCTCCGTCAACCCTACTTACATGACACTGAGAATGACAATAAACAAACCACATGGAAAAAGATCTTTGGGACGGCCAAGGAAACGATGGACTTGAGACCAGAACAGGTCACATTGACCTAATCCTGCAAAGAAGAAGAAGAAGAAGAAGAAGAATGGTTTAATGAAAAACAAGGAAATTAAAGAAAAATGTAGATACAGGTACAGTAGTACAATTTCCTTCTAACTTGGCGACTCAAAAAATGATGATTGTATAGAAAATGCAAAAGCATTTAGATTTAAGTCCCTAGAAAGAATATAGGTGCGAAACATGGACTCTTACTTTAAGGGAGGAAAGGAGATTACAAGTATTTGAGAATAAAGTTCTTAGGAACATTTTTGGACCAAAAGAGATGAACAAACAGGTGAATGGAGAAGACTACATAACAATGAACTACGTGGTCTTTATAGGAAGCCAGATATAATAAGAACAGTGAAGTCTCGTAGACTGCGATGGGCAGGACATATTGCACGTATGGGGAATGAAAAACGTGCATGGAAGCTTCTTGTAGGAAAGCCGGAGGGAAAACGCCCAGTTGCTAGACCAAGAATGAGGTGGGAGAACAACAATAACTATGATTTGAGGGAAGTAGATTATACAGGGAATGATTAGAAAGCATTAGCTCAGGATAGGGATGTATGGAGAGCTTATGTCCGCGCGGCCATGAACCTACGGGTTCGATAGTGCCAGTGAGTAAGTAAGTAAGAATATGGAAATGCATGATAATCCGTTCCTTAAGGATGGCGTATAGGGAAACATGCTTGGTATGAAGGTGTAGAGTGGACCGTTAAGGTCCTAATACCTTAGTGATCTCAATTGTTTGTAACTGGCTAACCCTGACATCTCTAATGAAGGAAATAACGTCACTAAACGGTATCCCTGAACACTAATTAAGCGCTGCAATCATATTAAAACAATGACCTACAAATACCGTGTCGTATTATTCACTTACAAACACAAATATGGCTGACCTCAACAAATCCAGGTTACTATCATGCTTGCATTTGACATGTGTAAAGCCTATTGGTCCTCGCCATCGCAGTGTTATTATTGGATAACGAGGAAATGCTAAAAACCAAACACACCTTTCTATAAAATAATGCTAATAAATTGGGGCTGGAAGTAAACATCAAACAAAATAATATTGTCACACGCAGATATAAATTATATAATGCAAATGGATAGTTAATGACAAACGAAGGAAATTTTGAAAAAATAAATGCTGAATTCAAATGCCTATATAATAATAATAATAATAATAATAATAATAATAATAATAATAATAATGTTTTATTTATTCTGGCCGAGTTAAGGCCATAAGGCCTTCTCTTCCACTCAACCAGCACAAATACAAATAAATATTTGACAAATATAGATATACACTATACTAATTATAAACAGTTAAAGATACATTAAATGTAGCAATGTAAATGCCATGTACAAACAACATTTTATACGATAATAACAATAATAATACTTACGATAATAATAATAATAATAAAATAATGATAATATAATAATGATAATAATAATATAATAATGATGATCCATCCATAGTAATTCTGCCCGAAGGCAGGTCCTTCACTGCAATCATAGCATTTTCATGCTATGTTTGCAGCTTTACTAGGGAATTGTGTAGATGTGGTAGCTTCCCGTTGCTTTCCACACCGGTGAAGGATGATGATGATGATAATGGTAATGGTAAGGATGATGATGGCCTTACGATTTCGGGGACAGTTTGGGCCTTAAAGTTTTCCTGACATTTGTCTTACAGGTGAGGAAAAACCCCGATAAAAACCTCACCCAGAAAAACTGCCCCGACAGGGGATCAAACAAGGGTCCGTTGCGTGACAAGGCAGCACGCTACCTCGAGACCACAGCGGTGGACTATAATGATGATGATGATGATAATAATAATAATAATAATAATTATTATTATTATTATTATTATTATTATTATTATTATTATTATTATTATTATTATTATTATTATAGTATAAATATGATAAATTATACGAGAAACACCAATTAATATATGTACCTTACACTGGGTAATGATGAAGTCGAGGTTAGAACAATAATTAATTAGAAACAGGAATGAGATGCACAAAGAAATTGAACATAGGTTGAATTCTGGAAATGCCTGTTATTATGTATTACAGAGACTCTTGTCCCAACTTCTCTCAAAAAAACATTTCACTGAAAATATATAAAACTGTTATTCTCTCAGTTATACTTACTTACTTACTCACTGGCACCATCGAACCCGTAGGTTCATGGCTACGCGGACATAAGCTCTCCATACATCCCTATCCTGAGCTAATGCTTTCCAATCATTCCCTGTATAATCTACTTCTCTCAAATCATAGTTAATGTTATTCTCCCACCTCATTCTTGGTCTACCAACTGGGCGTTTTGTTCTCCCAGCTACATGGATGTGAAACATGGACTCTTATTTTAAGGGAGGAAACGAGATAATGAGTATTTGAGAATAAAGTTCTTAGGAACATTTTTATACCAAAGAGAGATGAACAGACAGGCGAATCGAAAAGACTGCTTAACAGTGAAATACATGATTTTTTATGGGAAACAAGATATAATCAGAGTCTTGTAGACTGCGATGGGCAGGACATGTGGCACGAATGAGGAATGAAAGATAGATAAGGAAAAATTCATGTAGAAAGAAAACATCCAAGAATAAGATGGGAGAGAGTAATTTTAAACATGATTTGAGGGAATTAACTTATACCGCTGTGGTCTCGAGGTAGCGTGCTGCCTTGTCACGCAGCGGGCCCGGGTTCGATCCCCGGTCGGGGCAGTTTTTCTGGGTGAGGTTATTATCGGGGTTTTTCCTCACCTGTAAGACAAATGTCAGGAAAACCTTTAAGGCCCAAACGGTCCCCGAAATCATATGGCCATCATCAACATTATCATCCTTATCATTAACACCATCATCACCATCATCCTTCACCGGTGTGGAAAGCAACGGGAAGCTACCACACCTACACAATTCCCTAGTAAAGCTGCAAGCATAGTATGAAAATGCTATGATTTGCAGTGAAAGACCTGCCTGCGGGCAGAATTACTATGGATGGAACTTATACAGGGAAACATTAGCTCAGGATAGGGATGTATGGGGAGCCTATGTCTTCGTGACACCATGAAACTCAAAGTTTGATACTGGCAGTTACTTAGATTGTGATCTCTACATTAACTGATCTAACTTAATTCTTTGTATTGTAAGCCTATGTTTTTCCTTGACAGAGATTTAGGCGCTCTCCCCCTGCAGGGAAGAATTTGAACCATACTAATTTAGTTACACTTGTTTTCGTATAGATGTCATTTTGAGTGGTACGTGGTCAGCGTTCCGCCTCATACTGACATCTAGGAAACCAAGGTAGTACTAGGACGGGAAAATTCAGTAAATTTTGCTTAGAGGCCTTTTCATTCAGGCTTAAGGATTTTTTACGAGCCTGAAAATCTTCGGACTCGGGACCCACGGCTTGAAGTCCCTCACGGAGGACTAGCTCCTTGGATTTTTCCGTCCTAAAAAATCCATCGACCCCGGCCGGGTTTGAACCCGCGACCCTCGGGACCAGAGGCAAGGAGCATAACCACTAGTCCACCGCGGCGATCCTTATAGATGGCAAGAAAGGATTGTGCACCACTAGCACGATAACTCACTGGCACTATCAAACTCGTAAGTTCATGGCCGCATGGACATAACCTCTCCATACATCCATATCCTGGGACAATATTTTCCAATTATCCCCTATATACCCAGTGTAAGGTACATATATTAATTGTTATTCTCGTATAATTTATCATATTTATATTATTATTATTATTATTATTATTATCGTAAGTATTATTATTGTTATTATCGTATAAAATGTTGTTTGTACATGAAATTTACATTTCTACATTTAATGTATATTTAACCTTTACACTGCTACGAACGGGTATATCCGTTGGCAAAGAAAATGTTTGCTGTGCTATGGGTGTGTATATCCATTCTCAACTCCAAACGCCTGCTAGTTATATAATACGTATTGCATTGCTTTCAAACTAAGCAGGCATATACTGCCATCTCCTAGGAACCTAAATAAACTTTTTCCATATTTCTCCCTGCATTGAGCAAGGAGGGTTTTAAAGGCTGGAAATATCTCAGCAGTGAAAAGGTTAACTGTTTATAATTAGTATAGTGTATATCTATATTTGTCAAATATTTATTTGTATTTGTGCTGGTTGAGTGGAAGAGAAGGCCTTATGGCCTTAACTCTGCCAGAATAAATAAAACATTATTATTAGTTTTATTGTTATTATTATTATTATTATTATTATTATTATTATTATTATTATTATTATTATATAATCTAATTTAATTATATAACAGGAACACTAAAAAGAACTTTAAAAATAAAGCCAGGAAATACTCTATAATGAAATTATACAAGACAATGTCAGTGCCTATTATTAATTATGGATCCGAAACATAGACAGTGATAACACAACAATCTGCCAGAATACAAGCTGCTGAAATGAGATTCATCAGACCAATAGCGGGATATCAAAGAACAGATAAAAAACATAACACAGAAATAAGACAATAACTAAAAGTAGAGGAGTTAAATACAACAATAGAGAAATGCAGAACTAACTGGAAAGAACACTTGGCAAGGATGACTGAGAACAGAATACCAAAAGCAGCATACAGCTATTCACCACGAGGAAGAAGTAGTTTGGGAAGACCAAGGAAAAGATGGAAAGAGCAGCAATTTGGAGCCGGAACAGGCTAGTAAATAAGCCTAAACCGTGACGAATAAGAAGATATATAATCTAATTCCCTCAAATCATGGTTAATGTTACTATCCTTCCTCATTCCCGGTCTACCTACTGGTTTTCCTACAAGGAGTTACCATGCCGCTCTTTCATTCTCCATTCGTGTCACATGTCATGCCGATCGCTGTCTATGAGACTTAACTGTTCTTATTATATCTGGTTTCCATTAAGATTGTGTATCTAGCTGTTATGTAGTCTTCTCCATTCGCCTGTCGGTTCATCTCTCTTTGCTCCAGAAATTTTCCTAAGAACTTTATTCTCAAACACTCGTAATCTTTTTTCCTCCCTTAAAGTAAGAGTCCACGTTTCACATCCATGTAATATAACTGGGAGAATAATAGTTTTATATATTTTCAGTTTTACGTTTTTTTGAGATAAGTTGCGACAAGAGTCCCCCATCATTGCATGCTATCATTAAAAATAAATAAATAAATATGATCTTAGATGTTAAATGATCTACAAATATATATAGCCCACTGCTGTGTTCTCGAGATAGCGTGCTGCCTTGTCACGCAGCGGGCCCGGGTTCAATTCCAGGTCGGGACAGGTTCCTGGGTGAGGTTTTTTTCGGGGTTTTTCCTCACCTGTAAGACAAATGTCAGGAAGCTTAGGGTCCAACGATCCCCGAAAATCATCCGACCATCATCATCATCATCCTTATCAATATCATCATCATCCTTCACTGGTGTGGAAAGCAACGGGCAGCTACCACACCTATAATTCCCTAGTAAAGCTGCAAAGCATAGCATGAAAATGCTATGATTGCAGTGAAAGACCTGCCTTCGGGATATATATATATGCTGAAATGAGATATCTTCGGAGGACTGCAGGGTACACACTACTAGATCACAAAAAAAATGAAGACATCTTAGAAGAATTACACATGGAATCTTTAGAAAACAAAATTTCTGATTATAAGTCAAGATGGATACAACATGTTCATCGAATGGAAGATCACAGAATACCCAAACAAATGTTAAGATATCAACCTGCAGGAAGAAGAAGACCAGGACGTCCACTCAAAAGACTTTTGGATGGTGTTTCTTTTAAGGCCGAAACAGGCCAACAAATGGCCTAAATTCGTGAATGTACTATGATGATGATATATATATATATATATATATATATATATATATATATATATATATACACATATATATATATAATTAACTAAACCAACTCCTTGCACTATCGAACCCGGAGGTTCGTGACCGCGCGGACATAAGGTCGCTAAACAACCCTTCATCTTCTTCTTCTTGATCGGTGCTAAGGTCTTTGTAGTCTGACCTTGACCTTCCTTTTAACGGCATTCCAATCACTTGTTTTAGATATCCACTTTTTAATTGCAGTCTGTTTCAGATCATTCTGTACATGATAATACCATCCCTATCTGAACTAATGTTTTCCAATTACTCGTATCACCTGTAAGACTCTGTATCACCAGTGAAAGCAGGCCCTTACCTGAAGTTCTACGAGACAATTACCAGTGTAGATATCAATCCCTGTGTCAGGGCTACATAAGTAGGTAGGCCTATAGGATACTACTCCTAGCGCGACAGGCCTAGAAGGCCTTTAGCCTACCAGCCGGCTGCTAGCCTCACATCCACATGTCAATCACAGAGGTAGATGATCACCAGCCAGTGTAGGGGTGACATGTGATCAGCATGTCGTGTCCCCAGCTGTTATAGCTGGTTTTCTCAACCTGGAGTCGCTACTTATTGGCCTCACGATTCTGGGTGGGCACTGGTCTCATACTGGCCGAAATACCATGAGAAAATTTCTTCCCCCATGGAGACTCGAACCAGCGCAAGTCCCTTAGCTCTGCGCCAAGGCTTCCTGCCTTAACCACTCGGCTACGGCGTGGGACGGTCCACATTATTTTGCCTTTTATTTTAAATAAAATAGTTTACAGGAATAACCTTCAAAAAAGCATATGATTCAATTAAGAGGGTGAAGTTATATATTATCCTGCTGGAGTTCGGAATTCCTAAAAAGTTAGACTTATACGAATGTGTCTAAATGGCTCAAAGAGTAGGGTGCGTGTAGGCAAGCAGTTTTCAGACACTTTTGTAATCCAGAATGGGTTGAAGCAAGGAGATGCACTATCTCCTCTACTATTTAATTTTGTTCTAGAGCATGCCATTAAATCTTTAGAGAATGAGGAAGGCTTACAATTGAATGGTATCAATAAGCTGTTAGTTTATGCTGATGATGTAGTACTACTGGCCGACAGCAAGGAGATACTAAAGGCCAACACGCACACACTATTGAGTAACACTAAGAAATTAGGACTGGAAGTAAATATCAGTAAAACTAAATATATGGTCACACGTAGAAATTCAGTATATAATGGAAATGGACAGCTAATGACAAATGAGGGAAATTTTGAGGAAGTGGCTGAATTCAAATACCTAGGAACAATAATCACAAATAGGAATGAGATGCACAAAGAAATTAAACATAGGCTCAATTCTGGAAATGCGTGCTATTATGCATTGCAGAGACTTTTGATGTCCCAACTCCTTTCAAAAAACGTTAAGCTGAAAATATATAAAACTATTATTCTACCTGTTATATTATATGGGTGCGAAACATGGACTCTTACTTTAAGGGAGGAAAGGAGGTTACGAGTATTTGAGAATAAAGTTCTTAGGAAAATTTTTGGACCAAAGAGAGATGAACAGACAGGTGAATGGAGAAGACTACATAACAATGAACTACATGGTCTTTATAGGAAGCCAGATATAATAAGAATAGTTAAGTCTCGTAGACTGCGATGGGCAGGACATGTTGCGCGTATGGGGAGTGAAAGACATGCATGGAGGCTTCTTGTAGGAAGGCCAGAGGGAAAACGCCCAGTTGGTAGACCGAGAATGAGGTGGGAGAACATTAACTATGATTTGAGGGAAGTAGATTATACAGGGAATGATTGGAAAGCATTAGCTCAGGATAGGGATGTATGGAGAGCTTATGTCCGCGCGGCCATGAACCTACGGGTTCGATAGTGCCAGTGAGTAAGTTACAGGAATAACAAAATGAGTACTTTACCTAATGAAATGTATATTTCTATGAACCATTATATTGATTTTGCTTTCACTGATGCATTATTTGTACAGCAGGGCTTCAGTATAAACCATCTTTAAATTATTCCCTCAGTGAGAAGGTCAACATAATTCTGAAACATCCAACAGTCCTAGTCCTTCAAACTTTTCCTCTACCCACCTTTCAAAACTTTCAAGTAAACGACAGACCTTCACTGGTGAAGATGGAAAAATCCGAAGAACAAGTCCTCCGGGAGGGACTTTAAGCCGTGGGTCCTGAGTCTTAAGATTTTCATGTTCGTAAAAGAAACACAAGCCTGAATAAAAAGGCCTCTGTGCAAAATTTAACAGATCTTCATCCATCCAAGTAGTACCTCAGTTGCCTACTAGATGTCTCATTGAGGCGATGTGCTTCGTTAATATCTATATGTAAATAAGCGTAATTAAATTAGCCTGGTTAAAGAAACTCCCATTAGGGAGCGCCCATGTCCCTATGCGGGACATTCATTGGTGAAACAGATTACAATGTTATTCTCCTCATCTTATCCCTGGCCTACCTACTGTCATAGCCGAGTGGTTAAGGCAAGAAGTCTTGGCGCTAAGCTATGGGACTTGCGCTGGTTGGAGTTTCCATTAGGGGAAGACATTTTCTCATGGAATTTCGTCCAGTATGGGACCGATGCCCACCCAGCATCATGAGGCATTTGGGTAGCTACAGTAAGTAGCGGCTCCAGGTTAAGAAAACTAGCTATAAAGGCTGGGAGACCCGACATGATGACATGTCACTGGCTGGATGATTAACACATCACATGTGTGGATGTGAGGTCAGCAGCAGGCTGATAGGCCAAAGGCCTTCTATCTGTTGCGCCATTAGGTAGCAGTAAGTTTCCTTTCGATGTCCCTCTTTCATTCCCTATTCGTGCCACATGTCCTGCACGAAACAGAACTCCTCCTATTACCTATAGTTTCCCATGCCCTCTTTTATTCCTTATTCGTGCCACATGTCCTGCACGAGACTAAATTCTTCTTATTACATATAGTTTCCCATGTCCCTCCTTCATTCATTATTCGTGCCACATGTCCTGCACGAGACTAAATTCTTATTACGATTTCTCATGCCCCTCTTCCTTTCCCTAATCTTGCCACATGTCCTGCATGATATTAAAACCTTCTTATTACATATAGTTTCCTATGCCCCTCTTTCATTCCCTAATCTTGTCACATGTCCTGCACGAGACACTCTTCATATTACATAAGGTTTCCCAATGAGATAATTTTGCTCAAAAAAACCATAACATTGGAGTCATTTACCTTGCCCATCCTCCTTTAGCAGCAGTGTCATCAGCCCCTGTGGTGCCATCTTTGGACACGGGGTAGGTACTAGCACGAGGAGTAGGTCGCGGCAGGCGATAGCGTGGATTGAGATTTGCAGCATTGTCCCAAGACATTTCTGTCAGCTATCAAGACAAATCAGGTCACGGCCCCCCGGTACACGGCGGCCATCCTTCTTCAATAACACACACCAACTAAACAATAACTCTTGCAGGCTGATTCACCATTACAACAACCAACTTGTTATATTTAGAAGTCACAATAATTCGCGTACACTTGCACCACCAACAAAACACTCTCACTAACTGGTCTCAAACTCGATATATTTTGGAATTGTACAGTAATATGGATGTAGGAATGTAACTTTCACGCTTGCCAGCTGAACAACATACGGAGACCGCGGCATCTACTTTTAGTGGCTTGGCTGAGTACTGCAGCAGCAGGACTATCCCCACCACCGCACCGTCTCCTCTCTTGGCACTGACTCACATAATACACAACCCGAAGAAAACATCTCACACATGCATAGCAGCCCCTTATGCACCTCACTCTGCCGTGCCAGTAAAACTTTTATTATCCAAACAAACTTTTCTCTAAGGTCAAAGTACTTGTCAACAGGTGGTTTGTTGTTTGATTGTATCTGCCATTTTCTGCTTCAGTCACTACATTGTGTCTAATACAACACGTTATTATTATTATTATTATTATTATTATTATTATTACTATTATTATTATTATTATTACTATTTTCATCATCATCATCACAAACTTCTAATGCAGAGAAAAAAAAATAAAGGGAAGAAAAACTGGAATAAAATAATTGGATCATGAAAGCAGAGTTAACTATTGGAGAACATTATATATTATTAATATTATTATTGTTGTTATTATTATTATTATTAAAAAATAAGAAATACTGTCATACGAGAAAAAAATGAATATTAGATATTCAATAGTAGATTATATAAGATACTAGCGTGACACCCGGAAGACGTTGTCCTGCCCGAACGTTCAATTCTCATGTCATGGGCGGACGATAAAAATATGTTACTTTTTTACCATAAAATTCAACAATTAGGACATAATTAGATATTATTAAATAAGTTCGCAAGAAAACCTCTTACAGCCTTCTGTTGTGGCTCAAGAAGTGTGAATGATGACGTCACATAGTCATGAACATTAGAATTGTACCCTCCTTTGCAGATAAGTTAAAACCCGTAATATAACAATTATATTAGAATGAAAAAAAAGATAAATTGATGAGAGTGAGTAAAAACAGTTTTTTTTTCAGCTAGATTTCATTTCTGACTCACTGTGCACCGGTCCCATACTGGCCGACATTCCATGAGAAAAATGTCTTCCCCCGTAGAGACTCGAACCAGCGTAAGCCCCGCGCCAAGACTTCTTGCCTTAACCACTCGGCTACGGCGCGAGACTCTTGGTATCAATGAAAGACAAAAATGGTTATTGCGAGTTATCCATAAGAGATAAACATATGCTGTCGCGGACTTTTTGTAGAGCTTTTTGAGATATTCAATTCTGTGTACATTAATTTTGTGTATTTGTTATGGTTTAGGCAGCGTAAGCCATTTAAGCGTCCAAAGAGCTACTTTTTTTTCACGTTTTCCACTACAAAGGGCGATTTTTAAGGGTGTGGGAGTTGAGTATCACAACTCTCTTATAGCCTATGTTCATCCCGGGAATCTCCTGAACATTTTGGAAAAACCCTATCACAATCGAATCAACGGTATGGCCGCGCATAAAGTACGAACAAACAAATATACAAACAAACGAACATTAATTTGTATATATAAGATAAGCAGTTAAATTGGTAAGGGCACGTACGACGAATGCAAGAAGAAAGGTTACCCAGAAAAACATTGGAATGGTGTCGACCTGGAAGAAGAAGGAAAGGAAGACCTAGAAACTCGTGTATGCAAGAAATAAGAACTGGAATGAGAACAAGAGGACTGGAGGGCATGGAGTAACTGGATAGAGACGAGTGGAGAAGGAAAATAAAACTTTAGGCACAGAAAGATGTGTAAACATTAAAAATTTGTATATAAATAATTACATTATTATTATCATGTCCACCGCTGACTGCCTTATCACGCAGGGGGCCCGGGTTCGATTCCCGGTCGGGACAGGCTCCTGGGTGAGGTTTTTTCGAGGTTTTTCCTCACCTGTAAGACAAATCTCAGGATGCTTAGGGCCCAACGGTCCCCGAAAATCATCCGGCCATCATCATTATCCTTAGGTGTGGAAAGCAACAGGAAGCTACCACACCTACACAATTCCCTAGTAAAGCTGCAAAGCATGAAAATGCTATGATTGGAGTGAAAGACCTGCCCTCGGGCAGAATTACGATGGATTATCATTACGTAATTTGAACTTCTAACCCAGAACACAACAAATATAAAAATAAAAGGGAAAAAATACAATTAAAATAACGATTGCAGTTTTTTCTCCGCCATTTGCTGATGATCAGCTACCGATGGCACAAGATTACGAAAATTTAGAAAACATGACAAGAAAACTGATGGAGGAATATGATAAATGGGGATTAAAGATAAATTTTGACAAAACCAAGTACATAGTAATAGGAGATAAAACAAAAGATCTGATTTTCGAAGACGGACATAGAAAAACAAGAGCAAGTGAGAAATATGGAGGCCTATGTTGGGGGCAAAAAATTACTGCAGTTGGTAGTCATGATGTTGAAATTAATGAGACGATAAATAAGGGCAAATATTAAATGTGAAGAAGTATTTTAGTCATTATTTTCCACGTTGTGGGCGCAATTTTGAAGAAGTAATTCTTTTCCCATGTTATGACGATGTTTTGAAGCAGCTAACTCTCTTCATTGCCCGATGTTGTAGTAACATTTTGAAGGATTAGTGTCCCAAAATAATAAATAAGAATTACTGGTTCAGGTTGGGTTTGATTTTCGGTAGAGCTGGATTCTCTTCTCAAGGTCGAAGTTGGTACACAAGATAGGAAAACACTTTAAAAATCACTAATAACTGATTCTTGTAGAAATAGTAGTAAATTTATTTACTATTTAATTTCCCAGCAGATCAAGTAAATATAGGTGGTATTATTCTTCACTGTCAATTAAAATTAAATTATTTTAATTTCTTAAATCAACTGTTCTTCTGGTATTAAATTTCACATTTTATCAGGAGAGTTGTTACAGCTTCTATCCTTGATGAAAGTTATATGCAGACTGTCTAGTGTAATTCTGTTATAATTTTAAAGAACATTATTACATCACATGATTTTATATTTAAATTCTATTGGTTAATGGTCCATTAAATACCAGGTTTAAATTTGATTTGTTAAATCAAAAAGTTAATTGTTTTTAACATCCAATCAGAATTTAGTATAATTTTATTTAAAAATATTAAGTTAAGCAGGTGTTCCTATTACAGTTATAACAGAAAACTTTATATTTCGGACAACAATGACTTAAGACACAATTTTAAAAGCATTATTTAGAAAGACTGTTATATAATACAATTTCTTTAATTGTTACTTAGACATTTTTATTCAACAATAAACAACAATTAATTATTTAGATGTTTTTTCTTTATTTAAGTTATATTTAAATATTAAAAGAATTTTAAAATATAAAATTATTAACTTTAACTTTCATATTTATTATGATATTAAAATCGTGCTATAAATGCTATTTTATGGGATCGTAATGTAAGTTATTTTCTTCTTCTTCTTCACTTCACGGGCTAGGCAAATTGCCTGTGGAAGAAGAATAAGGAGAAGAAGAGAGAGACGAGTTTGGTCGGGTTACCAGCCCAGACGCACAATTACATTCCCTAGTGGATCGGGGATTTATTTCGGAGTTTCCTTCTCCTAGACGGGTTGATAACCAAAGCTTTGGAGTCCCATCTACCCCTTGTCTTGCAGGTTTCCTCTTCCACCTTCTTTACCGTTGAGAACAAGTTTCTTCTTCCGCTTCTGATGCCGTTGAGGTTCCCGCGTTGAAGCTAGTTCGCTTCCCTTCTCCTCTTACTAGTTAAAAACATAAATTCTAAAAAACAAACATTTTTAATACAATAGTAATGAGTACAAGACAGAAACATGGAAATTAAAATCAAGAACAATTAATTGGCTAAATTAAATTCTGTAGAAATTGATCTTATTAGATAATGAACAAATTCCTTATACCGACGTCGTTAAAAACTTGGGATTTTACTTAGATTCTAATTTAAATTGGCATGTGCAAGTAAAACAAACATCTAAAAGGATCTTCTCCATAATGCATTCCCTAAAGCGACTTAAACATTTTCTTCCTACAACTCTTAGAAGAATTTTAATCCAAACTTTAGTGATGCCGCATTTTAATAATAATAATAATAATAATAATAATAATAATAATAATAATAATAATAATAATAATAATAATAATAATAATAATAATAATAGCTTTATTTTACCTGGCAGAGTTAAGGCCTTAAGGCCTTGTCTACCACTCAACCAGGTTTAAAAAAAATACAAAAAAAATAGTCTTAAATCTAAATTACAATATATATATATATATTGTAATCGTTATATATAAACGATTACAAGTTATGAATACAATACAATTAATATTTTGACTACTGTGACGTTCTACTAACTGACATAAGTGACGGGTTGACGGACAAACTGCAGCGTGTCCATAATATGTGTATCAGAGTCATATTTAATGTTCGAAAATACGATCACATTTCTCCATTATTCCACGAATTGTCATGGCTACATCTAAAAGAGAGAAGAAAATCGCACTGTCTAATTCTCCTATTTAAGATCCTACATACCTCGATTCCCAATTACTCGTATTTATCATCCCGTTTCCAGTATCTATCCTCAAACCACAACTTACACACAAGATCACAACATAGGACATCACATCACTCCATGTCATATACCATCTTCACTTCTCGCAACTGGAATTCCCTACCATAAGAAATAAGGGGCTGCCGGACATTGACATCTTTTAAAAGAAATCTAAATTTATATTTGCTCTAAACTCGACTTCATTATTATCCAGTGTAAGGTATATATATATATATATATATATATATATATATATATATATGTGTGTGTGTGTGTGTTTCTCGTATAATGTATCATAATTATATTATTATTATTATTATTATTATTATTATTATTATTATTATTATTATTATTATTATTATTATTATTATTATTATTATTATTATTATTATTATCGTATCATTATTGTTTATTACCCTATAAAATGTTGTTTGTACATGACATTTACATTACTACATTATTGTATCTTTAACTGTTTATAATTAGTATAGTGTATATCTATATTTGTCGAATATTTATTTGTATTTGTGCTGGTTGAGTGGAAGAGAGGGCCTTATGGCCTTAACTCTGCCAGAATAAATAAAGTATTATTATTATTATTATTATTATTATTATTATTATTATTATTATTATTATTACTATCATCATCATCATCATCATCTTTGGATGCGTTCAGCTGGAAGTTCTAGAAGAGATCAAATAAGAAACAGTGTAATTAAACAAAAACTCCAATTGTGGATTTCATTAAAGAAATGATTAAATGGTATGGTCATGTCAAAAGAATGACAGAAGACAGATTCCCAAAAATAATACTAGAATGGGTACCACTTGGTAGAAGAAGAAGAGGACGGCCAAAAATAACGTGGATTGGTGGTGTTTTGAGCAGCATGAGGAAAAAGGATTGCACGATAGAGATTGCAATGACATAGAGAACTGGAGGAGAAAAATTGGACGAAATAAAACATTGAATGCATTAATTTTGCAGATGATATAGTATTAATTTTTGACAGAGAGGACAGGCTACATAAAACAGTCTATCAATTAAGTAATATATGTAAGGAATATATCATCATCATCATCCAAAGGCACGACAACTTCAAAAGTGAAAGTTTTGTCCTTCTCAACAATCAATCCTTCTCTTGCCATATTCAAATTAGTCACTTTCGTTTTCTTTAGATCGTTCCTTGTGTCATCCTCCCATCTGATCTTCGGTCTTCCTACAGCTCTGCCTCCTATAGGTTTCCATTTGTAGAGTTTTTTGACCAGTCTCTGATCATCCATTAGAACTATAATATAATTTCAAAATCAAAAACTAAAGTAATGGTTTGCATAGAAGTTACCGGTACGCAGTAAGAACAAAAATAGTAATAGAAGATAAAGTATTGGAACAGGTTTCATACTTCCAGTATTTTGACTGCGATATAACTTGTTATGGATAAGAACAAGACATAAACAGGAAAATGCAGAAATTTCAACATATCCGTAGATCAATCAGACGATCACTGAGGAAAAAGTTGGAAAAGATATTATAATCGCCTTCTTCTTAATTCATACAAGTCGTAGGCCTAGATCACACTTATGAATTCAGTACCCAGCGCTGGGCGGCCCAGAGATCTCTTCCCTGTTGGACAATATCAAAGCATGGCTTTGGGAACTCTATCTGAACTGTTCCTCACAAATGATTCATCCAGTTGTTCCGGTATTCATGTATGCACTTAATGACTGCTTCTAAACGTAGTTCCTTCAAGAATGCATCATTGTGTTAGTAATCCCACTTGGTGTATCCTGCTGTATATCTCATTTCACTACAAGTTAACCTGCTCTCTTCTCCTTTCCTCAAAGTCCATGTCTCACTGCCGTAACAAAGTGCAGGTCTTGCTAAGGTTTTATATAACCGTACTCTGGTATCTCTCTCTGGACTAATGAAGGTTTCATTACTGAATTCATTATTCCATGGTTTTATTGAAATTAAATAAATATATTAACACGGGAATTAGATAAATCCCCTTGGATATAAACGCTTTGCGGGAAGTTAGATGGCCAAAAGATAGTCAGGAAGCTTTACATTATACTGTAGGGGTGCAGAGAGACGATAATTTCAAAAGCTATGAGAGATGTTAGGGCTATAGGATACCTTACGTGACTGTAATGAGCAATCGACATGATTTTGTAAATGTAAATGCACATCTATCTTCAACGGTGTAACAGCCCAATGTTGGACCTTAACATCTCCTCTGTTAGGAGTTACTACACCAAGTTAATTTAGTTATTCTCATTTCCTTACAGATGTCATGAATGGTATGAGGTCAACATATGACACAATGAGACATCTAGCAGGCAATTAAGGTACAGTAAAACCTGTCTATGAAGGAATGTGACGGTTCATTAAATATATTTCCGTCTGAGCAGTTTTCTTTCTTATAAAGGGTTCCCGAATTACAAGCTTGAATTTTCTCACGCAATGTAAGGGTTTTACATGCGCGCTTTAAAGACATAACGTATTGAACTGAAATAAAGACAAAATAGTGTATGTAACACAGTACAGTTTGCACGACAATACAAAACAACTTTTTTTTACACAAAAGAGAAGGAACTCAACTACAGGAGGAATGAAGAGTTTCCCAACTCCCTCGCAGGTTACGTAAGCAGGCAAGGAAAAGCGAGGGATTCTCTGTTGTCACACATGAGCAAGGGTATCCCCGCAATGCAATGGCAACACAAGAAGGTAAAACGATATAATGCAGTAGCGTCATGTGTGGTCATTAATACTGTAATTAGAACGTGCTTAAGAATAATTTTACGTCTTACTGAGGTAAAAATTAACTATTGGTGCTTTAAAAACGCGTTATGGAGGTTTCCGGCTTATACAGCACAATTTACATATAAAATCGTACCGGTCTGGAAATTTCTTTCCGCCTCTACAGGTCTCCTTCTTATAAAGGTTCCGGCTAAGACAGGTTCCACTGCATTTACTAGGATGATGAAGGTCGATAAATATTGCTTAGAGGCTTCTTTATGCATGCTTAAGGTTCTTTTGATATAGCGTCATCTCAAAAGAAACCGCTAATTCAAGCCGATTGACTGTCAATCGGACGGTAATTTCATTAATTTTGACCGTTAACGTGATCAGCGAAGCTATAACACGAGCATGAAAATCTTGACTCGGGACCCACGGCTTAAAGTCCCTCCCGGAGGACTTGCTCCTTTATTTTTGCATCCTAAAATTTCATCTACCCCAAGACTCTCGGGGACCAGAAGCAAGGAACGTAACAACCTGTCCATCGCTGCCGACTGTACATATACATGGTCCCACAGAAGATCAAGGACGATTAGAATGTGTATTTCATAGGCTTTCGCAATACAATAAGAAAATTTGTCTTATTGAGTTATTCTCCCAGTTATATGGATGTGAAAAGCAGACTATTACTTTAAGAGAGGAGAAAACATTACGAGTATTTGAGAATGAAGTTCATAGAAAATTTTTTGAAGAAGCCTCCAAAAAAACAAGACAGGATAAAATAAGAAATGAATTCCTTTGGAGAGAAATGAATGTCACTACATCTGTTGCTAAGAAGATTGAAAATCAAACGCTTAAATCATATGACCATGTACAAAGAATGGAAAATGAAAGGTGGCCAAAAAATATATACCAATGGTCACCCCCTGGAAGAAATAAACGTGGCAGACCAAGATGGAAATGGAAAACCTACGTCAGAACCATGGATGATAGGAATTTGGAAGAGGGAGATTGGAATGATAGAGATAAATGGAAACTGAAGACGGCAAACCTATAAGTGGAGGAAAGCCGAAGAAGAAGAAGAACATTTTTTGAACCAAAGAGAGATGAACAAACAGTTAATGGAGAAGACTACATATTCTAACAGTAGCTACATGATCATTATGGAAAACCAGAACTGTTAAGAAAAGTTGACTGCGAAGGGCATGAAGAAGTAAATTGCTGTCCCCCGTTGTGGTGACATTTTAAAGCAGTAATTCTCTTCATGCCCGATGTTGTAGTAACATTTTGAAGAAGGATTTGTGTCCAAAAAAGAATTACTGGTTCAGGATAGGTTTGATTTTCGGTAGAGCCGGATTCTCTTCTCAAGGTCGGAAGTTGGTACACTGGATAGGAAAACACTTCACAATCATAAAAAAATGTTTCTTGTAGAAATAATTACAAATTTATTCACTTTGTAGGTTCCCAGCAGATTAAGTAAATGTAGGTGGTATTATTCTTCACTGTCAATTAAAATAAATTATTTTCTTTTCTGGAATCAATTATTCTTGTATTAAATATTACATTTTATCTTGAGAACTCTTCTTGCTTTTATCTTTGTGGAAAGTTGTATGCAGAATGACTAGTGTAATTCTTTTATAATTTTAAAGAACATTTTACATCACATGATGGTAATTTTAAATTCTATTGGTTAATAGTCCATTAAATACAAGGTTTAAATTTGATTTGTTAAATCAAAAAGTTAATTGTTTTAACATCCAATCAGAGTTTAGTTAACTTTCATTTAAAAATATGAAGTTAAGCAGGTGTTCTTATTACAATTATAACAGAAAGCTTTATTACTCTGACAACAATGACTTAAAACAATTTTTAAAAGCATTCTTTAGAAAGACTGTTATGTAATACAATTTCTTTAATTGTTACTGAGACATTTTTATTCAACAATGAACAACAATGAATTATTTAGATGTTTTTCTTATTTAAGTTATATTTAAAATATTAAAAGAATTTTAAAATAAAAAAATTATTAACTTTAACTTTCATTTTTATTATGATATTAAAATCCTGCTTTAGGCAGGACATGTGGTACGAATGGGGGAATGAAACAGGGGGAGGGAAACTCAGTGTAGAAACTAGAGGAGGGAAAGTGCCCAGAGTTATCTCCGAAGTAAAAAAAAAAATTAATGCCGAAGGTATCATAATCTAAGAATGAAGGCCAGGAATGAGCAGGTAAATAATATCAACTATAACTTGAGAGAAGTAAAGTATACATGGGATGATTGGAAAACATTACCTCAGGATAAGGATGCGTGGAGAACGTATGTCAGTATGACCATAAACATCCAGGTTCAATAATACCAGCTAGTTAGTTCTTTCATTGCCAATGTAGTTCCCGAACAGTATGATATTAAAGCTGTGATATTTTTTTTTTTTTAATTTGAACAAGTTTTTACAACCTGCGTTTTACGCTGTGGGTACATCGCAGGATATTTAGTTTACATTTTATATGGTTTTACAATTAATGGATTACAATTAATATGGATTATTTCAGTGTCTGGAATATTTCATTTATGTATTTGATTTTGTGTGGAATTTAATAACTTTTCTTAGCACTATATTTGGATCCTTGATGTGCGCTGGTCTGTTCTTTTCTTGCAGTGAAGTAAAAGATGCATAGCTGTTTGGTCGTCTTCTGAGCATGGACACTTCGGTGAGGCTGCTTTTCCAATTCTGTGTAGGTATTGTTGGAATTTTCCATGGTTTGTGAGGAATTATGTAAGTACGAAAGTTGGATTTAGGACGGTTTCTTGCCTGGTATGGATGTTTGGGAAGAAGAGTTTTGTTTGGTGGCCTTTGTGTGATGATGTGTACAGCGCGTTCCAGATGTCTGTGTAGTATTGTTTACAAAATGAAATAGGTAGTCTGTCATATACTAGAGTTCTTTGAAACGTTGAGTCTATTTTTGCTAGGAAATCTGCCCTTTCGTTTCCGTAGTGTCCAGTGTGGCCTCGGATCCAATAGAAGTTTACTTGATTGTTACTCTGTATGTATTGAACATCTGCCCTGATTTGACTTACAATGGGATTGACTGATTTGCTTTTTTTTTATTGCTTTAAGTGCTGCTTGTGAGTCAACGTTTATGGCGTATTTAGTTTTAGGTTTTGTATATTTTTTATCCATTTTAGTGCCATCTGAATTCCAAGCAGCTCGGCTTGAAATACTGTATAGACTAGGAAGAAAATAAGTTTTCTCAAAATCAGCAAAACTGCACCCCGAATGCTCAGTATTTCAAGCCGAGCTGCTCGGAATTCAGATGGCACTAAAATGGATAAGAAATATACAAAAACCTAAAACTAAATACGCCATAAACGTGGGACACTGTGTCTAATGCTGTTGTTTCTGCTAAACAACCATCTGAAGATCGAGATTTCAGTATCGAGTTTTATCACAAGATGGTGTTTGCATCTACTTCAGATATTCCTGAACAACACAACGAGTTTGTAGTATCGAGTTTTACCACAAGATGGTGTATACAGCTACTTCATATATTCCTGAAGAACACAATATAAACAAACTAATCTTTTTTTTTCCCCCAGTTCATTTATTATTGCACAAAATAATTCACTGGCACTATCGAACCCATAGGTTCATGGCCGCGCGGACATAAGCTCTCCATACATCCCTATCCTGAGCCAATGTTTTCCAATCATCCCCTGTATAATCTACTTCCCTCAAATCGTAGTTAATGTTATTCTCCCATCTCATTCTTGGTCTACCAACTGGGCGTTTTCCCTCTGGTTTTCCTACAAGAAGCTTCCATGCACGTCTTTCATCCCCCATTCGTGCCACATGCTCTGCCCATCGTAGTCTACGAGACTTAACTGTTATTATTGCAGAAAATACCCATAAAAATTGACTCAGCCTAAATTAAAAATGTAGAAATGAGAGGGTTGACTGGAACTGAATTTCTATAAAAATAAACACACGATCACAAGAAATATATTACTAAATACGACACTCTACAACAAATGGGTGTGGGTTTGGGGGAGTGACGGAATTCAATAATACAGTATAACGTTAAATAGGAATTAAGTATGGTATTGTAAAAAAAATGAATAGAACCCAATTCTGAAAAGCATCTTATAAATTACAGGGACTCTTGTCTCCCCAACTTCTCTCAAAAAATTGTAAACTAAAAATATGTGAAACGTGGCATCTTCCAGTTTATACTAGGCCTGTATGGATGCGAAACACAGTATATCTATTAGTTAAGGAGAAAGAAAGATTACGAATAATTGAAAATACAGTGCTTATAAAATTTATCAGACCAAAGAAAGATAAATACATAGGTAAATGGAGAATGCTACATAACGGTGAGATAGATGATTTTAAGGAAAACCAGGTGTAATAAGAACTGTCATATCTCATGGACTGCAATGGCGACATATGGCATAGATTTGGAATTAAAAAGGGGCATGGAATGTTCCTGTACGAATACCATAACCGCCTTCGAACTTAGGTATAATATATATATATATTATGTACCTTCCGCATTTAATTTTTTTTCTCGCTTCGGAAATAACTCCAAATCACAGCGCTCAATGGTACCATATTCGATACATTCAAAGTTTCAAGCTTTTTTTTTAAGTTCTCATTTTTATTTTTGAATTAACACAAATATTTTCGATGGCTCTAATTAATGTATTGGGTATTTATACAAATAATTTGTTGAGGAAGACTGATACAACAGGTACAAAGTTTTATCGTTTTTTTAAATAAATAGATTAATGTCCCAAATGGGTAAAACGATGAGGTTCTATGATTCATTGCAACACAATTATATGACTAGTGTTGTAGGTAAAGGTAGTATAGATATTGCCTTTTTGTTTTATTTAGTTTTTCCTTATGGGGAAACTTGTTTTTCACGGTACGACAAATGCGTTACTCAAATGTTTTAAATTTCCCCTTGCCAACTTAAAAATACTAAAGTATTGTATTCCAATTACCTTCTAGGGAGAATATCCTTAGAAATTCCCAACAAATTACTGTTTCATGTACATTCTACTTAATATGTTATAATTATGTATTAATTATTAAAGATACTGTGTGTTATTTTGTTGAATAGAGTTTCTGACGTTGGCTATTCTGTTAAATATGGGTGCGGCGTGTGAAACTTGTAAATAGTTTTGCGTTGGCATTTGAGAAGGGCGTTGACAGACTGGTGTAAATTACTTTTGGGCACATAAGTGAGATTTGAATTTGTTGGTAAATAAAACATGTAAGTTATGGTGGAAAAATGGCAACATTTATTGCAGATTTCAAAGATTTTTCATTGTAGTTTTGAAACTATGTAAAAAATGGATACAATACTTTAAAATCCATGTTTTTTAATAAAATATGAGCATTCTTCATAGTCTTATTTATTTAATGTTCTTAGTTACCAATATTAATAAATGTGGAGTATGGGTATTCTAATCTGTAATGAGTTCTGGTAGTTCGTCTGTTTCTAACCTATAATATGTTGGAACATCTGATGAACCAATAACAGTAGTTCATAGAATCAGTGAACGATATAATAAAAGACTAAGGAATGAGATGTAGGCCTAAATTAAAGACATTCAATTATTGGGCTATTCTGTGCCACCTGTGAATATTTAGTCGGAGGAAAAGTGTGTCATGTTGCCACTTTCCCAATAGAGCCAAATGTCAATATGTTTACTCATATATAAGGGAATTCTAACGCAGAAGTCCATCTACATTAGTATGAAGTTAGGATGAGAAAATTGACAAATGGATAAATTAGGGATCTCTCACATAATGCAACTATCAACAATGTGTTTTTCCCACTTTTACAATGTAAAATATGTATTAGTCATTGCTCTGACAGTGTAGCCAACTTACCATAAAAACCCACTAACAAACAAGTGAATGCCAAACTAATCTGGTGTTTGCTAACGACCATTTTATCACCCTAACCTATACAAACTAACACTAACTTGCCAATTTTTCATTTTAACTTGCCCAATAATGTACATGTGGGACTCCTGGCATAGAAACCTCTTATATGTGAGTAATCATGTTGGGAATTAGCTCTCGTGGGAAAGTGTGTTATCACATTGGCCAACTTGATGGTAGCAGTCACCTTTCCCCTGATCAAATTTCACAGGTGGCATAGAATAGCCCTAATAATATATTCCAATCATTCCCTATATATTTTTCCTCCTTCAAATCATAGTATTATTCTCCCACCTCATTCATGGCCTCTCTACTGTACTACCACAGAAAGAAAGTTCCAAGAAGGAATTATTCCTGTGGTTGCCCATGATCTGGAATTTACGTTAAGAACTCTCCTGGTACTTCATTATCATTCATCACCCATCATATCATTGGGGTAACTTAAGTCCGCCTTCCAGGTGCCCCAACCTAAGAAATGGATTACAGTTCCACCAATGCTAGGGGAGAAAGCCAGAAATGTCATAAAAGACAACCTGGCGGCATTAGACAAAAAAAAATGGAAAAACTGCACTTAAACTAGCGTGAAATATTTTCAAAGTCCTATAGAACAACAGTGTGCATGCACCAGAGTTTATAGAGCCAGCGATAACCCACAATCAAACCACATTGATTATCATCCTCGATTACTATCCGTCGCTATGAAATTTAAATTACCAATATTTGCAATAAATCCCCAAATCTATGTTAAAAAAATATATTAATAATATTGAAATTACCAAACGTTTATTAAAAATGGGTGTACACTTACTTATCACTCCCTAACGCTGATCCAACCAGCGATAGAAAAATCATAGACTAAGTAATATACTCTGTGGATAAAATAGCAGTTAGCATCACAATATTGTCTAACGGTGTCATAATATTGTGATTTGCATATTTAAATAAATACTTCAAAATTGTCTAATAATGTTATAAAAATTGTTTGAAAAAGTTTAAAATATTAAATAATGTTAGTAAATACAGAAGAAGAGCTATAGTTTACAACAATATAACTGAAAAATCAAGCGCTAGTAGAAGTGCAGTTGAGCCAAAAAAATATAATTACCTTGTTTTTACAGATAACACAAGATGGTAGTACTAAAGACTTGTTGGTCTCCAATTATTTGGAACAACAGCGTGAAATCTGGAAGTAGGGCTGTTGCAGGTTATACAACGGTAAGTACTTCATGCGTTCTAGGAAAGTGACTCTTTGGATAATGTTACAAGGTTTGTTATTTTCTTTTAATATTACTTTTTAGCTGGTCTTCTTCTACTACATGGAATTAAGCCATAGACCTATTACCACATCAAGAAACCGTATCCCTCCACCTAGTTATGGGGTGACCAATATTTCTTCTTCCTTTAGGTTGGTGAAGTAAAAGTCTGTTCAGTGCTATTCTTTCTATATGTTGAAGCCAGTTAGATCTTGAGTTTTGAATTTTTTTCTATGACACTGTAGATGTTTAATTCTGTTCTTTGCTGTAAAGCACATAAATATGTAAAATGGAGACTTTCACGACCGTTTTAAAATAATTATTTTAGTGTATTTTTTATTCCTCAAATCGGAAAAAAATTACTTTAACTTACCTGATATATTTTCAAAGTACTATTGAACAACAGTGCGTATGTGCCAGAGTTTATAGAGCCAGCAATATCCTACCATTGAACGACATATCGTTTCGATTATTATCGGCTTTTTTATGTATTTAGACACTTTTAAAATGTAATGAACCTAGAAGCTAATGTAACTAACTCATACTTAACTTAATTCAATTACTCTAACCTACGGTGGATCCCATAAATGCCCTTTTTTTTTTCACTCCTTAATAATCGCAACCATCAATAACCTACTGGTTCCAACTATATAATATACTCTCTGCAGAAAATAGCAAGTCACCATCACAATATGTGTATTTGAATAAATACTTAAAAATTATAAAATAAAGTTATAAAAATTGTTTTAAATATTTTAAAATGTTACTAAATACAGAAGAAGACTTATAATTCACAACAATAAATAGAAAAATCTAGGGTATTTATAAACTTGAGCCCTCAAATCACATAGATACACAAGATGCCTTCAAAACCTCACTAGATGACAAGATTTTATGATTATTGAAAAAGAAGATATTTCTTGTTTTCTCCTGACAACTGAGTTAGATAATTATGCCCAAAGCTTTGTTTATGGAATTTCAAAACAAAATCATAAAACATTTTTAATCCTTGCAAAGAAACGTCATTTAAGGGACAGAGGGAATCTCGTTAATCCATTCATGCACGTCATATGCTGAATGTCATTTTTAATAAGTAAATGTTAGCAACAATTAAAAAAATATCTAAAATACTGGTACACTTAGAATAACTAGTCTGCATGTAATTTTGAAATTATTAACATATTTCAAGATAAAATACAATGAAATCAATAATGTGTACACTACTAGTAAAATAAAATTAATTGCAAAAGTTCACAGTTATGAATGAATAGTCAGCCATTTGCAATATTATCTGTAACAATAAAACAAATGAAATATGATTTAATCAGTGCAAATCAGTACTACCAATTAAATTAAAATAAATATTATATCATAACTATTAAAAATATGTTTTATAATGTGAAATAATTTATTTTTAGTTAGATTTATAAATTTATAATGGAATAAATATTGATAAGAACTTATATGTCCATGTAATTACCTCATAGTGTTACTTCTTAATAACAATTATTAATTGTTTTCTATATGTTGGTACTTATATTTTTTACTCTATTATTCATTCTTTCCATTTTATTTAATTTCTTCTGATCCTGTGATGGTACGAACAAAGGTGGATCATGGGATCTGATGGATTACGGAAGATTATTTTCTATTGTATAGTTCTATTACAAAACTCGTACAAATTTCACCTTGTTTAACATACAGTAGTTGAATGCAGGTGATTGACTCTCTGAAAGCATTATGACGTAGATGCACAGAACTCACATCAACACGACTGCATTATTTTGTACATTTTACTACAGCAGAAGAAAATTCTGAATTCCTTGGCATGACAGACATAGAAGGTCCTTGACTTAAAGCCAGTTGCTGGCCTCATATCCACATGTGTTATGCAGAGATGAAAATCATGAAGCCCAAATAAGGGTGACATATGGTCAGCCAGGCATTGCTTTAACAGAGTTTCCACATGAGGTTTGCGGGTCAGCCCTGTTTTCGCCTAAAAGTATGGCTGTAATTATTCATCCTAAATGGTTAATTGATGAATAGGTTACATTCTATAAAGGATTCTCAGGATATCCGTTTTATGGGGAATCTTACTTTTCAAATACCTCTTATTTCATCTACTTTTACAACAAATTATATGTGAATTGCATGGACTAAACAAAAATGGGAAAAAGTTTAGATTACCTCAACCAATGAATTTTTCTAAGTTGTACAGAATCATAGATAAATATTTAATAATTATTGTTGCAAAACGTTTAAAATAGTACGAAATGTTAGTGAAAATGGAAAAATATGTAGAGTAATAGTATTACAAGATTTTGTCGGCTAGTGGTTATGTTCCTTGCCTCTAGTTCCAAGGGACACAGGTTCAAACCCAGCCGTGGTCGATGAATTTTTAGAATGGAAAAATTCAAGGAACAAGTCCTCCAGGAGGGACTATAAGCCGTGTGTCCCGAGTCTGAAGATTTTGAGCCTCATAAAAGAGCTACAAGCCTAAATAAAGAGGCCTCTACTCAACAATTTACTCGACATTCATCCATCCAAGTAATACGTTAGTTTATGGTGAAATTAAATGTTTCATACCTCTCCTCATATAAATGTTCTAAGTAGATCGCGATTTCAAGACTACAACGGTCTCATCTTCAGTACTTTCTTGGCGACTGATGTTATGTCGATCGGAAGAAACTCTTCTTCTTCCCTCTGTTGGTGGACCGATGAATCTCTGGATCAGGTCAAAATTTGCGGGAATTTTGATGTTCATAAGTTTTCCTTTGTTTTTCTGAATGTGGATCTTTTCCCAAACCGTGAGTTCCTTTTGTTTGTCTATTTGTTTAATTAGACTGGCTTTTGATTCAATTAAATGTTTTTCGGACCAAGCATGAGCAGCTACTGCTGGCTTTTCCACTTCTCCATTTTTGATGTTTCTAAGATGTTCTTTCACCCTTGTTTTCAAATTTCTTTTCGTTTTTCCAATATAAATTTTGTCACAATCCCTGCATTTGATCTGATAAATTCCTGATTTGTTTTCATTTTCAATTCTTTCATTTTTGTTGATTTTAATTATCCTATTAAGGCTGTATTCATTCTTTGGTGCTAATCTTATATTAAACTTTTTGAAAATTTTTTGAAATTTATAGTGTTTCATTGGATGGTAAGTGAATTTCTTGAATTATATTTTTTCTGTTTCTTTTATAAGTGTGCTTTCATTTATTAATTTTTGTCTTTTAAATTTATTTATTTTGTTGTGTACCACATTTTCTTCATAACTGTTATCTATTGCAACATTAATTATGTGTTCTTTTTTCTTTTTATATGAGGAGAGGTAAGAAACATTTAATTTCACCATAAATTAAACCTCATAGTGATTAATTCCTATAAAAGTTAAATACCTTAGTTGCCTACTAGATGTCTCATTGAAGCAATGTGCTAACCACATGTTACTCGTTGACATCTGTAGGTAAATTAGCTTAGGTAAAAAACTCTCTCTAGGGAGCACCCATCTCCCTACGTGGAACGTAAGGGATATACACACACATTACAAGAACATAGTATGGTAAAATCACAGGTCGAAGTATTCTAAACTTCAGCCCAAAAATGTAATGTGGAGATGTGTCTTATTCAGTATTTCACAACGTTTGTATTTTTGTTTCAGTTTTTCAGTTTTGTTCTCATTACGTTAATTGCATACATGATGAATGGTGGAGAATCAACACAACTCTATAGCCCTCTATTTGAAACAGATGTCCGTGGCTGTAAGTATGACATTTAGTAATAATAACAATAATAATAATAAATCCTTGGTGAGCATCCTAGAAGGTTCCTAGGGAAATTCAGATTTAAGGCCACATGCAAATACATTAGTCTCTACTCAAATTACTTCCAATCACTGGTGAGTTGACTTTCCGTGAGCAAGTGCAAAGATCGAATTAGCGACCCACTAACTGGTCATGCATGAAAGTCGTCGTTTTCGTAATATTGGCAAGAAATTACCCAGAATTCTCAGCGATAAAACCACTTCCGTTATTTTTGTCTGCTAGAGGAACACATTTACGCTTGCATCCAACAAATAATACCGTATACGACGACGTCTGCATCGCGCAATGTTATACCGATTCTCCTGTTCTTCCAGTTGAATTCTTTGGTAGACTCTATCAAATTCCTCTTCTCCGCGTAAACCAAAAACATGATCGAAGTCTTCAAGGTCTGACAAACTTGGATAAAGCAGCAAGGTACGCGGCAAGGTTTCAAACTACATCGGTTCCCTTCGGGAATCTCACGATTCGTTTCTCTCCTAAGTCACCTCGCCAGGTAGCTTACGAATTTCAACAATTATTATCACATGAACAGATTTTTGAGTATGCAAAAAACGTATTTGGATACAACTTTCTCAGCAGAGTACAGGCAGAGAACAACTTTTACGGTCTAATGCATTCATAGATTCGAGCCTTAATTTTATAATGAACTACTTCACTTCAGTGAACAATTCTGTTATGTATTGTTTTATGAATATTTGTTTATTCTTATTTCCATGATTGTTGAAGGCTGCTGCATTGGAAACCACATATTCTCGATATCCTTCTTCTTCTTCCCTTGGCTCTACGGTCCTCTAAGAACCTTGGCCTCCTTTAAAACATCTGTCCATTCTTCTCTATTCGTAGTTTGTTGCCTCCATTTTTTAACCCTCAGTTGTCTTAATTCTTCCTCAACCTTATCTGACCATCTTAGTTTCTGTCTTCCAACCTTTTTCTTACTCCCGGTTTCCCTCCTAAAATCTTTCTTGCACCTCTTTCTTGCTCCATCCTCAACACATGTCCTACCCATTCCAGTCTCTTTCTTCTAATATTCCTAATTCCCTATATAATTCTTTCAATTCCTGATTCTTTCTAATTCTCCATGTATCTTGTTCCTGTACTGCTCCATATATTCTCAATATAGGAAGTAACATTATGAGGTTCCATGGGTCTGCATTCATCTCACCTCATATTTTGTTATTTCTTGTAAGATATGTTTCAAAACATCTCTGCTCCATCTTCAGTTGGTACAGGGTGATGATCTTTAAGTTGTCAACCCTGTATATCGACTGCTGCTCCCTCTTTTTGTCATCCAAAGAACTTGTATATTAAATTTTCTGGAATTTCAAAATTGAAGTTCTCATCCACATTTTCGATGTTTTTGGTGCAAACAATTATATCTAACACAACTTTCATTTTCTTCGTGTAGCTCATAAATCTATTGGGTGATGGCAGCATAATGCAGGCTCCATTTTATAACAATCTTGTAATAGTAAATAATTTTTTTTTGTAAGCCTATGTTTTCCCTTTAGAGAGATTTAGGCGCTCTCCCCTACAGGGAAGAATTTGAACCATATTAATTTAGTTACACTTGTTTTCGTATAGATGTCATTTTGAGTGGTCTGTGGTCAGCGTTCCACCTCATACTGACATCTAGGAAACCAAGGTAGTACTAGAGGCCTTTTCATTCACGCTTAAGGATTTTTTACGAGCCTGAAAATTTTCAGACTCGGGACCCACGGCTTAAAGTCCCTCCCGGAGGACTTGCTTCTTGGATTCTTCCATCCTAAAAAGTCCATTGACCCCGGCCGGGTTTGAACCCGCGATCCTTGGGACCAGAGGCAAGGGGCATAACTAGTCCACCGCGGCCGACAAATAATTAGTGAAAATAAAATACTCATTATTCTGAACTTTATAAATGTTGGTTATCATTATATACCCCGAGGTCTTGCATTCATGATTATCTATTGTTTTAAATAGTTACAAAACACAAATGACCTCACCATATGGAAAAATATCTAAGTACAGAAGAACAAGGAGAGAATTATGAATTTTGAAATTCCCGAGGAGAGAAATTTAATATGCAAGTTGTTTGGACTACAAAAAGAGGGACCATGAGTTGACATACAGGGCCAACAACTTAAAGATAATCAGTATGTACCAACTGAAGATGGAGCAGAGATGTTTTGAAACATGTCTTGGGAGACATGTGGTGAGATGACGGCAGACTCAACTTATGTATCCAATAGATAAGTGGCTACATATATATCTACATAGTTTTCATATCTTGGATATAATTCAAGGGTGTTTGTTGGTGAAAGAGACATAACTTCTAAAAATTTATAAATATAGTAAGATAATAGGAATAATTAACAAAATCATGAAGCTTTCCCTAGTACAGCGACACACAAGAATATGTTTATATAAAACCTTAGCTAGACCTGTACTATGTTATGGAAGTGAAGCATGGACCATGAGGATTACTGTTGTTAGCAGAATAACGTCCCCTGGGGGTCCGCTTCACGGGCCCCAGCTGTGCTCACAACAGCAACAGGACACGTCCCCGGGTGGCGGATAGGGGAACGGTCAGTGGTTGGCTTGCATTCCTCCCGGCTAGGTCCAGACCGGACCTGTGGGCCATTTGTGAGGTCGTCAGGACTCGAGCAACCTGGCATGTAGATAGCTTGTGCTGTGCCCACTTCAGCAGCCAAACGAGCGCCCTGTTGTACTATTTGCTTACCTGTGGGAGCTTGTGAGCTCCTAGCCGGCCCATAACGGCAACAAGGCATGTCCCTGGGGCGTGGACCAGGGCACGGCTTGGACCAGCACAGAGGGGAGCAACTGTGCTGGCTCCCGGCTCAGCCTACGGGCTCGTGGACCAACTATGGGGTCGCCAGGAGATGAGTACCTGGATGCACTATAATCTCACACTGTGGGGCTTGAATCCTCAAGCCCTAGCCGGTCTCACAACGGCTGCAGGATGCATCCCTGGAGGCAGAAGAAGGAAATGGTCGGTGGATCTGCAACAGCAATCCTCCCGGCTAGGCTTGAGGAGCCCGTGGACCAACTGTGGAGTCATCAGGAATGAGCGACCTGATGTACTATGTAGCTCTGCAATTTCCCTGAAGTTGCAACTCCAACACCTTCTCCCTGAGGTGTGGTTTTATTGCCTGTGAACTTGAACAATGACCGTGATGTAGATAAGGGAGGACAAGTAGGGCCTTCTGGCCGAGGTATCCCAAGAGGTGGTGGAATGGGTCCAGATGTTAGCAGAATAACGGCTAGTGAAATGAGATTTTTGAGAGCAACACAAAAGAAATGTAGATATCATGCAAGCACTTGAATTACAATCAATCTCACAGTTTATAAATAAATACCAGTTACTGTGGAAAACTCTTGTACAACAAATGAATAGACTTCCAAAAGTTATGTTTCAGGACCATGCTCAAGGGATGTCCTAGAAAAATATTGACTGAGAATGCTTCACTGAAACCATAATAGGCTTTGGGCCTTAGACTTGTTGGCAAGAAGATGATGATGATATAGAATCAGAAGAAGAAAAACTTAATAGATATAAATTAAACTGGCTATAGACCATGCAAAAAAGAATGGATAATTCAAGAATCCCAAAAAAGATGATACAATATAAGCCCAAAGGACATTGTCAACTAGGAAGACCTCTTAAAAGACTGATAGCCTGAAAATGCCATGATTGCAGTGAAAGACCTGCCCTCAGGCAAAATTACTAAAAATTTCTTAAAGTAAATAGATAAGCAAGAATAAAACTTTTATGGAAATTCTAGAGCAACCGGAACCTTTATGAATATTATAATAATTATATGCATATTCTAGGAACATTTTAAGGATGTATTTTATTATATTTTAATTTTTTACACAAAAAATGAATTATGGCACAAGAAATGTATATGATATCTTATGCTTAACATTTTGTTTATTTCAGCAATGCAAGTGTGGGGTGGTTTCTTCATTTTCTACTTTTTGATGCTGATAGCATTTTCGATACTGATGGTGGTTGGTATATCAAAGCATAACCGAGGCATGATGATCCCGTGGCTTGCCTCTATGGGCATCATCATCTTGTTTCAGCTTGTGTTTGGACTGTGGCTCCTCGGAGGTTATTACATATATGTAAGTATAGCCATTATAGTTTTTATTATTGATTTAACATTTCTCACTGAAAGATAAATTATATTTGAAGAGAAAAATTTTCGCCTAGACCGAGACTCGAACCCGGGACCCTTGGCTTTCCGGGCCAAGTGCTCTACCAACTGAGCTACCGAGGCAAGTTACGATCTAGATGCAAATTTTTCTCTTATATACGTTGTAAATCCCTATCACCAAATGCTTTTGAAACCATTGCTTCTATCTTTGCAAATATAATTTATCTTTCAGTGAGAAATGTTAAATCAATAATAAAAACATCATTAGAAGCCTTACTGGCTTTATAAAGTAATGTTAAATTCCCAATAAATGTCTTCTTAACTAAGAAGCCGCCATTTGCAAAGATAGAAGCAATGGTTTCAAAAGCATTTGGCGATAGGGAATTACAACGTATATAAGAGAAAAATTTGCATCTAGATCGTAACTCGCTTCGGTAGCTCAGTTGGTAGAGCACTTGGCCCGGAAAGCCAAGGGTCCCGGGTTCGAGTCTCGGTCTAGGCGAACATTTTTCTCTTCAAATATAGCCATTATTTCTCAATTTATTGGTAGCAAGTAACACTATGAGGTAATCTATCAAGGGATTCAAGGCTACGTGGCCGTGGTGTTGCTTCCAGACATTTCTCCCTCAACTGGCAGAGGGCATCTTTAGTGGTGAGTACTTCTACGTAGTTGGAGGCTCGACTGTGCTGGTATTTATATAAGTTATTAATGAGATGGTTAAAATTCATCGGAGAACATATTGTTTAAACAACTCACCTCATAGGATTCATGCTTCCAAGATATCGCGATTTCAAACATAGTCATGTTCATCTTTAGCCATAACTCCAACTGACAAAATTCTTCGGCCGTCAACTATTCTATTGTCGCCATCTTCAGTGCTGCCATCTATGGTTGAATTTATGAACTTCGAAATCAATGATTTTGTCAGTCGGAGTTATGGCTGAAGATGAACATGACTATGTTTTAAATCGCGATATCATGGAAGCATGAATCCTATGAGGTGAGTTGTTTAAACAATATGAACACCAGATGGCAGTTTAGAAAATAATTCTTTAAAAGAACATCAGATGGCAGTTTGGATAATTAACGACAAAAGTAAAAATTGACAATCGTGAAAACAGCTGATGATGGTGATAAGAAATTGCCGATACTGCAGTGCTGTATTTAAAGAAATATAGAAGTATGAGGTATGAAATAATCATGATTAATTCTTATGAATATGTTCTCCGATGAATTTTAATGATTATACCTCATAATGACGATTTTTATTATTAATTTAACACTTCTCATAGAAGGATAAATTATACTTGAAGAGAAAAATTTTCGCCTAGACCGGGACTCGAACCCGGGACCCTTGGCTTTCCGGGCCAAGTGCTCTACCAACTGAGCTACCGAGGCGAGTTACGATCTAGACGCAAATTTTTCTCTTATGTACGTTGTAATTCCTTCACGCCAAATGCTTGAAACCATAGCTTCTATCTTTGCAAATGGCGGCTTCTTAGTTAAGAAGACATTTATTGGGAATTTAACACTACTTTATAGCCAGTAGGGCTTCTATTGACGATTTTTATTATTAATTTAACACTTCTCATAGAAGGATAAATTATACTTGAAGAGAAAAATTTTCGCCTAGACCGGGACTCGAACCCGGACCCTTGGCTTTCCGGGCCAAGTGCTCTACCAACTGAGCTACCGAGGCGAGTTACGATCTAGACGCAAATTTTTCTCTTATGTACGTTGTAATTCCTTCACGCCAAATGCTTGAAACCATAGCTTCTATCTTTGCAAATGGCGGCTTCTTAGTTAAGAAGACATTTATTGGGAATTTAACACTACTTTATAGCCAGTAGGGCTTCTATTGACGATTTTTATTATTAATTTAACACTTCTCATAGAAGGATAAATTATACTTGAAGAGAAAAATTTTCGCCTAGACCGGGACTCGAACCCGGGACCCTTGGCTTTCCGGGCCAAGTGCTCTACCAACTGAGCTACCGAGGCGAGTTACGATCTAGACGCAAATTTTTCTCTTAAGAGCACTTGGCCCGGAAAGCCAAGGGTCCCGGGTTCGAGTCCCGGTCTAGGCGAAAATTTTTCTCTTCAAGTATAATTTATCCTTCTATGAGAAGTGTTAAATTAATAATAAAAATCGTCAATAGAAGCCCTACTGGCTATAAAGTAGTGTTAAATTCCCAATAAATGTCTTCTTAACTAAGAAGCCGCCATTTGCAAAGATAGAAGCTATGGTTTCAAGCATTTGGCGTGAAGGAATTACAACGTACATAAGAGAAAAATTTGCGTCTAGATCGTAACTCGCCTCGGTAGCTCAGTTGGTAGAGCACTTGGCCCGGAAAGCCAAGGGTCCCGGGTTCGAGTCCCGGTCTAGGCGAAAATTTTTCTCTTCAAGTATAATTTATCCTTCTATGAGAAGTGTTAAATTAATAATAAAAATCGTCAATAGAAGCCCTACTGGCTATAAAGTAGTGTTAAATTCCCAATAAATGTCTTCTTAACTAAGAGAGCCGCCATTTGCAAAGATAGAAGCTATGGTTTCAAGCATTTGGCGTGAAGGATTACAACGTACATAAGAGAAAAATTTGCGTCTAGATCGTAACTCGCCTCGGTAGCTCAGTTGGTAGCAGCACTTGGCCCGGAAAGCCAAGGGTCCCGGGTTCGAGTCCCGGTCTAGGCGAAAATTTTTCTCTTCAAGTATAATTTATCCTTCTATGAGAAGTGTTAAATTAATAATAAAAATCGTCAATAGAAGCCCTACTGGCTATAAAGTAGTGTTAAATTCCCAATAAATGTCTTCTTAACTAAGAAGCCGCCATTTGCAAAGATAGAAGCTATGGTTTCAAGCATTTGGCGTGAAGGAATTACAACGTACATAAGAGAAAAATTTGCGTCTAGATCGTAACTCGCCTCGGTAGCTCAGTTGGTAGAGCACTTGGCCCGGAAAGCCAAGGGTCCCGGGTTCGAGTCCCGGTCTAGGCGAAAATTTTTCTCTTCAAGTATAATTTATCCTTCTATGAGAAGTGTTAAATTAATAATAAAAATCGTCAATAGAAGCCCTACTGGCTATAAAGTAGTGTTAAATTCCCAATAAATGTCTTCTTAACTAAGAAGCCGCCATTTGCAAAGATAGAAGCTATGGTTTCAAGCATTTGGCGTGAAGGAATTACAACGTACATAAGAGAAAAATTTGCGTCTAGATCGTAACTCGCCTCGGTAGCTCAGTTGGTAGAGCACTTGGCCCGGAAAGCCAAGGGTCCCGGGTTCGAGTCCCGGTCTAGGCGAAAATTTTTCTCTTCAAGTATAATTTATCCTTCTATGAGAAGTGTTAAATTAATAATAAAAATCGTCAATAGAAGCCCTACTGGCTATAAAGTAGTGTTAAATTCCCAATAAATGTCTTCTTAACTAAGAAGCCGCCATTTGCAAAGATAGAAGCTATGGTTTCAAGCATTTGGCGTGAAGGAATTACAACGTACATAAGAGAAAAATTTGCGTCTAGATCGTAACTCGCCTCGGTAGCTCAGTTGGTAGAGCACTTGGCCCGGAAAGCCAAGGGTCCCGGGTTCGAGTCCCGGTCTAGGCGAAAATTTTTCTCTTCAAGTATAATTTATCCTTCTATGAGAAGTGTTAAATTAATAATAAAAATCGTCAATAGAAGCCCTACTGGCTATAAAGTAGTGTTAAATTCCCAATAAATGTCTTCTTAACTAAGAAGCCGCCATTTGCAAAGATAGAAGCTATGGTTTCAAGCATTTGGCGTGAAGGAATTACAACGTACATAAGAGAAAAATTTGCGTCTAGATCGTAACTCGCCTCGGTAGCTCAGTTGGTAGAGCACTTGGCCCGGAAAGCCAAGGGTCCCGGGTTCGAGTCCCGGTCTAGGCGAAAATTTTTCTCTTCAAGTATACCTCATAATGTTTACTTCCCAACATTAATTTAATATAATGAGATGGTTATTTGAATTCACCTCATATTTCTTGATTTTTATGCAGACCCAGTTTCTCACTTTTTCACAACATTGTAGATGCATTCCAACTGTTGTTTGCTCCCTCTGCTGGCTGACCGATGAACTTGCAAAAAAAGTTTCAAAACATTTTCAGCAAATTTAACATTAATAACAATTAAATGAATCGTGATTTCTTGTTACCTCATACTTTTATGTTTTTTAAACACAGCACTGCAGTATCAGCGACCATCCTCAGCTGTTTTCATGACTGTCAATTTTTTCTTTTGCCGGTAATTATCCAAACTCCCATCTGGTGTTCTTTTGAAGGAATTATTTTCAAAACTGCCATCTGTTGTATTTTTGAAGAACTTTGTAATCAAGCTTGGTTCGTCTGGAATCTCAAAGTTCATGGTTCTAGTATGGTTTTTTTAATATATATCTTTTCCCTTCTTCTTCTTCCTTCCAAGTATTAGGCCAAGGCCTGTTACGATCCTATAGAAAATTTTCCCTCCAGCGTTTCATAGGACGGCCCAGAGATCTTCATCCTCTTGGTATATAATTATAAACAGCTTTGGGGATCCGATTTGAACTCATTCTTTCAAGATGGTGTTTCCAATTCCGGGGTCGATGGATTTTTTAGGACGGAAAAATCCAAGGAGCAAATCCTCCGGGAGGGACTTTAAGCCATGGGTCCCGAGTCTGAAGATTTTCAGGTTCATAAAAAATCCTTAAGCCTGAATGAAAAGGCCTCTAAGCAAAATTTACCAAATTTTCCCATCCTAGTACTACCTTGGTTTCCTAGATGTCAGTATGAGGCGGAACGCTGCGCACGGACCACTCAAAATGACATCTATACGAAAACAAGTGTAACTAAATTAGTATGGTTCAAATTCTTCCCTGTAGGGGGAGAGTGCCTAAATCTCTGTAAAGGGAAAACATGGGCTTACAATACAATACAATAAAATTTTATTAACAGTCTAATGAAACCATCTTTAGTACAAAAGAACACAAGATTATGGCTTTATAAGGTTCTCGCAAGACCAGTATTTAAGATATGGTAGTGAAGCATGGACAATACGAAGAAGAGATGAAAGACGAATAATAGCAAATGAGATGTGATTTATGCACCGTACAGCAGGCTACACAAAGTGGGACCATAATAATAGCGAGTTGGTTGTAGAACCCATTCTTCACCATATACAAAACTACCAGAACAACTGGAAAGCCCGTCTTCAACAAATGCCATCTCACAGAATTCCAAAAGCCATCCTTCATTACTGCCCCCAAGGCAAAAGATCGCTGGAATGTCCAAAAAAGCGCTGAATGGAAAATTCCTCTTTGTGACCGTAACAGGCCGCACAGCCTAATACTTGCATGGATGATGATGATGATGATTATAATGATAAAACTTTATTAGTTTTTGATTTTTAACAATTTCTTATTGGACATAGTGTATAACAGTTCCTATATAAATATTTTATTTGACTCTACCAAAACATAAGAAGTATATGTGCCGCTTAGAAGGTTGGGAACTGGCTTATGAATGGGTGGGAAAATTCAGTCACATGGGACACTTAACAAATATTGGGAGATTTTCAATATGAATGAGGCAACACTAAAATAATTTTTTTTTCATTTTCAGCTTCAATCAGTGATGGCAGCTCTTATTAATTGGATATGGATGGCTTACAATGTAAGTAACTCACTGCCATTATCAAACCCAAAGGTTCATGGCCATGCCCTAACCAGAACTAATATTTTCAAATGTAAATTCACCTCTCTCAAATCATGGTTACTGTTATTCTCCCATTTTGTTGTTATAATACCTACGAGCTCCTTTCTCTTTCTTCCCCTACAACTTTCCATGCCCCTCTTTCATTCCCCATTCATGCCAAATGTCCTTCCATCGCAATCTGCAGGATTTAAATATTCCCATTATCTCACGTCTCCATAAAGATCGTATAGCTTACTGTTATATGTCTGTCTGTCTGTGCTTTTCCTCAGGTTTACTTAAAAGGAGCTCCCATGCCCCTCTTTCATTCCACATCTGCTGTCAAATGCAATCCACAAGACTTAACTTTCTTATTACATCTAGTTTCCTTTAAAGATATGTAGCTTGGTTATGTAGTCTTCTCTATTCACCTGTATTTTCGTCTCATTTTCCTAAGAACTTTATTCTCAAATACTCGTAATTTTTTCTCCTTGTTTAAAGTAAGAGTCGATGTTTCACATCCATATAATGTAACTGGAATAACAGTTTTATATATTTTCAGTTTAACATTTTTTTGAGAGAAGTTGTGACGACAAGAGTATCTGCAATGCATAACAGCATATATTTTCAGAATTGAGCGTATGTTTAATTTCTTTCTGCACATCATTCCTACTTGTAATTTATTGTTCCTAGATATTTTAATTCAGCCACTTCTTCAAAATACATGATAAAATTGCATTGAAATGTTACTCCAATATAAAATTTAGAATATTCAGTTAATACATGTTAGTTAGACTTACACGAGTGTGCCTATGTGGCTCAAAGAGCAGGGTGCGTGTAGGCAAACAGTTTTCAGACACTTTTGAAATCCAGAATGGTTTGAAGCAAGGAGATGCACTATCTGCTCTACTATTTAATTTTGTATTAGAGCATACCATTAAATCTTTAGAGAATGAGGAAGGCTTACAACTGAATGGTATTAATAAGCTGTTAGTTTATGCTGATGATGTAGTACTACTGGCCGATAGCGAGGAGATACTAAAGGCCAACATGCACACACTATTGAGTAAAACACTAAGAAATTAGGACTGGAAATAAATATCAGTAAAACTAAATATATGGTCACACGTAGAAATTCAGTAAATAATGGAAATGGACAGCTAATGACAAATGAGGGAAATTTTGAGGAAGTGGCTGAATTCAAATACCTAGGAACAATAATCACAAATAGGAATGAGATGCACAAAGAAATTAAACATAGGCTCAATTCTGGAAATGCGTGCTATTATGCATTGCAGAGACTCTTGATGTCCCAACTCCTTTCAAAAAACGTTAAGCTGAAAATTTATAAAACTATTATTCTACCAGTTATATTATATGGATGCGAAACATGGACTCTTACTTTAAGGGAGGAAAGGAGATTACGAGTATTTGAGAATAAAGTTCTTAGGAAAATTTTTGGACCAAAGAGAGATGAACAGACAGGTGAATGGAGAAGACTTACATAACAATGAACTACATGGTCTTTATAGGAAGCCAGATATAATAAGAACAGTTAAGTCTCGTAGACTGCGATGGGCAGGACATGTTGCGCGTATGGGGAATGAAAGACGTGCATGGAAACTTCTTGTAGGAAAGCCAGAAGGAAAACGCCCAGTTGGTAGACCAAGAATGAGATGGGAGAACAACATTAACTATGATTTGAGGCAAGTAGATTATACAGGGAATGATTGGAAAGCATTAGCTCAGGATAGGGATGTATGGAGAGCTTATGTCCGCGCGGCCATGAACCTACGGGTTCGATAGTGCCAGTGAGTAAGTAAGTAAGTAAGTTAATACATGTGGTTAGTACCTTTGTCGACTTGGTTAATTTTTTTTTTTTAACTGTAGGGCTTTTGGAACACATTACATCATCAACGAGATGGAAAATATTCCTCAAGGGCTACAATTAAAAAAAATTAATTAAATAATTTTAACTAAGTTGACAAAGTCAGTACCATGTACATCCTATTCTGGATGTCTGTAGAGTGGAGATAAACAAATGCACAACAATTATTTACTAACTTTTAACAATAAAAAACAGACGTGAAAACAGCTGAGGATGGTGACAATGGTCACTGATACTGCGGTGCTGTGTGAGGTGAGAAGAAATCACGATTCATTTAATTCTTAATAAAAAACAACTTAAATCAAACTTTCAGTTAGAAAATAAATAAATTTAAGGAACACAAAATGATTAATGAAAGTACTCTTCAGACAGATAAAGATATTGCTAAAAAATTCAAGAAGTTCACATACCACCCTTTAGTATTTGACAAGTTTCAAAAAATCTTCAACAAATTCAACATTAAATTGGCATCGAAAAATGATTACAGCTTAGGTAATTTAATAAAAACCAACAAAAATCAAAAAATTGAAGACTGCAATAAATCGGGAATTTATCAAATTAATTGTAAAGACTGTGAAAGGATATACATAGGAAAAACAAAAAGGAATTTAAATACAAGATTAAAGGAACACCTCAGAAATGTTAAAAATGGAGAAACAGAAAAATCTGCAATAGCTGCACATGCCTGGTCAGAAAAACAGAATAGAAACCAAAAAAAAAATTACTTAAACAATTGGAAAAACCAAAGGAACTCACAATTTGGGGAAAAAATTACATATGCAAGAATAAAAACACAACTATGAATTTTGAAATACCCGGTGATAAGGAGAGGGGATTGATTTGGAAGTTCGTCGGTCAGCCATCAGATGGCGCTGAGGTCAATCTGCAGGAGAGGAGGCCATTGGACATCAGTTGTGAACGTAATACAGCATTGAGAATGTCACAAATGAAGTGAAGAAACTCGAGTCTGCTTTGGAGTTAAGAAGTATGAGGTGAGTCAAGAAACAACAAAATTTCAGTTAGAGATCTGTTGTTGCATTTGCTTATCTCCACTCTATGGACATTCTGTATATTTTGATGTAGTTCTAAGATGAAAACAGAATTAACAATTGTATTCACGTAGACTTTCACGGGCGGAGTTGTTATGATGATCTTGAAGATTTTCGGGCTGTTGGCCGTGGTCGTGAGGCTTGTAGTTCCTCGACGTTTCGCCAGAGGCTGCATCTGGCATCCTCAAGGGTTGTCTTGAGACTGGCAATTCTGTCCAGTTGTCCTGTGCCTATTTATGATGGTTTCACAAGGATCGCAATGTTTTCGAAGTAATATCTGCCTTTTGATTGGTCAGTGGTAGGGAGCTTCCATTGCTCCAATGAGATTGCTGTTTGATGGATCTCATAGTAGTCCGATCTGTACTTGTATACGGTTTACATTCTGCGTTTTTTTAGAAGCAGGTATCCCATACTTTGTTGCCTTTTAAATGATTCTTCTTTTCTATTGAAACTGTTTTTTATGTTTGAATATTTCGATGGCTTCTCCGTTGTAGACGGGTAAGATCGTGCTGTTCAGATTTAATAATATGTCTGTATTCTGGTATTGTACTCTGTGGGGCATGCAGAGTAAAGAGTGTTCTGCTACTGGCCGACTTATTCCATTTGTTAAAGACGACTGTAGCTTTCATGCGCCTTAAGGTTCTGGTTGCAGATGCTGCGTTTATGTGGTGTCCTATATACACAACTGCATGGTATCCTGTATATGCGTCTGCTGTCTGGTTGAGGATGGAGTTGATCCTTTATAGGCCTGAGAAGGTTCTTGATCTTCTTGGTAGGCCTGTATATTGTCTTAATTCTTCTTTTTTTAGTAGTTTTCCAATGTGGTCCATTACATTCTTAATGAACAGTAACGGACCACATTGAAAAACTACTAAAGAAAGAAGACATAAAGACAGTATACAGGCCTACCAAGAAAATCAAGAACCTTCTCAGGCCTATAAAGGATCAACTCCATCCCCATCAGACAGCAGGCATATACAGGATACCATGCAATTGTGGAAAAGTGTATATAGGCACCACCAAACACAGCATCGCAATCAGACTTAAGGAGCATGAAAGATACAGTCGTCTTAAACAAATGGATAAGTTGGCAGTAGCAGAACACTCTTTACTTGATGGCCACAGAGTACAATACCAGAATACAGACATATTATCTAACTGCACACACTATTTTACCCGTCTACAACGAGAAGCCATCGAAATATTCAAACATAAAAACAGCTTCAATAGAAAAGAAGAATCATTAAAAGTCAACAAAGTATGGATACCGGTTCTAAAAAACGCAGAATGTAAACCTCTACAAGAACAGTCTACTAGACCATCAAACAGCAACCTCATTGGAGCAATCAGAAGGCAGATATATCTTACGAAGGAGACGGACCATGTAACAGACGAACACATCGCGGTGAACGGTATAAATAGGACAGACAGTGGACAAAATTGCTAGTCTCAAGACAACCCTTGAGGATTCCAGACGCAGTCTTTGGCAAAATGTCGGGGAACTACAAGCCTCACGACCACGGCCTACAGCCGAAAATCTTCTTCAAATTCATCATAGAATTACCAATTATTTGTTTGTGTTTCAGATTTATTGCTGGTTGTGTGTATATTCACAATATCAGATTTTTGAAGAAATGCAGTCTCCCAACATTGAATTGCTCTACCCTTAAGAGGAAGTGTAATTGGTGGTGGAAGAAAATTAGTTACTGGAAATACTCATCCGGCCTGACAAGAATCTCAGAGTATTACTTACTGCATTCCGTCCTGTATGCACCAAAATAAGTTTATTTTTTGATACACACTTATAGTGAGGTTCAGGGTGTGTTTTTAAAATGTCAGCAGTAGATGCAGCACACAGCTGCTTATTATTTTATCTGACCGACAAGAAGTAACAAAGGTTCTCAGCCTTGAGTGAGTGGAATTGTATAAAACAGAGAGAAATTTCCTTTCATAAAACTTTTTAAGGGAAATAACATTATGAGGCTTTTAAGTTTACTTGTGTTCACCAAGTGGTCAAAATTCAACCATAAATAACATGTCATTTTATGATGAATGATACATTTTCTCTTCTCTTCTTCTTCGGCTTTCCCCCACCTATAGGTTTGCCGTCTTCAGTTTCCATTTATCTCTATCATTCCAATCTCCCTCTTCCAAATTCCGATCATCCATTATAGTTCTGACGTAGGTTTTCCATTTCCAATCCTGTGTGTCTGCCACTTTATTGCTATTTCTTTACTTCAGGGGGTGACCATGGGTATATATTTTTTGGCCCAACTTTCATTTTCCATTCTTTGTACATGGCCATAACCATTTAAGTGAATTTGATTTTATTTTCCATCCTCTAACAACAGATGGGTGTTTACATTTCATTTCTCTCCAAAGAGAATTCAATTTCTTCGTTTTTATCCTGTCTTTTTTTTTGGAGGCTTCTTCTAAAATACTCAAATTCACCTGTTCTAGATTTTTTCTTTTTTTGTAAATTCCGTCAAAGACCAATTTTCACTTGCCCTAATGACCAATAGCTTCTGTATTATGCTCTTATAAATTTTCATTTTAGTTTCCTTTGGAATATTTTTTGTTCCAAATTATTCCATGTAATGTTGTTAGTTGCATTTTTTTGCCATTGCAATTTTAGTCTGTACATCTCTTCTCACAGCTACCTGGACTTGATTATTAAAGACCCCAAGCTCATTTAACAAAAAATTCACATTTTTTAACATCTTAATTTGCTCAGGTTGCTCAGATGGTACCCGCACTTGGACTAGAAAACCAAGGGTCCTGGGTTCAAGTCCGGTCTGAGCATATAATTTTTCTCTTCAAATATGATCTTAGCTCATAGTTTGTTTTCTTAACCCTTTAGGTGCCGTGAGCTGATTAGATTGGCTCTGATGTTTCTGTCCATTACCTGCCAGACAATATACTTTAATAATAATGTTTTATTTATTCTGGCAGAGTTAAGGCCATAAGGCCTTCTCTTCCACTCAACCAGCACAAATACAAATAAATATTTGACAAATATAGATATACACTATACTAATTATAAACAGTTAAAGATACATTAAATGTAGCAATGTAAATTTCATGTACAAACAACATTTTATACGATAATAACAATAATAATACTAATAAAAATAATAATACTTACGAGGATAATAATAATAATAATAGTATAAATATGATAAATTATACGAGAAACACCAATTAATATATATACCTTACACTGGGTAATGATGAAGTCGAGGTTAGAGCAAATATACTTGCAAAGCTGATCACATCGGTGAATGCAATTTAAATCTCTGAAAAAGATATTTTACCAGTGGCATGCAGAGGGTTAAACACAGGAACTGCAGTTTTCAAAAGAACATCTCTCCCATTTTCAACCGACGTTATGACATTCCAAGCAGTCATAATGTCAGTTGAAAATGGAAGTGATATCTCCTTTCAAAAACTGCAGTTCCCGTTAATAAATTAATGAGTCATTTTAACATCTTACCTCATATTTCATGTTTTTCAAACACGGTAACTATAGTTTTCAAATGATCTTGTCATTCATTTTCAACCGCCATTATATATTGAGTCATAATGGCGGTTGAAAATGAATGACAAGATCATTTGAAAACTATAGTTACCGTGTTTGAAAAACATGAAATATGAGGTAAGATGTTAAAATGACTCATTAATTTATTAATTAAGAACCTCATAATGTGTTTCCCAATTTTAACTTTGAATAATGCAGTTCCCGTGTTTAACAAACATAAACTATGAGGTAAGATATAAAAATGAGTCTTAATAAATTAATGAGTCATTTTAACATCTTACCTCATATTTTATGTTTTATCAAACAAGGTAACTATAGTTTTCAAATGATCTTGTCATTCATTTTCAACCGCCATTATGACTACCGGATATTCGTTGGAATCTCCCTCTATAATGTTGCCATCTGGTGTTGATTTGACGAACTTCGAGATATCGTTGCCATCTGGTGTTGATTCGATGAACTTCGAGATGAGGTCACGTTCATCCGGAATGTCGAAATTCATAGATTTAAATTTGTTCTTCTGTATAAATATTTTCTCCCAAACTGTCAAATCCAAAGGTTTTTCCAAATGTTTTAGAAGTTTAGCTTCTTTTTCAATTCTATGACCTTCCAACAAACTATGTGCTGCAATAGCTGATTTTTCAATTTCACCAAATTGCACCAAGATCATTTGAAAACTATAGTTACCGTGTTTGATAAAACATAAAATATGAGGTAAGATGTTAAAATGACTCATTAATTTATTAATTAAGAACCTCATAATGTGTTTCCCAATTTTAACTTTGAAAAAATGAGTCTCTTCATGAATGAGAACCTCATAATGTTATTTCCCATATTTAACTATATTTTATATTATATTGTACATTGTCAGTTTTAAATTGTATTAGGCCATAATCATAAATATATAGGCTATAAATTTATGCCAAACAGAAACTCAAAAAACAAAACAAATTAATGAAACAACCAAAATGAAAGTTTTAAGGAAAAATCATAGGAGAATCGCTGAGAGAGAAAATTTGCAGCTCTGTTATTAGAGAAGAATGTGAAATTGAACCTATAAACCTCTGGATAAATGATAGAAGACTAAACTGGAACGATCACATAGATAGAATGGAGAACAGTAGAAAGTACGTGACTGGATGCCTCAGCAGAAAAGGCCATTAGTACGACCACAACTACGATGGAAGGACGTCACCATACCCCGGACCTGTAGTGAATGAACACGCAACAAGCTGCCAGCTTTCATGCGCAAAGGAAGAAGAAGAAGAAGAAGAAGAAATATTTATGTTGGAGTATAACTGATGATGGGGTGATGGCATTCTAAAATAGCACCAGCATCGTGAGGAGTTTGTTTAGCTGCAATAAATAGCGGCTGCATGTTGAGAAAACCAGCTATAACGGCTGATGGATCCGACATGCTGACCACATGTCACCCATACACTGACTGGATGTTTGTCTACCTCTGTGAATAACACATGTGGATGTGAGGCAAGCAGCTAGGCCTATTGCGCTGTGGAGTTAGTTACTTCTCATTAGAATTTTTATAAATAAATTTATTTTAGTGTAGAGTTGACATGAATAGGAGCTTCCTTACACATGCTGCCACCTGGTGATCTAATCACCACACTGCTGACATTTTAAAAATTGATTCTGTACTTGAAGAAGAAGTTTAAGTTTTCTTTTTTATCAGAAACAAGGACTTTAGGATAATAATATTACTTAAAGTAATAGGCTGCTGGCACAATACAAACAAAAACACAAAACTTGCCATTCTGAATACCTTTATATCAGCACATAGGGCTGCATGCAAATATGTTAGCCTCTGGTGAGCTGAGTTTACTGTGAGCACGTGCAAAGTTCAAATTTATATTATTATTATTTACCTTTATATCAGCACATAGGGCTGCATGCAAATACATTAGCCTCTGGTGAGCTGAGTTTGCCGTGTACACGTGCAAAGTTCAAATTAGCGAGTCACTGACTGGTCATGCATGAAAGTAGTTTTTTGTAATATTAGCAAGAAATTTCCAAGAATGCTCAACGATAAAACCACTTCCATTATTTTTGTCTGCTAGCAGAATGCATTTACGCTTGCGTCCCGCAAATAAAATTGTATACGACGACGTCTGCATCGCACGATATTATGCCAATTCTCCTGTTCTTACAGTTGAATTCTTTGGTAGACTCTATCAAATCCTCTTCTCCGCGTATACCAAAAACATGATTGAAGTCTTCAAGGTCCGACATCTTGGATAAAGCAGCAAGGTTTTAAAGTACATCGGTTCCCATTGGGCTGCTCACGATTTGTTCTCTGCAAAGTCACCTCGCCAGGTAGCTTAGGAATTTCGACAATTATTATCGCATGAACAGACTTTTGAGTACGCAAAAACATGTTTTTATTATTAATTTAACATTTCTCACTGAAAGATAAATTATATTTGAAAGAGAAAAATTTTCGCCTAATTACAACGTACATAAGAGAAAAAAATTTGCATCTAGATCGCAACTCGCCTCGGTAGCTCAGTTGGTAGAGCATTTGGCCCGGCAAGCCAAAGGTCCCAGGTTCGAGTCTCGGTCTAAGCGAAAATTTTTCTCTTCAAATATATGCAAAAACATGTTTGGATGCAACTTTGTCAGCAGAGAACGACATAGATACGACCCTTAGAATAGCAAGGGTGCATCAACAAAACTTACATTAAGTTATGTAGATAGGAAATAACACTATGAGGTTCTTTAATATTGTTTATTTTTTATTATTTCACTCACCTCATACTTCATAATTCATAGCAGACCCTGGGTTTCTTCACATAATTTGTGACATTGTCAATGCTGCGTCACGTTCACAACTGACGTCCAACGGCCTTCTATCCTGCAGACTGACCTCCGCGCCATCTGGTGGCCGACCGAAGAATTTCCAAATCAGTCCTCTTTCTTTATAACCGGGTATTTCAAAATTCATAGTTGTATTTTCATTCTTGCATATGTAAATTTTTTCCCAAATTGTGAGTTCCTTCGGTTTTTCCAATTGTTTAAGTAATTTTGTTTTGGTTTCTATTCTATGTTTTTCTGACCAGGCGTGTGCAGCTATTGCAGATTTTTCGGTTTCTCCATTTTTAATTTAATTTAATAAAAACCAACAAAAATGAAAAGATTGAAGACCGCAAAAAATCGGGAATTTATCAAATTAATTGTAAAGATTGTGAAAAGATATACATAGGAAAAACAAAAAGGAATCTAAATACAAGATTAAAAGAACACCTCAGAAATGTTAAAAATGGAGAAACCGAAAAATCTGCAATAGCTGCACATGCCTGGTCAGAAAAACATAGAATAGAAACCAAAACAAAATTACTTAAACAATTGGAAAAACCGAAGGAACTCACAATTTGGGAAAAAATTTACATATGCAAGAATGAAAATACAACTATGAATTTTGAAATACCCGGTTATAAAGAAAGAGGACTGATTTGGAAATTCTTCGGTCGGCCACCAGATGGCGCGGAGGTCAGTCTGCAGGATAGAAGGCCGTTGGACGTCAGTTGTGAACGTGACGCAGCATTGACAATGTCACAAATTATGTGAAGAAACCCAGGGTCTGCTATGAATTATGAAGTATGAGGTGAGTGAAATAATAAAAAATAAACAAAACTCACATTATTGCAATATAAACTTTCAATCTTTTTCTTTCATCCAAATTTTAAACCACAACAAAAATTATATTTGACTTCTTTGCATTGATGGATACACTACATCACTCGATATAGAAAAAAAAAGTTTGTGAAGCTTTAAACAAGTTTTTCTCAAAACTAGTCTTTTGCGTATATGCCCTTGCTATTCTAAGCGCTTCATATTTGGACTGCATTCTGCAAAAAGGAACCAAGCCACAAGGCAACTGAACTGAGTAAATGCATTTAAAGTTAAATGTCAATAAAAAGATTCACAAATAAAAATAAACATTGACTTATTAAAGTTAAAATTGGGAAACACATTATGAGGTTCTTAATTAATAAATTAATGAGTCATTTTAACATCTTACCTCATATTTCATGTTTTATCAAACACGGTAACTATAGTTTTCAAATGATCTTGTCATTCATTTTCAACCGCCATTATGACTACCGGATATTCGTTGGAATCTCCCTCTATAACGTTGCCATCTGGTGTTGATTTGACGAACTTCGAGATATCGTTGCCATCTGGTATTGATTTGATGAACTTCGAGATGAGGTCACGTTCATCCGGAATGTCGAAATTCATAGATTTAAATTTGTTCTTCTGTATAAATATTTTCTCCCAAACTGTCAAATCCAAAGGTTTATACAGAAGAACAAATTTAAATCTATGAATTTCGACATTCCGGATGAACGTGACCTCATCTCGAAGTTCGTCAAATCAACACCAGATGGCACCGTTATAGAGGGAGATTCCAACGAATATCCGGTAGTCATAATGGCGGTTGAAAATGAATGACAAGATCATTTGAAAACTATAGTTACCGTATTTGGTTCGTCTTCCGGGCTTATAGGCCGTGGTCTGGTTGTCTTCTTACTCGACGTTTCGTCTACTGCTGCGGTAGACCTCATCAGGAGATACTGCGTGCTCTCTGTGAACTCCTCAACAGTCGGCTGCAGACTGGCTGGTTTTATAGCTAAACGGGTGGTGGGACAGTTTCCAACCACCAGCCAGTCTGCAGCCGACTGTTGAGGAGTTCACAGAGAGCACGCAGTATCTCCTGATGAGGTCTACCGCAGCAGTAGACGAAACGTCGAGTAAGAAGACAACCAGACCACGGCCTATAAGCCCGGAAGACGAACCAAATATGGATCAAGACGCCGGCCGTGAAAGCCTACAATTATATATAGTTACCGTGTTTGATAAAACATGAAATATGAGGTAAGATGTTAAAATGACTCATTAATTTATTGACTTATTAATTAATTAATGAGTCATTTCTTATCTTACTTCATAGTTTCATTTTTCTTAAACACGGGAACTGTGTTTGAAAAGAATAACCAAATTCCATTTTTGGACGTCTACATAATAAGGAATGAACAACAACAAAGAATTGTATTCAATATATACAGGAAGGATACTCATACAGACAATTATACAAAGTCTTAAGGTTTCAATCATATTGCGCATAAACATGCAATTTTCAACAGTTTGATATATAGATTATTAAATGTTCCACTAAATGAAGAAGATTTTAAGAAAGAATACAATCACATTTTGAACATAGCCAATTTAAATGGTTTTGGAAACAAAATAATTATAAAAATTTTAAAAATCAGACAACAAAAAAGATTAAAAGAATACACCACTCTGCAATCCTATTCAAAGAAAGCAAAACATTCAAGAAAATTACTTATCATCCTGAAATACATAACAAATTTCAAAAAGTTTTCAAGATATTCAATATTACATTGGCACCGATAAATAAATTTAGCCTTGGTAATCTATTAATAACAAATAAGAAATTGAACATCCCAGATAGCAAAAAATTTGGAATTTATCAAATTAGTTCTAAAGACTGCAGTAAAATATACATACGAAAAACAAAAAGAAGTTTTGACACTCACACTAAGGAACACTTCAGAAATACTAAAAATGGTGAAATTCAAAAATCAGCTATTGCAGCACACAGTTTGTTGGAGAATCAAAATTGAAAAAGAGGCCCAACTTTTAAAACATTTGGAAAAACCTTTAGAATTGACAGTTTGGGAAAAGATACATATTCCGAAGAACAAATTTAGATCCATGAATTTTGAAATTCCTAATGAACAGGACCTCATCTCAAAGTTCATCAAATCAACACCAGATGGCAACATTATAGATGAAGATTCCAACGAAAATCCGGTAGTCATAATATTGGTTGAAAATGAGAGGGATCCATTCATAGTAATTCTGCCTGAGGGCAGGTCTTTCACTGCAATCATAGCACTTTCATGCTATGCTTTGCAGCTTTACTAGGGAATTGTAGGTGTGGTAGCTTCCCGTTGCTTTCCACACCAGTGAAGGATGATAATGATGATGATGGCCATATGATTTCGGGGCCATTTGGGCCTTAGTTTTCCTGATATTTGTCTTACAGATGAGGAAAACCCCCGATAAAAACCTCACCCAGAAAAACTGCCCCGACTGGGGATCGAACCCGGGCTCACTGCATGACAAGGCCGCACACTACCTTGAGACCACAGCAGTATCCTCTTGAAAACTGCCGAGGGCTAGGGAGTCTTTCCTTTCTTCCATTCTTCTTTCCTTTATTTTCTTTTCTTCTCCAGAAAAGCCTGACCAGAGGCTATAAGATGGCAGCCCCATCACTGGTCTTGCCTTCCTTTGGCCAGCAACCAATCGAAGGGACTATTATTATGCTTTCAAGTCTTATACGAGAATTTCCCGGGGAGGGAAAATTTTCTATAGGATCGTAACAGGCCTTGGCCTAATACTTGGAAGGAAGAAGAAGAAGGAAACTGCAGTTTCTGTGTTTAAAAGAGCATAAGCTATGAGCTAAGATAAGAAGTGACTCATTCATTCATTGAATGTTGTTTATTTTTACCAAATCCTCTTGTGACATTACTTATGACAGTCAGATTGGCAAGTTTTGAAATGGAAAGCTGCTATATTGCCTTCATAGAAGTAAGTTTTGTATTTTTTGTTAAGTTTGTATTCATGTGTAATTATGAATATTTTAAATGGTACAAATCACCAGTTCGTATGATATGTAATAACATTTTTATATCACTGACACCCAGAATTAACATGAAAATTAGAAATAAATACATTAGTCTTACAATGTTTTTATTACATCTCAATGATAGATAAATCATATTTGAAGAGAAAAATTATATGCTCAGACCGGGACTTGAACCCGGGACCCTTGGTTCTCTAGACCAAGTGCTCTACCATCTGAGCTACCTAAGCAAGTACCGATCTAAACGCAAATTTTTTCTATATACGTTGTAATTCCTGCCCACCAAATGCTATGAAGCCTTTGCTTCTACCTTTGCAAATGGCGGCTCCTTTATTAAGAAATATTTGAGAATTATACATTACATTATAAATGCCAGTACGGCTTTATTCAATGATTCAATGTTTTTATTATTAATTTCATACATCTCAGTGATGGATAAATCATATTTGAAGAGAAAAATTATACGCTCAGACTGGGACTTCAACCAGGGACCCTTGGTTCTCTAGACCAAGTGCTCTACCATCTGAGCTACCTGAGCAAGTACCGATCTAAACGTAAATTTTTCTCTATATACTTTGTAGTCAGGGAATATATTTATACATGAAGGAGAAACATCTGCAACCAGGAGATTGGATGGACAGACAAAATTGGTTATTGGGAATCGGATGATGTCAAAGACATTAATCAACCGATGATCTATCAAATTAATATGAAGAGATGCATACAGTATGTTCACAATGATTGTGTTTAACTTTGTTAGATCTGGGTGCAGTGTTTTTAATATGTACTTTTAAATAGGTATTATAAATAAAACATATTTTTATGAATGTGTTATTTATATTTGCTTTGTTACCTTCCAAGTTTATTAAAATAATTTGCAATTCACTTTCAGCACAAAATCATCATCATCACAGTCTTATAAGGCAACCATTGCACCCCTTGAACTTTATCCCAGAGAAGCAAGTAATTGGCCATAGGCTTAAACATACCGTGTTTTTGGTGAAATTAAATGTTTCTTACCTCTCCTCATATGAATCTTCTATGTAGACACTATAACGGTCTCATATTCAGTACCCTCTTGGCGACTGATGTTATTTATATATTAAATTTGGGAATTTTTAACATTATGAGGTTCAATTAATAATAATTAAATGAATCGTGATTTTTTCTTACCTCATACATCTATGTTTCTTTAAACACAGCACTGCAGTATCGGCGACACTTTGTCGTCATCGTCAGCTGTTTTCGTGAAACAAAGTGTCGCCGATACTGCAGTGCTGTGTTTAAAGAAACATAGATGTATGAGGTAAGAAAAAATCACGATTCATTTAATTATTATTAATGACTGATGTTATGTCGATCAGACGAAACTCTTCTTCTTCCCTCTGTTGGTGGACCGATGAACCTCTGGATCAGGTCAAAATTTGCAGGAATTTCAAAGTTCATAAGTTTTCCTTTGTTTTTCTGAATGTGGATCTTTTCCCAAACCGTGAGTTCCTTTTGTTTGTCTATTTGTTTAATTAGACTGGCTTTTGATTCAATTAAATGTTTTTCGGACCAAGCATGAGCAGCTACTGCTGACTTTTCCACTTCTCCATTTTTGATGTTTCTAAGATGTTGTTACACCCTTGTTTTCAAATTTCTTTTCGTTTTTCCAATATAAATTTTGTCACAATCCCTGCATTTGATCTGATAAATTCCTGATTTGTTTTCATCTTCAATTCTTTCATTTTTATTGGTTTTAATTATCCTATTAAGGCTGTATTCATTCTTTGGTGCTAATCTTATATTAAACTTTTTGAAAATTATGGTGTTTCAATGGATGGTAAGTGAATTTCTTGAATTTTTTTTTTTCTGTTTCTTTTATAAGTGTGCTTTCATTAATTAATTTTTTTTGTCTTTTAAATTTATTCAATTATTCATTTAATTTCACCATAAAATAAACCTCATAGTGATTAATTCCTATAAATGTTAAATACCGTATTTTACAGACTATAAGACACACTTTTTCTTCAAAAAAATTCAGTTGCGTTTTATACTAGAAATTAATATAAAAATGTCCAATGTTTGATTTAAAATTCCCACCATCCTTAAAAATGACCATATATTCGATGCTGCAGGAATTATCTCTATCTGGCAACATTGGATTAAATTGGCAGAAGCAGTGCACCGATGCAACGAACATGAGTTGCGGGGATTCACAAACTTGCTAACAATGTCTCCCTCCCGCCCCACCATCACAAACCCAGAACACTGTCTAGCCTTTGGATGTGTCAATGCAGTCTACGATGCCAGTGAACTTTAGGAATGTTAGTACAAGTAGTTATAGCTGTGGTACAGAAGCTTAGTATATAAACCTAACAAAATATGGGACTCGTGTCTGTTCAAGCAGTGAGCTGATAGGTAAGTCTGCATACCATTTTTCTTAGTAAAATGTATCAAGAACAATTATAAAGGGAGTCAAGTATCTTAAATAGTTTAATACTGTTATAAGTAGTTTAACGATCTACACTACTGGAACGTCGGTACTAGTTGGCTTGTTTACTTTTGGACTATGAACGAGAGTTAAACTTTATTTAAAATGTCGCAATTTGAGTAATATTGCATTTGTCGAACACTCGTAAATATCTAGAAACATGTCTCCTTCATTGTTCTTTAATTATTTAAGACTATTAAAACCAAATACAGCGTATTTAAAACATTTAACAGTGCGTTACCTCGTGAACCACAGCTATGGCTTTTCGCACATGCGCAGTGGGTCATAACAGGAACTACTTTTTGAAGCGGCTCATTCTTTTTTGTCGCTAAGTGTACAAAATTTGTACGTAGTACAAAGCAAATATATATAAAGAAGAAAACCCGAGAATGTGCTGCGCGAGCGGAATTTATTTCAATTAACTTAACCTTTAACGGAACCTAAAGTTACTCTTGTTATGGCTTAAAAGGTACAACGTGTTGGCCTAGTTGTAGCGAAATCAAATGCATTCCTAACGTTGTTACATAACTGTAAATCAGACATTCGCGCTAAATATTAATTTATTGTGGAAATAATGTGATAAATTCCCGATGTTTTCCATATGTTACAAGGGGCATTATAGGGTTAATTTAATTTTAAAATAATAATAAATTATATGGTATTAATAAGCTGTTAGTTTATGCTGATGATGTAGTACTACTGGCCGATAGCGAGGAGATACTAAAGGCCAACACGCACACACTATTGAGTAACACTAAGAAATTAGGACTGGAAGTAAATATCAGTAAAACTAAATATGTGGTCACACGTAGAAGTGCATTATATAATGGAAATGGACGGCTAATGACAGATGAGGGAAATTTTGAGGAATTGGCTGAATTCAAATACCTAGGAACAATAATCACAAATAGGAATGAGATGCAAAAAGAAATTAAACATAGGCTCAATTCTGGAAATGCATGCTATTATGCATTGCAGAGACTTTTGATGTCCCAACTCCTTTCAAAAAACGTTAAGCTGAAAATATATAAAACTATTATTCTACCAGTTATATTATATGGGTGCGAAACATGGACTCTTACTTTAAGGGAGGAAAGGAGATTACGAGTATTTGAGAATAAAGTTCTTAGGAAAATTTTTGGACCAAAGAGAGATGAACAGACAGGTGAATGGAGAAGACTACATAACAATGAACTACATGGTCTTTATAGGAAGCCAGATATAATAAGAACAGTTAAGTCCCGTAGACTGCGATGGGCAGGACATGTTGCGCGTATGGGGAATGAAAGACGTGCATGGAAACTTCTTGTAGGAAAGCCAGAAGGAAAACGCCCAGTTGGTAGACCAAGAATGAGGTGGGAGAACAACATTAACTATGATTTGAGGGAAGTAGATTATACAGGGAATGATTGGATAGCATTAGCTCAGGATAGGGATGTATGGAGAGCTTATGTCCGCGCGGCCATGAACCTACGGGTTCGATAGTGCCAGTGAGTAAGTAAGTATTATTATTATGTTATATATTATAATAAAAAAATATTATTATTATTATGGCATCATAGACATTATAGAAAAGAAAAGATTAAAGTGTTATGGCTATGTCAAAACAATGCCAGAGCAAAGATTGCCTAAAATTGTTATGGAATGGAATCCCAATGGAAAGGAGGAAGAGAGGAAGACCGAATAAAACTTGGATAGAAGGGGTACAAGCGGCTATGAATATCAGAGGATTGGAGGAAGATCAATGGATGGACAGAGAGGAATGGCGGCAGCTGCCATGATACCGGATGATGATCATCATTATTATTGTGACAATGCCACATATTAAGGAAACAATAATAGGCCTAACCTCGAAACTCGTTATTACGGAAAAGATTTGGCGAACCCCTTGAAATATTTTGCAAATCCCCCGGGGGTTGGGAAACGATGCAATAACACATAGCCTAATAATTAAATTAATGTTTTTTATTACCTCACCTCATATCCTTTTTCTTCTATACTGCAGTTTCGGAGCTTATCTCCATCGTCGATAGCCTCTGGTCGACCGGTGTTATGTCGTTTCTTGGCGGTTTCCTTCTTACTTCTATCGGTGGACATATGAACCTCTGGATCAGGTCAAAATTTGCGGGAGTTTCAAAATTCATGAGTTTGTCTTTTTTGTTTTTTTGGATATGGATTTTTTTCCAGACTGTGAGTTCCTTTAGTTTATCTGTTTGTTTGATTAGGTAGCTTCTGTATCAATTAAATGTTTTTCAGACCAAGCATGGGCTGCTACTGCTGACTTGTCCACTTCACCCTTTTTTACATTTCTAAGGTGTTCCTTCAATCTAGTTTTTAAATTTCTTTTTGTTTTTCCTATATAGATTTTGTCGCAATCTTGACATTTGATCTGATATATTCCTGATTTATATTCTTCTCCAATTTTTTCATTTTTGGTTGGTTTTAATTATCTTGTTTAGGCTGTATTCATTCTTTGGGGCCAACCGAATGTTAAACTTATTGAAAATTTTCTGGAACTTGTGGTGTTTTACAGGATGGTAAGTGAATTTTTTGAATCTTATGTTCTCTTCTGTTTGTTTTTTAAGTGTGCTTTCATTAATTAGTTTTTGCCTTTTAAACTTATTTATTTTCTTGTGTACCATGTTCTCTTCATAACCATTTTCTATTGCTACTTTAATTATGTATTCTTTTTCTTTTTCATATTTTTCACGGTTCAGGGGTACATTCACCAATCTGTGTGTTAGGCTATTGAATACAGCTTCTTTGTGAGCGAAATGGTTGAATCCTGATGCCTTAATGTAGTTATCTTTATGTGTGTTCTTTCTGTATATTCCAAATTCTATTTTGTTTTTTCCGTTTCTAGTTAGGGTTAGATCCAAAAATGAGATTTGTCTATCAGTTTCAGTTTCCATTGTGAATTTTACAGTTTTGCTCTGAAGGTTCAGGAGTTTTAAGGCATCTTCTATTTGTTTATGGTTTATAATGGCTATTATATCGTCAAAGTATCTGCGCCAAAATTTGAAAGTTAATGGGTGTCCCCTTGTGATTTTCTGTTCAAAACTACCCATGAATAAATTGGCATATCCAAAAAAACAAAAAAGACAAACTCATGAATTTTGAAACTCCCGCAAATTTTGACCTGATCCAGAGGTTCATATGTCCACCGATAGAAGTAAGAAGAAAACCGCCAAGAAACGACATAACACCGGTCGACGAGAAGCTACTGACGATGGAGATAAGCTCCGAAACTGCAGTATAGAAGAAAAAGGATATGAGGTGAGGTAATAAAAACATTAATATTTAATTTTAGGAAGTTATATTTTGAGGTTATTTTAATTATATTATTTTTGGTCTGGACATCTTACCTCAATATTAATGTTGATTTGTTCTTGGACATGTTTCAAAACAATTCTCTGTTTTATCTTCAGCTTTCCCAGACTGGTTTTATTTATGTTGCATTATGTTGCACCACCTGGATGTCGATGTCAGCTCCATCCTGTGGTTGGCCAAAGAACCTCCAAACAAGGTCACCCTCCATCGGAATATCAAAATTCATAACTCTGTTTCTGTTCTTCTGAATATAAATTTTTTCCCAAATAGTCAGCTCGTTTGTATTTTCTAACTGTTTTAATAATTTAGTGTCTGAATTTATATTATGTTTTTCAGACCAAACATGAGCAGCAACTGCAGATTTTTCAATTTCTCCATTTTTAATATTTCTTATGTGTTCTTTGGTTCTAATTTTTAGGTTTCTTTTTGTTTTCCCTATATATATCTTTTCACAACCCATGCATTCAATTGATATATTCCTGACTTTTTATTTTTATCAGTTTTTTTCATTTTTGTTGGTTTTTATTAGTTTATTTAAACTGTAGTTATTTTTGGTGCTAATTTAATATTAAACTTCTCAAATATATTTTGAAATTTATTATGTACCCAGGGGTGATATGTGAATTTCCTATATTTTTTCATAGGTGGTTCTTCTTTTTCAAGATTACTTCTGTTTATCATTTTTTGTTTTTTATACTTTTCTATCCTTTTATGTACCATTTTTTCATCAAACCCATTTTCTCTTGCTACTTTGATTATGTGTTTTTTCTCATGTTTGAAATCTTCTTCGTTTAAGGGTAAGTTTACCAATCTATGAGTTAAACTATTAAATGCTGCTAATTTATGTCCAATTGGATTGAACCCTGTTGATTTTATAAAATTTTCCGTATGAGTTTCTTTCCTATGAATCCTGAATTCAATTTTTCTTTTTTCTTCTCGTTTCTGACCAATTTAAGATCCAAAAAAGGTATTTGTTTATTGTCTTCTATTTCTTTGGTGAATTTAATGTTTGTACTCTGTAATTTAATATGTTTTAGGGAATCTTCTACATGTTTTTCTTTAACAATACAAATTATATCATCAACATATCTACTCCAAAATTTAAACATTGTGGGATGTGCTTTGGTGATTTTTACATTCAAAATCGCTCATAAATAAATTTGCCAGGAAAGGTGATAATGGGTTTCCCATTGAGAGCCCTGATTTTTGTCTATAGAAATTCCCATTGAATGTAAAAAACATTTGGTCAATGCATAACGCAGTTAATTTCAAATAATCTTCTTTGATCTCTCTGTCTATGTGTTTTTTTTCTTAACCAATTGTTCAATATCTCCAAAGTTTTTGTTTCGGTACATTTGTGAATAGTGAAACTACATCAAACGAAACCAACCTATCTGTGGGTTCAATTTCCACTTTTTTTTCTAATTTATTAACTAATTCCAATGAATTTTCAATCTGCAGACTTTCAAAATTATTAATTCTTTTAAATTGATTATTCAGCCATTTCGAAATTTTGTAGGTTGGTGATCCAATATTGTTAATTATTGCCTCATTTTGTTTCCCGGTTTGTGAATTTTTGGAAGTCCATGTATATTAGGGTTTCTGGGTTGCTTACTTTTAATTGAAATTTTTCTTTCTTGGATAGAATTTTAACATTTTTAAAACAGTTTTCCACTTTTTTTATGGTTTTTGGTAGGGGGTCATTCTTAATTTTTTCATACTCTTTTTCTTTCAAAAGTTCTTCCATTCTATTTTGATAATCTTCTTTGTCCAGAATTATAATTTGGTTACCCTTATCTGATTTTGTATATACAACATTTTTGTTATTTATTTCTTTGAGTGTTTTTAAATTCTCCTTACAAACTGGGTTTTTATTTGTATTCTTTATTTTATTCAAAATTTCTTCACATTTTTTTCTGATGATTATTTTTTCTTCTGTAACTAACCCTTCTATTGAATTTTCAATGTCCACTATGTATTCTTCTATTCTATTGGAATAATCTATTGCTGTTTTTAGACCGTTTTCTAACAATTTTGTCTCTTTTAGGTTAAAGGTTGCCTTTGAAAAATTTTTAACATAATTTCTGGTGGATTCTGATTTTTCTTCATTTCTGGTTTTATTCTGATGTTTGATTTTATTTGATGTATTCTTCTTTCCCTTTGATTTAGTTAACAAATTATTTATCTTTGTCTTTTGTTTCTCAATTTTCTTTTTCATGGTTATGTTCAAAAAAGTGAAAAATTTATTTTCTAGGTTTTCCCACATGATGTTTCCTAATATTTTAGACAATTTGATATGTAACAAATAAATTTATTTGTTACATATCAAATTGTCTAAAATATTAGGAAACATCATGTGGGAAAACCTAGAAAATAAATTTTTCACTTTTTTGAACATAACCATGAAAAAGAAAATTGAGAAACAAAAGACAAAGATAAATAATTTGTTAACTAAAATCAAAGGGAAAGAAGAATACATCAAATAAAATCAAACATCAGAATAAAACCAGAAATGAAGAAAAATCAGAATCCACCAGAAATTATGTTAAAAATTTTTCAAAGGCAACCTTTAACCTAAAAGAGACAAAATTGTTAGAAAACGGTCTAAAAACAGCAATAGATTATTCCAATAGAATAGAAGAATACATAGTGGACATTGAAAATTCAATAGAAGGGTTAGTTACAGAAGAAAAAATAATCATCAGAAAAAAATGTGAAGAAATTTTGAATAAAATAAAGAATACAAATAAAAACCCAGTTTGTAAGGAGAATTTAAAAACACTCAAAGAAATAAATAACAAAAATGTTGTATATACAAAATCAGATAAGGGTAACCAAATTATAATTCTGGACAAAGAAGATTATCAAAATAGAATGGAAGAACTTTTGAAAGAAAAAGAGTATGAAAAAATTAAGAATGACCCCCTACCAAAAACCATAAAAAAAGTGGAAAACTGTTTTAAAAATGTTAAAATTCTATCCAAGAAAGAAAAATTTCAATTAAAAGTAAGCAACCCAAGAAACCCTAATATACATGGACTTCCAAAAATTCACAAACCGGGAAACAAAATGAGGCCAATAATTAACAATATTGGATCACCAACCTACAAATTTCGAAATGGCTGAATAATCAATTTAAAAGAATTAATAATTTTGAAAGTCTGCAGATTGAAAATTCATTGGAATTAGTTAAGAAATTAGAAAAAGTGGAAATTGAACCCACAGATAGGTTGGTTTCGTTTGATGTAGTTTCACTATTCACAAATGTACCGAAACAAAAAACTTTGGAGATATTGAACAATGGTTAAGAAAAAACAACATAGACAGAGAGATCAAAGAAGATTATTTGAAATTAACTGCGTTATGCATTGACCAAATGTTTTTTACATTCAATGGGAATTTCTATAGACAAAAATCAGGGCTCTCAATGGGAAACCCATTATCACCTTTCCTGGCAAATTTATTTATGAGCGATTTTGAATGTAAAATCACCAAAGCACATCCCACAATGTTTAAATTTTGGAGTAGATATGTTGATGATATAATTTGTATTGTTAAAGAAAAACATGTAGAAGATTCCCTAAAACTATTAAATTTACAGAGTACAAACATTAAATTCACCAAAGAAATAGAAGACAATAAACAAATACCTTTTTTGGATCTTAAATTGGTCAGAAACGAAGAAAAAGAAAAATTGAATTCAGGATTCATAGGAAAGAAACTCATACGGAAAATTTATAAAATCAACAGGGTTCAATCCAATTGGACATAAATTAGCAGCATTTAATAGTTTAACTCATAGATTGGTAAACTTACCCTTAAACGAAGAAGATTTCAAACATGAGAAAAAACACATAATCAAAGTAGCAAGAGAAAATGGGTTTGATGAAAAAATGGTACATAAAAGGATAGAAAAGTATAAAAACAAAAAATGATAAACAGAAGTAATCTTGAAAAAGAAGAACCACCTATGAAAAATATAGGAAATTCACATATCACCCCTGGGTACATAATAAATTTCAAAATATATTTGAGAAGTTTAATATTAAATTAGCACCAAAAAATAACTACAGTTTAAATAAACTAATAAAAACCAACAAAAATGAAAAAACTGATAAAATAAAAAGTCAGGAATATATCAAATTGAATGCATGGGTTGTGAAAAGATATATATAGGGAAAACAAAAAGAAACCTAAAAATTAGAACCAAAGAACACATAAGAAATATAAAAATGGAGAAATTGAAAAATCTGCAGTTGCTGCTCATGTTTGGTCTGAAAAACATAATATAAATTCAGACACTAAATTATTAAAACAGTTAGAAAATACAAACGAGCTGACTATTTGGGAAAAAATTTATATTCAGAAGAACAGAAACAGAGTTATGAATTTTGATATTCCGATGGAGGGTGACCTTGTTTGGAGGTTCTTTGGCCAACCACAGGATGGAGCTGACATCGACATCCAGGTGGTGCAACATAATGCAACATAAATAAAACCAGTCTGGGAAAGCTGAAGATAAAACAGAGAATTGTTTTGAAACATGTCCAAGAACAAATCAACATTAATATTGAGGTAAGATGTCCAGACCAAAAATAATATAATAAAAACATTAATTTAATTATTAAATTAAACATCATAGTGTTCTTTCCCTGTGAAAGTTAAATACACACATAGCCTACTGAGTTTCGTTGTGAATCATCAAAAATTGCTATCGTAGAGCGATTTTTAAATTTTAGTTCCAGTTGAACTCCTTCACCTTATTGTTTTACAGCTTAACAAATAGCGGCTAAACACTCGCTGTAACAGGAATCCTATGTGAACAAATGTTTATGAAGATCTGTTGAGCGCTTTAGAAGCAAATACAATCACAAACAGGCACTGACTCAACTTTTATTCAGGTCTTTCACTGCAAACTCAGCATTCTCCACTCATGCCATGTTAGCAGCTTTACTAGGTGCGGTAGCTTCTCGTTTCTTTCCACACCCCACTCTCTCTTTTGCATCTTAAAATATTAAAATTGTACTTATTTCTCAGTCTCCTCAACTATTAGAATTAATAAGACAATGTAGGCCTTTCGGGACCAGTCCCATCCTCAGCACAAAGTAGTTGGTTACTATCCAGCTATCATCCAGGCGTTTAGGGACCAGTCCCATCCTCGGTTTTATTCATTTTAACGGTTGAGGAGACAAAAAAGGTACTAATTTATAATCTTATTACACGCTTTATATTAGCTTGACCTCTATCTGTCTAACTATCTATGTAACGGAATTTTTCAACGCGATTTTCACCCACTTAAAATCATTGGATCGACTTGAAACTTTGTATACTTGTAAAGGACCCGTGACAATACAATAATTTCATTTTTTCTAAAATCCTGGCCAGAATCATCAGAAAAAAAAATGAAAACTGGTATAGTAGGTTGCGGACTTGTCGACCTTTTAGTCAATCGTTGTAAGAACTCAGCTGGTAGAGCGGTGAGCTCTAGTGGTATATAATTTCAGTAATCCGTAGGTCGCTGGTTCAAATCCGGCTGGGAGGGTTTTTTTAGAAGAGTATTACTTTTAGTTTATACTACAATAGTATCGAATTTAAAGATATTTACATTTTTATCTTATTCCGTAAAATATTGAAACTAAAAAATAAAAAATAAATAATAGTTTTAAAAAACTAAAACAACACGCTTTATTAGAAAACCGAACTAAAAGTTGAAAAATAATTTTAATTTCCAACACGCTTGGGATAAAATTAAAGTGGTCAACAAAAAAATCATTTCCAACACATATAAAATAAAACTAGAGTTATCAACAAAAAGAAAATAATTTTACCATCAAAAGCGTGGGGTGCTTTTTATGAATTTTACATTTTCTTCTTAGAGACTTTACTTTTATCAATATCTGTTTATTATCAAATATATTAATTGATATAGAGCACCCCACGCTTTTGATGGTAAAATTATTTTCTTTTTGTAGATAACGCTAGTTTTATTTTATATGTGTCGGAGATGATTTTTTTGTTGACCACTTTAATTTTATCCCAAGCGTGATGGAAATTAAAATTATTTTTCATGTTTTAGTTCGGTTTTCTAATAAAGCGTGTTGTTTTAGTTTTTTTTAACTATCATTTATATTATATGACTTTAGATGTTAAAGCGACTATAAATAAGTCAAATAATTTGGCTGTTAATATAAAATTATGGAATATTCACCTGAAAGGTCCGTCTCCTCAACTTAATTAATCATTTAATTGTAGCGCTTTCGGGACTTGTCTCATCATCGGCAGGATTCAAAACAGGTGTTCCACTGAAGTTGATTTTTATTTTTCAAAACAGTTTTGAATCCTGCCGATGATGGGACAAGTCCCGAAAGCGCTACAGTTAAATGATTAATTAAGTTGAGGAGACGGACCTTTCAGGTGAATATTCCATAATTTTATATTAATTTTGAATAATACCTCAACGGAACCCCGTAGCGTAGTGGTTAAGGCACTGAGCTACAAGCCGGAGGGTCGAGGGTTCAAGTCCCGTTGGGGTCAGGATTTTTAAACTGACCCAAACCCTCTGGCGGCACTATGGCCCTGGGGTCGACTCAGCCTCTAACGCAAATGAGTACCAGACGCTTGTTCTGGGGGTAAAGGCGGCCGTCACGCAGGGCTGACAACCCGGCTGACGTAAAGTGCCGATTGTCTAGAAAAAGTGGGAGCCTTAACCTTCCTACTACCCCAAGGGCCTCCGGGCCTGTTGTGGGATCACTTTACTTTACTTTACCTCAACGGAACACATCATGAATTTTTATAAAAGTTCATAATTTGGCTGTATTTATTGAAGTAGTTCACAATATTGATCATAGATGTCGACACCGCAGCACAGCAGACGACGTGTCTGTGGGTGGTGGCGGGAAGATATTTGTTGCCAGTGTATTCTGCGGTGGCCGCGAGTACAGTTGGTATCGTGGGACTGTATTATTTTTTCTTAAAGTAAAATACATGTGCAGTTGTCAAAAATAGTGCGACACCGATATTTGTGCCATGTGTAGCTTGATGTGTGATTAAATTTTGTTATGAATTGTCTGTGCGTTAACAAATTATAGTGTGTGTTTTTTTAGTTGATTGTGACAGCATTGTTGACAAATCATTTAGTGTTTATTGAAAGAAAGTGGGTTTACGCGCCAGGATATTGTCACAGATTTCGTTGCTGTTCATTAGGTAAGTTGAAACATTCACTTTTTTGCTATGAATGCATGAAGGTTATTTGAAAGCGAGAGTACAGAGGTTAAATGCCAGTATTTCATTGTGTTAAATGTGAGAAACATTCTTTATGCATGCATGATAGCTTCCAATACCTACACTTCCTTTTCATTTCAGCAATTATCGCTATGCCAATAGCAAAAACCTGATAAACGGTAGGCTGTTTAGAACGAATGCTTACATTAAAACATTTTATAGACTTGTGTCATGCGTTTCGGCCGTTAAAACTGATCATGAGTAACAAAATAAGTAGCAGGGCAAGGAATACAAAAAAATAGCATGGCTTGAAAGAATAAAGGTGCAAGTTCTCAATTAATGTCATAATATTCAGAAACATATTAAGAATACGGCATTTTATGTAGGCCTATGAACATATTAAGAATAGCCTGCGCCATTTTATGTAGGCCTATAACTATTTTGCATTATTGGACACTATGTATTCGTGTGTGTATGTTCTTTTCAATTCTTTTTTTATTATTAACAGCATGCCCCATTACAAATATTGTATTAATATATTCTGATATTTATTTATTCATAAAACAGAACTTCTTTTTTATATCCCCATATAAGCCATCAACTGGCAGCAAAAATAGCATGGAATATACTATATTTTATATATAGGCCTATATATATCATCAAAAGACACATTTATTTAGACCAGGCTCTTAACTTGTATAAAAATGTTCTGAAATGGGTATTCCTATAGGAGGAAAAATACTGCATTCGTTGTTGTTTGCAGATGATCAAATAATTTTTGCAGGGGATGAAGATGATATGAAATATATGATAAATAAACTAATGGAAGAATATAAAAAATGGGGACTGAATATAAATTTACAGAAAACAGAATATATGTGTTTGGGAAAGGATGTGGAGGACCTCATACTTGAAACAGGGAAAATAAAAAAAAGTGATTTTTTTAAATATCTTGGGTCAATAATTACAAGTTTAGGTACCTGTGAGAGAGATGTACAGACTAAAATTGCAAGGGCAAAAAATGCAACTAAGACATTACATGGAATAATTTGGAACAAAAATATTACAAAGGAAACTAAAATGAAAATTTATAAGAGCATAATACAGAATATTTTGTCATATGGAAGTGAAACTTGGTCTTTGACGGAATTACAAAATAATAAAATTAGAACAGTTGAATTTGATTATTTTAGAAGAAGTCTCCAAAAAACAAGACAGGATAAAATAAGAAATTAATTCCTTTGGAGAGAAATGAATGTCACCACATCTGTTAAGAGGATTGAAAATCAAACGCTTAAATGGTATGGCCATGTACAAAGAATGGGAAATGAAATATGGCAAAAAAATATATACCAATGATCACCCCCTGGAAGAAATAAACGTGGCAGACCAAGATGGAAATGGAAAACCTACGTCAGAACTATAATGGATGATCGGAATTTGGAAGAGGGAGATTGGAATGATAGAAATAAATGGAAACTGAAGACGGCAAACCTATAAGTGGGGGAAAGCCGAAGAAGAGAAGAGAGGAGACAACCTGATGGCATTAGACAAAAAAAATCATCATCTTGAATTTATTTAGGTTTAGATCGTTTGAATCTGTTCCTATGACATCAACATGTGGTCAGTCCATCTTAATTTTGGTCTTCCTTTATCTCGAAGTCCTTTAGGTTGATACTGCAATGATCATTTAGGAAAGCGAGGTGTGTCCATTCTTAGGACATGTTGTAACCAATTGGCTTGATAATTTGGGGTTTTCTTCAACTACATTTTGAACTTTTATTTATCACGTTTACCGCCATTTCTTTGCTTATCCATTTTTTTTATCAAAGATAGGAGTGGACTTAAAGATCTCATCTGTGCCGCTTGCAATTTTGATTTTATTTTAGAATTTAGTAGGCCTGTCTACTTTTCACTGCTGCGTATATTTCAGTCCCGATTTTGTAGTTAGGCCTACTCTATGTAATCTTAATTTGTTTGCTCTTAACATTTGTTTATCAAATTTTCTTCTTAAGACTCCATTTATCGCATTGTATTTTTGTAACTTTATCTCTGTGGCATTTCTTATATCAGATTTATTAGGTGACCGAAGTAATTCAATTCTAAAACTTGTTCTAGGCCTATGACTTTTCCATCTAATTCTTTTTTAACTCTTCGGAAGTGTTTTTCACACATAAATAAGAACCTTTAGAAAACAAACATTCACACTATAAGTCAAGATGGATGCAACATGTTCCTCGAATGGAGGATCACAGGACACCCAAGCAGGTGTTAAGCTGTCAACTGCAGGAAGAAGAAGAGTTTTGGACGGTGTTTCTATGAGGCCGAAACAGGTCAACAAATGGTCTAAATTCGTGAACGGACTATGAAGAAGATAATTACTTATAGATTTTGTTTTTTGGGAAGGAATTTTCAAATCCAACTGTTTGGTTATATTTAATTGATGTACTCCCATCTCTATTGTCTCTAGTTCCGAGAGTCGCGTATTCAAACCTGGCCGTGGTCGTTGGATTTTTAAGGACGGAAAAATCCAAGAAGCAAGTCCTCCGGGAGTGACTTGAAGCCATGGGTCCCGAGTCTGAAGATTCTCAGGCTCGTAGAAGATCCTTAAGCCTGAATAAAAAGTCTTATAAGCAAAATTTACCGACATCAACGTCATAGTAATACCTTAGTTGCTTGTTAGATGTCTCTGAGTCATTGTGTTTTACCACATGCCATTATCAAGGAATGTGGGGTCACGCCGAAACGTCGGAATCAGTGGCCAGAGGCCGACCTTGAATCCATGACGCGGAAAATCCGAGAAAACTTTCTTAATCATTCTTATAGGTCTATCCGCGAAAATCTGCAATATAACATATAGGCCTATACACATACATATAACTTATATTATATATATATATATATATATATATATTCAAACATTGCCTAAAATTGTTATGGAATGGATCCCAATGGAAAGGAGGAAGAGAGGAAGACAAAGAAAACTTGGATGGACAGAGAGGAATGGCGTTTGGTTTCCGAAAGACGGCGGCAGCTGCCATGATACCGGATGATGATGATATATATATATCCAGCCATAATAATTCTGCCCGAAGGCATGTCATTCATTGCAATCATAGCATTTTCATGCGATGCTTTACTAGGGAATTGTAGGTGTGGTAGCTTCGCATTGCTTTCCACACCGGTGAAGGATGATGATGATGATGGCCATATGATTTTGTGGACCGTTTGGCCCTTAAAGTTTTCCTGACATTTGTCTTACAGATGAGGAAAAACCCTCACCCAAAAAAACTTTCCCGACCGGGGATCGAACCGGGGCCAGCTGCGTTGCAAGGCAGCACGCTACCTCGAGACCACAGCGGTGGACTTTATATATACCTATATATAAACTTGCGTTTTATCCACTTATAGCCATTTTTAATCGTCAGTTTTAGTCACTTTTTCTCGCCGGATGTTGGCAACCCTGATTACACTTTACAGAGCAGTCAGTGTACCAGGCCTAACTGATTTTTACAACCTCGAGTCGCTAGTTGTTGTAGCTACACAAATTCTTCTACTGGGTTCCACACAGGCAGATATTCCATGAGAAAGTGTGTTCTCCCATGGGGACTATAACCAACGCACATGCTGTAACTCTGCGACAAGGTGTATAATACAATCTCTCAACTTGGAAACCTTTCTTTGTTAGATTTAATTAACAGTTTCACGGGGCGAATCCCATTAATTTAGTGTTTGAATGCTGTTTGATAGGAAAGTGTTGTGTGGAAACTTGGCCCACTTCCCACACCTCTTATGTAACGACATATTGAACCAGATACTTTATAAATTACTGCTTTCATATTAATCTCGATTTTTCTCAGACTTTTGACATCTTCAAGTTTTTATAGCCAATCTCCATGTATACTTTTCCACGCCACTTCCTCCAAGCTTCTTTCTTTCATTGTTTTGACTAGTCCTTATTTTAATATTAGTTTTGGTCATCCCCACATTCTTCTTCCTGTCGGAATCAATCATTCATATATATTTTATAATATTTTTCTTGAGAATCTGTCTTCTGTTAATTTTTTACAATTTTAATTGTTTGTATTTTATGAAATCCACAATTGAAGTTTGAACATTTCGTACTGCCTTGTCACGCAGCGGGCCCGGGTTCGATCCTCGGTCGGGACAGTTTTTCTGGGTGAGGTTTTTATCGGTGTTTTTCCTCACCTGTAAGACAAATGTCAGGATAACTTTAACACCCAAACGGTCCCCGAAATCATATGGCCATCGCAATCATCATTCATATTTATCTTAGATTAAGCTTAGGATTAGGGACTCTCCTGGCGCACCACTATCATCATCATCATCACCCGTCATATCATCGGGGCAACGTAACCCCGCCTTCCAGTCGCCCCAACCTCAGAAGTGGGTTACAAGTACGCCGTCCGAGGAGAGAACACCAGGAATGTCGAAAGACAACCTGGGGCATTTGCAAAAAAAATCGTCTTTTGTTTAATTTTACTGTTTCTTATTTTATTTGTTCTAGAAATAAACTGTCCATTTCCATTATATAATGTATTTCAATTTGTGACCATATATTTAGTTTGTCCACCGCTGTGGTCTCGAGGTAGCGTCCTGTCTTGTCACGCAGCGGGCTGGGTTCGATTCCCGGCCGGGACAAGCTTTCTGGGTGAGGTTTTCACCGGGGTTTTTCCTCACCTGTAAGACAAATGTCAGGTAGTTTTGAGGCCCAAAAGGTCCCTGAACATCATCTGGCCATCATCATCATCCTTCACCGGTGTGGAAAGCAACGGGAAGCTACCACACCTATAATTCCCTAGTAAAACTGCAAAGCATAGCATGAAGGTGCTATGATTGCAGTGAAGGACCTGCCTTAGGCCAGAACACTATGGAATGGAATATTTCGTTTTATTGATGTTTACATCCAGTCCCAATTTCTTTGTGTTACTCTATCGGCCGCGGTGGACTAGTGGTTGTGCTCCTTGCCTCTGGTCCCGAGGGTCGCGGATTCATACCCGGCCGGGGTCGATGGAGTTTTAGGATGGAAAAATCCAAGGAGCAAGTTCTCCGGGTGGAACTTTAAACCGTGGGTCCCGAGTCTGAAGATTTTCAGGCTCGTAAAATATCCTTAAGCCTGAATGAAAGGCCTCTGAACAAAAATTTACGGAATTTTCCCGTCCTAGTACTACCTTGGTTTCCTAGATGTCAGTATGAGGCGGAACGCTGACCACGGACCAAGTCAAATGACATCTATACGAAAACAAGTGTAACTAAATTAGTATGGTTCAAATTCTTCCCTGTAGGGGGAGAGCGCCTAAATCTCTGTTAAGGGAAACAAGAAGATAAGAATAGAGATTGGATGTTGGCCCTTAGTATGTCCTCGCTATCACCTAATAATACACCATCAGTATAAGCTAACAGCTTATTAATACCATTGAGTTGTAGGCGTTCTTCATTCTCTGAAGATATTATGGTTTGTTCTAGTTCAAAATTGAATAGTAGAGGAGATAGTGCATCTCTTTGCTTTAACCCAAAAGTATCCGAAAACTGTTTGCCTACATGCACCCTACTGTTTGTGCCATGTAGACACATTCCTATAAACCTAACTAACTTTTTAGGAATTCTGAACTCCAGCAGATACTATGCCTATTACTTTTCATAAGTAATGCCACGAGTGATTTCCAAATTATCGATAAATTCACGACTCACGAAGTGAGGAGTGAATTTATCTAGAGAATTTGGAAATCAAGAGTGGCATTTGTTAGGACTATTTAACGAATAAAATTAAGCTGTTTACTCACAAATCATTATTTAATTATAGTTATTTTAAAATATTTATGTATTTAATGTAAACGGCGATGTTTGAAAACAAATGAGAAGCGATAGGTACGCTCCATCTGCTTCTTTTATCACTGCAACCAGATCATACTATTTATTGCCAAAGGAACGCAATATTGTAAGAATGCTCTCTAGTGGAGAAAATGAAACACACCAAACTGTATATTAATTCATTTCTGATGTCGATGATGTAAATATGACAATTATATTTTTCTGGTTTGTTACCTGGGAAAAAATACATTTAAGAAAGTGCAAACAGTGGTTTCTTTTTTTGGTGGTATAATAAATTGTTACAAATGTTTTTATATTAACTCCCGCATGCGGCATGTGTTGACATTCATGCACTTTATATACAATCTGGTAGCCGTATTTGTTATGTGCTCAGTCACTGCAAAATAATGGTCAGACCTGTTCAGAATATTAAAAAGGAGGAGCTTTCTTTAATATGGTAATTATTACACTGATAAATATTTCGTGAAACACGACTCTGATTGGTTGTAAAACAGAAATCATTGAAACGTGATTGGTCATTGACTCCCATTTGGGGCATCAGTTAAATAGTCATCCTAATTGAATTGCATAAAGCTAGGATTTTCATTTTTTGACCTTGGTCCGCTTTGCTCTGAACCTTCGTATCTCCTTAGGCTGGCTTCTACGACCGGTTCCCTATTTTAAATTCTTCAGTGGAGCGTATTCTGTGCCCTGTTTAATTTTTGCATGCTCTTACAGAATCACTCTGTATAAAAAAAACTTGAATTAGATAAACACTGTAAGTTTGAGGAGTGATGTTGCCATGTACGGAATACAAACATGGAGGCCATCAACTTTTTACTTTACTTGTTGTTCTGTATACAGCCGGATGCAGTATTATTGTTCTGCCTGTTTTACAGAATGATTTTGCGATTTATCGTGAAGGAAGCCACATGTTTTAATTTGTATAAATTTTCTAATTATTCCAGTAACTTGAATTCAAAGGATGTTATTCTGACTGTGCAAGGAAATAATTTATTTATTTATTTATATACAGATTGTCAATGTTGACACATCTTTCTGTCCCTAAAGCTTTATTTTCTTTCTCCACTCGTCTCTATCCATCCACTCCATGTTCTTCAGTTCTCTTGTTCTTATTCCAGTTCTAATTTTTTGCATCCACGAGTTTCAAGGTTTTCCTTTTCTTCTTCTTCCAGGTGGACACCATTCAAATGTTTTTCTGAGTAACCTTTCTTCTTGAATTCCAATTTAATTACTTGTATATTATATTGCTGGAACAAGAAATATAAATTTGGAATAAGAATATCAGAAAATAGAAAATTAAACACCGTACTGTTTGCAGATGACCAAATAATAATAGCAAATTCCGAAGATAATCTACAGAAAGGTCTGTATGAACTTAACAAAATTACAGAAGAATATGGTTTGAAGATATCTACAGAAAAAACAAAAATTATGGCATTTCAAGGTGTAGATCCTGTCAGAAGTAAAATTGTACTGAACAATAAAATTTTGGAGCAGGTGAATAATTTTACATATCTAGGATGCAATATCTCATATGAAGAAGAAAAGGATGTAAATGCAAAAATATCTAATTTTTAAGAATTTTAGGGTTAATAAATTCTATCTTCAAGCCACAGTTAGTCTAAAAACATTCAAGACTAAAAGTGTATAAAACAATGGCTCTTCCAACTCTTTTGTATGGTACCCGAAGTATGGACGTTGAAACAGAAGGATATACAGAGACTTAGATCTGCTGAAATGAGATATCTTCGGAGGACTGCAGGATACACACTACTAGATCACAAAAGAAATGAAGACATCTTAGAAGAATTACACATGGAATCTTTAGAAAACAACATTTCTGATTATAAGTCAAGATGGATGCAACATGTTCATCGAATGGAAGATCACAGGATACCCAAATAATTGTTAAGATATCAACCTGCAGGAAGAAGAAGACCAGGACGTCCACTCAAAAGACTTCTGGATGGTGTTTATCTTGAGGCCGAAACAGGTCAACAAATGGCCTAAATTCGTGAATGTACTATGATGATATCTTATTTTGGACATTTGATGTTTATTTTTTTATCGTATGACGTTATTTCTAATTATTTTCCAATTTTGAACTGTTGCTGCTCTTTTTTGCAAGGAACTACAGGTGCGGCATAAGTCAGTTACCATTTCACATGGTTGCGACATGGTCAGAAATTCGATATAATGGTGGCCATTTTTTAGGAACAAGGTGTCTTAAAACCTAACCGATTGAAATTCAATCTAATAACTTAAGCTAAACAAAAGGGACAAATATAAGGTTAGAATGAGTCAATTTTGTTAGCTTTTTCGGTTAACTGACTTATGCTGCACCCTGTATAAGAACTTAAAATTTCATAATTACCATAATTAAAGGCCACCCACCGACTTTCCATTGCCGAACGTCATTGGTGCGATCCATTCTTTCATCATTCTCCATTTCTTTGATGTTTTCACGAAATATGCGATCTTTCTCTTTTTTTTCTCCATTGAAGTGTCTATTAAAAAATAAATAAAGAGAATTTTTCTCACCATTGAGGATTTTCCACATCCAATCTTAATAATTAACATGAATTTAAAAAAATACATAAATGACTACGGACTTACAGATTATCAGTTAATCAACTTTTATAAGATTCTTGATGTGTTCCGTTGAGGTATTAATAAAAATAAAAATTATGTAATATTCACCTGAAAGGTCCGTCTCCTCAACTTCAGTGAAACACCAGTTTTGAATCCTGCCGATGATGGGACAAGTCCCAAAAGCGCTACTGTTAAATAATTAATTAAGTTGAGGAGACGGACCTTTCAGGTGAATATTCCATAATTTTTATATTAATTTTGACTATCAGTTTGCAACAAACATTCACAAATTTTCCTTAATTAAAGTTCTCCATTGTTCTCCAAGATCTGTCTTCATCTGATAACACCTAATTTCCTCATTGAATTATATATATATATATATATATATATATATATATATATATATATATATATATATATGACACGATAAGAAAAATAAATGCCTGGACAGGATTTGAACCTGGACCTCTGGATTGGTATTCCAGTGTGCTATCCATTACACCACCGGACAAATCTAGTACAAACATTTATTTTTCTTATATATATACACTTTATTATTACGAGATGTAGCGGGAACTCGGTCTCCACTGCCACCTGGTAGGTACTATAGCAAGTAAGCAAATTAAAGAGTATCAGTGACGCTTTATCGATGTTATATATATATATATATATATATATATATAATTCCCCTGAAGCGGGGCTGGGGCTGACGGGGAGGAATCTACATTAAAATAAATTTGTTAAAAATAAAATTTGAATAAATTCATCCACAATGTTTAGTTATTTATAACAGGTCATCTAAAAAAACAAAACAAAAATACATAAAACTGTTATTCTTCCAATCATATGAATGCGAAACATCATTTCTTTGTTTAAGGAATGAGAACATTAGAGTATTTGAGAACATAATGCTTGTAGAAAAATAATTGGCCCAAACAGAAACGGACAGGCAAGTGAATGGAGAAAACTACGTAACAACGAGCTGTATGATCTTTATGGGAAACCAAATATGATAGGAACAGTTAAGTCTCGTAAACTGCGATAGACAGTGCTTGTGGCACGAATTGGAATGAAAGAAAGGCATGGAAACTTCTCGTAGGAAAACCGCAATGAAAGCATTCAGTTGGTAGAACAAGAATGAAGTGGGAGAATAAAATTAACCATGATTTGATATATGTAGATTATACAGCGGATGATTGGAAAAATCAGCTCAGAATAGGGATGTATGGAGAGCTAAGGGTTCGATAGTGGGAGTGAGTTTGAAGTGTAGAATGGAAGGTGTAGTTAATGTAATCGAAGAGACGCCCCAATAGTTAGAAGAGTGATTACAGTAGGGCGGAGGGGAGTGGCCCAAATGACAACTCGACCTTCGCGTTCCCAGCTGTTGTATCACAACCGGTTTCATAGTGTCGTCGTCACGTGGTGCTGCTCCTGTCTTTCCCTTTAAACTATCGAACCCGTAGGTTCATGGCCAAGCGGACATAAGCCCTCCATACATCACTATCCAGAGCTATTATTTTCAAATCATCCCCTGTATAACCTACTTCCCTCAAATGATGGTTAATGTAATTGACCCATCTGGTTCTTGGCGTTTTCCCTCTGGTTTTCCTACAATAAGCTTCCATGCCCTTTTCATTTTCCATTCGTCCTACATGTCGTGCCCTTTGCAGTCTACGAGATTTAACTGTTCTTATATCTGGTTTCCTATAAAGATCATGGATCTGTCTCTGTTCATCTCTCTTTGGCCCAAAAATGTTCATAACAACTTTATTCTCGAATACTAGTGATCTTTTTACCTTCCTTAAAATAAAAGTCCATGTTTCGCTTCCATAACCCATGAAAATTAAAGTTTCATTCTTCCCAAAGTGATACATGGAATATCAAAAATATTTTCAAGTGATTACATCCCAAAATATTGTATGTAACTGGCTTGTGAAGAAGTAAGTAGCTTTGTCCCATGTTGTGGCGACATTTTGAAGAAGTAATTCTCTTCATGCCCGATGTTGTAGAACATTTTGAAGAATGATTGGTGTCCCAAAAAGATTTACTGGTTCAGGTTGGGTTTGATTTTCGGTAGAGCTGGATTACCTTCTCATGGTCGGAAGTTGGTACACTGGATAGGAAAACACTTCAAAATTACTAAAAAATGTTTCTTCTTCTTCTTCTTCTTCCTTTCATGCGATAGACCTAGTGGTCTGTTATGATCTCAATCCAACGTTTGAAGGGGAAAAATGTTTCTTGTAGAAATAATTGCAAATTTATTCACTTCTTAATTTCCCAGCAGATTAAGAAAATGTAGGTGGTATTATTCTTCACCTGCAATTAAAAATACATTATTTTCATTTCTTAAATCAATTATTCTTCTTGTATTAAATATTACATTTTATCAGGAGAGCTCTATTGCTTCTACCTTTGTTGAAAGTTGTCTGCAGAATGACTATCTTTTATAATTTTAAGAACATTATTGCATCACATGATGTTATTTTTAAATTCTATTGGTTAATAGTTCTTTAAATATAAGGTTTAAATTGATTGGTTACATAAGAAAGTTAATTGTTTTAACATCCAATCAGAGTTTAGTTTAGTTTAATTTAAGAATATGAAGTAAAGCAGGTGTTCGTAGTATTCAGGTAATCAGCACGGGGTATCTAAAAAATATAAATTTATAACTATTTTTCCTTTTACTTATTTAACTAAACATAAAAGCACATTCATTTTAAGGGGACCCGGAACGCCACATGTGATGAAAATATGCATTTAATTTTTTATCAATTAAAACACTGGAAAGATTGCTCTTTAATATGGTATAATTATCTTGTTTCTAAGTGTGTTTATTATTTGTTTTAAATATTCCCCGTTCCTTTAAAATGTGGGCGTGAGCCGTCAACTCTCTCACATAGTTAGCATTCATTTTTTCAATATATAAACAACATTTTCTTGTAAACTATTAAAGCTAGAGACCAGGGCTTCGATATAGTGACAATTGTTACCATATTCATGTTGTGATAGCTTAGTAATTAAAGGATATAGGTTGCAAAATACAGTGTAAAAAACTGAAACAAAATATTTGTAAAGAAAAAAATATATTTTTGATATAAATACATATCTATATAAGTCCTTATGGTAGAAGACTCTAAATATATGAACGTTTCCACTGTAAAAAATTCAACTTGATAGGATTAATAATTCAGGAGAAAATTTTCCTTACATTTAACATTATAAGTATAGGATGTTCCGGGTCCCCTTAATTTATTTAGGCGTAGCAGCGCAAGCCAGATATTACTTACTCACTGGCACTATCGAACCCGGGTTCATGGCCGCGCGGACATAAGCTCTCTATACATCCCTATCCTGAGATGCTTTCCAATCTTTCCCTGTATCCTACTTCTCTCAAGTCATAGTTAATGTTATTCTCCCACCTCATTCTTGGTCTACCAACTGGGCGTTTTCCCCTCTGGCTTTCCTACAAGAAGCTTCCATGCAAGTCTTTCACTCCCCATACGTGCAACATGTCATGCCCATCGCAGTCTACGAGACTTAACTGTTCTTATTATATCTGGCTTCCTATAAAGACCATGTAGTTCATTGTTATGTAGTCTTCTCCATTCACCTGTCTGTTCATCTCTCTTTGGTCCAAAAATTTTCCTAAGTACTTTATTCTCAAATACCTGTAATCTCCTTTCCTCCCTTAAAGTAAGAGTCCATGTTTCGCACCCATATAATATAACTGGTAGAATAATAGTTTTATAGGCTATATTTTCAGTTCAACGTTTTTTGAAAGGAGTTGGGGATAGCTAGTATATATATTGATAAGAATATCCTCTGGAGTTAACGCACTTTCCTTCGGAATTAGCTGCAGGAAAGGGTTTCACATTCTTGTGGAATAACGATTGTGTGTATGAAATTAAAGAGAGTGAGAAAGCTGATAGCGCCACTTGATAAGTCGTGTAACTGAGGATTAAAATTCCTTTGTGATAAGAAACTCGTAACTTATTCAGGTTGGTAAACGTCATTCACAACGTTTTACAACACGAACAAAAATCACCTGCTTATCTTTTGTGGCCAAGAAAGAAAACTCTATACGTAGATAATTCAATGTCACACACTTTATTGCTTGTAAGTGGTCAGTTGACAAAAATGAGTTTTTTTGGTGGAATTAGCAGAATTCAAATACGTATGAACAATAATTACAAACAGGAATGAGGTGCACAAAGAAATTAAACATAGGCTCAATTCTGTAAACGTACAATATTAATTAGAGAAACACTTTTTGTCCCAACTTATTCAAAAAATGTTTAATTGAAAATATTTTCTGCGACGAACTGCAGGTTATAGCCTTCTAGACCACCAAAGAAATTCAACAATAGCCAGAGAGTTAAACATCGTACCTATATCTGAATACCTCCAAGAATATAGAAACAATTGGCTAGCCCATATTCAGCGCATGGATCGTCACAGAATACCAAAACAAATTCTTCACTACATTCCTCGAGGCAGAAGATCTGTGGGTCGACCTTTTCGGAGATGGCGGGAGACCGTAACGGGACACTGGGGCTAATACTTGAAAGGACGATGATGATGAAAATATATTTTTTTGTAAGCTCATGTTTCTCTTAACAGAGATTTAGGCGCTCTCCCCCTACAAGGAAGAATTTGAACCATGCTAATTTAATTACACTTGTTTTCGTATAGATGTCATTTGAGTGGTCAGCGTTGCGCCTCAATTGAAAATATACCTTTTTTTTAAAAAATGCCCCAGACTCGCCATTTCAACATTTGTGGTGGTCTCTCCTGGCATTGACGTAATTGAAACTCACTTCTGGGGTTGGGGCTCGAGCAAGGCGGGGTTACGCTGCCCCGATGATGTGATCGTGATGGTAGTTGTGCACCAGGAGAGTCTTTAATCCTAAACTTAATCCAAAGCGAATGTAAATGATAATAATGATGGCCAGATGATCTTTAGGGGACCGTTTACACTTAAAGTTTCCTGACATTTGTCTTACAGGTGAGAAAACAAATAAATAAATAAATAAATAAACTCATTCAAGATACTTGTCTCAACCGGGGATCGAATCCGGGTCCGCTACGTGACAAGGCAACGGGCCTCGAGACCACAGCGATGGACAAATTGAAAATATAAAACTTTATTCTCCCAGGTATATGGATGCGAAATATGGTCTCTTAAGGAAGGAGAAAAGATTACAAGTATTTGAGAATAAAGTTCTTAGGAGAATTTTTGGATCAAAGAGAGATGAACAGACAGACAAATGGAGAAGACTACATAACAGTGAGCTACATTATTATTATAAAAAACTATATATATATATATCATCATATGTCGGCCGCGGTGGACTAGTGGTTATGCTCCTTGCCTCTGGTCCCAAAGGTCGCGGGTTCAAACCCGGCCGGGGTCGATGGATTTTTTTAGGACGGAAAAATCCAAGGAGCAAGTCCTCAGGGAGGGATTTTAAGCCGTGGATCCCGAGTCTGAAGATTTTCAGGCTCGTAAAAATCCTTAAGCCTGAATGAAAGGCCTCTAAGCAAAATTTACCGAATTTTCCCGTCCTAGTACTACCTTGGTTTCCTAGATGTCAGTATAAGGCGGAACGCTGACCACGTACCACTCAAAATGACATCTATACGAAAACAAGTGTAACTAAATTAGTATGGTTCGAATTCTTCCCTGTAGGGGGAGAGCGCCTAAATCTCTGTTAAGGGAAAACATAGGCTTACAATACAATACTATATATATATATATATATATATATATATATATATATGAATGAATAAGTCCATTGCTGTGGTCTCGAGGTAGCGTGCTGCCTTGTCACGCAGCAGACCCGGGTTCGATCCCCGGTCGGAACAGTTTTTTCTGGGCGAGGTTTTTATCGGAGTTTTTTCCTCACCTGTAAGACAAATGTCAGGAAAACTTTAAGGCCCAAACGGTGCCCGAAATCATATGGCCATCGCAATCATCATCATTCATAATCATCTTAGATTAAAGCTTAGGATTAGGGACTCTCCTGGCGCACCACTATCATCCTCACCCATCATATCATCGTGACAACGTAACCCCGCCTTCCAGGCGCCACAACCTCAGAAGTGGGTTACAAGTACGCCATACCAGGAGAGAACACCAGGAATGTCGAAAGACAACCTGGGGCATTTGCAAATATCATATTCATCATCATCAACAATCACGGATTAAGCCCATGTTCCGGTCTCATAGATTCTCATTCAAAAGTTGGATCCATCTCTTCTTCGGTCCACCAACATTCCTGCGTCCTTTTGGTTTGTATTTAAGTATAATTTTCGGAATGCGATCATCTTGCATTCTTTGAACATGTTCTTTCCATCTTTTTTTCTAGATTATTTTATTCTATCTAAGAGTTTAAAGATATTTAGCTCATTTCTAATATCTTCACTTCTTCTCTTATCTAGAAGTTTGCAACCAGCCACACTTCTCAGAAATCTCATTTCAGCAGCTTCTATGATCTTCTCTTTTCTTTTAGTTAAAACCCAAAATTCACTACCATACAATAGTAAGGGGACTGCCACTACTTTATAACATTTTAATTTTGTTTCTTTTCTTGTGCTTTTAAATATACGTTTGATTGTTCATTTGCAAATATATATATATATATATATATAAACAGTTAAATCTCGTAGACTACAATAGAAAGGGGATGTGGAACGAATGGGGGGAGAAATAGAGGGATGGAAACTTACTGTACGAAAACCAGAGAGAAAACACCGAATAGGGAGGCTAAGAATGCAGTGGGAGAATAACATTAGCACTGATTCGAGGAGTGGGAGCCCAAACCTTCTACTACCCCAAGGGCCTCCGGGTCTGTTGTGGGATCACTTTACTTTACTTTACTTTTACTGATTTGAGGGAAGTAAATTATACAGGGAATGGTTGGAAAACATTAGTTCATGATAGAAATGTATGGAGAGCTTATGTTCGCCCGGTCATGAACCTACGGATTCGATAGTGCCAGCGAGTTGGTTGTGCTTTATTGTATTTTGAATTTTCCTACCAATTACGTCAGTGATGATAGTATTCAATAGAATAGATGCAGAAGTCACGTGTTGTAAGGTGTAAGAACAGTTGAATGCATTACAAGGAGGCCATGTTAACTATTGGGAATTTTATCTCCGACAATGAGACAGGCATGTCGCTATCAGCCTTGAAGGTTCATCGGTTTCATATTCATTTGGATTCTGGCATCGTGCCTGCTACTAATAAACTGGCTATACTTGGGAACAAATCCTACCAATTTGTAAAAACGCTACTTCCAATATCTTTTCTTTTAGACAATTTCGAAGGATTTCTTCTCATCAAAAGATTTTTTATTTTTTTAATAAATTTCCATCGATCCCACGTACTAACTCACTGGCGCTATGGAACCCGCAGGTTCATGACCACACGGACACAAGTCCAGAGCTAAAATTTTCCAATCATCCCTCTATATAATCCACTTTCCTCAAATCATGGTTAATGTTATTCTCCCACCTCATTCTCGTCCTACTGGGCACTTTCCCTCTGGTTTTCCTACAAAGAGTTTCTACGCCCCTCTTCCATTCCCCATTCGTGCCACATACCCTGCCCATTACAGTATACAAGACTTAACTGTTCTTATTATATCTGGTTTCCTGTAAATATAATTTAGTTCACTGTTATGAAGTCTTCTCCATTCATCTGTCTGTTCATCTCTCTTTGGTCCAAACATTTTCCTTAGAACTTTATTCTCAAAAACTCGTAATCTTTTCTCCTCCCTTAAAGTAAGAGTTCATGTTTCACATCCATATAATATAACTGGAAGAATAACAGTTTTACATTCCATCGATAGTAATTCTGCCCGAGGGCAGGTCTTTCACTGCAATCGTAGTATTTTCATGCTATGCTTGCAGCTTTACTAGGGAATTGTAGGTGTGGTAGCTTCCCGTTGCTTTCCACACCGGTGAAGGATGGTGATGATAATGATGAGGATGGTGATGATGATGATGATGATGATGGCCGGATGATTTTCGGGGATCGTTGGGCCCTAAGCTTCCTGACATTTCTCTTACAGGTGAGGAAAAACCCCGAAAAAACCTCACCCAGGAACCTTGTCCCAACCGGGGATTGAACCCGGGCCCGCTGCGTGACAAGGCAGCCCGCTACCTGGAGACCACAGCGATGGACTAGTTTTACATTAACCAGACTAATTTAGTTACGCTTATTTCCCTACGGATGTTAGCGAGTGACATGTGGTTAGTACATCGCCTCGAGGCGACATCTAGTAGGACACTCAGCTACAACTCGATTGAATTTTGCTCAGAAGTATTTTTATTCAGAATTGAGGTTCTTTGACGAGCCTGAAAATCTTCAGACTCGCGACCCACGGCTTAAAATCCCACCAATTGGACTTATTTCTTGGCCTTTTTCATCCTATCAACCCATGGGCCCCGACAGGGTTTGAACCTGCGACCTTGGGGACTAGAGGCAAGGAACGTAACCATTAGACCACCGCGGCCGGATAGTACCCTAGGGGAAAGTTGGATAAAATGTGCGAGGTTGGTATTTACTTTCCCTCGGGTTTTGTAAACTTGTTTGTCCCGTGATCTTGTTAAGACAAGACTGTGAGAAAGTCCTTGCAGACGTATTGGCACCAGGGCAGGACCTGTTCCCCGAGGCAGAACAAGTGACCTTGCCTCAAGGTATCTGCTACCTGCATCTTCGTCTATATCTCAAATGTCGAGATTATCAACTTCCAAGATTAAAAAAAAATCAAATGTGCAGGAAAGAAAGGCTAAACTTTACAACCTTTTTAATTCCTTCATAAACTCCTGTCAAATTTTATTTTTAGGGTTTCATTTCTCAAATTATTTCCCACCATTTACAATTATATTTACATTTTTCTAACGATTATTTCAATTTTTTTTCTTTGATATTTAACTACATACATAGCATGAAGGCGTGGCAGCCATATTGATTTTAACGAATATTTTATGCAACAACAAAAACGTGTTCCACTGCAGCCAACTTAAGAGTATGTACTAATTAATTGTACACATACTTCAGAATTTCAGAACTCACTATTTATTTTTGGGCGTTGAATTCTTTCACAGGTTAGAGCGCTTAAATTGATTAGGTTAGCTTTTAGAAGAAATTGGGACTAGAAGTAAACATCAATATAACTAAATACAGATCCACACGTAGAAATACATTATATAATGGAAATGGATAGTTAATGCCAAATGAGGGAAATTTAAAAAAAATGGCTGAATTGAAATACCTAGGAACAATAATTACAAACAGGAATGAGATGCACAAAGAAATTAAACATAGGCTCAATTCTGGAAATGCGTGCTATTATGTATTACAAGGATTCTTGTCTCAACTTCTCTAAAAAAAACATTAAACTACAAAAATAGAAAACTGTTATTCTCTCAGTTATATTATATGGATGCGAAACATGGACTCTTATTTAACGGACGTGAAACCTCACAATAGGAAACTTATCCCGATGGGGAATTGAACCCGCTGGTTACGAAGCAACGACCCCGAGACCACAGCGATGGATTGTTAACATAAATAAATATAAAACAATATAATGACTATTTAACTCACGCCCCAAATGGGAGTCAATGACCAATCACGTTACAATGATTTTTTATTTACAACCAATCACAGTCGTGTTTCGCCTAGAATTTACCAACTAAAGTTTATCATAATAAAGAAAACACCTCCTTTTTTAACATTCTGAATAGGTCATAGCATTATTTTGCAGTGACTGACCCACTAAGAAATACGGCTACCAGATTGTATATATAGTGCATGAATGTCAACACATACCGCATGCAGGAGTTAATATAAAAACATTTGTAGCAATTGATTATACCACAAAAAAAACACTGATTGCACTTTCTTAAATGCATTTTTCCTAGAAAAATATAATTGTCATATTTACATCATAGGACTTCAGAAATGAATTAATATGCAGTTTGATGTTTCATTTTTTCTTCACTAGAGAGCATTCTTACAATACTGCCTTCCTTTGACAATAAATAATATGATCTGGTTGCAGTGACGAACAAAAGAAGCATACCAATCGTTTCTCATTTGTTTTCAAACATCGCCGTTTACATTAAATATATAAATATTTTAAAATAACTATATTTAAGTAATGATTTGTGAGTAAACAGCTTAATTTTATTCGTTAAATAGTCCTAACAAATGCCACTCTTGATTTTAAAATTCTCTAGATAAATTCACTCCTCACTTCGTGAGTCGTGAATTTATCGATAATTTGGAAATCACTCGTGGCATTACTTATGATAACAATATGACGAATTAAATAACAGAACAATGAAATGTTTTGTGTAGCTCCAGACAGATGACAATCTAATGTCGGAGAAGAAAAAAATAAATGAACGGCCTTAAATTCCGTAAATACATTGTTATTATAACGTTGGCCATGAAGTTTTAGTGCAATTATAATAAATTAAATTTGTATTTTCTCCGATTATTTTAACGAAAATGGGAAGTGAATTTATATTTCTCGAGGAATACTGGCGACATTTGTAAATGCGATGCAGATGGGCGCTTGTATGTGTAATTGAAGAGGAATGTGTGGTTGTTCCCACGAAATAAAGTACAAGAAGTCAAGTGTGACTTAATTGAGGTGCATTCTTCATAAAATAAACTGTTTTTATATCAATTCCACTTGTTTACATTTTCACCAGCTGCTGAATTATTACTTATGTAAAGATGCTTTTTATTGGAGCTTTTAAGAACTTAATAATTACATGACATCATGTTTCATTTATTAAGGAGGCCCTACACGGTCTATCATTTTGATCAAAAGGTTGCGTCAATCATCCCTAAATACATTAATCAAAATTGATTGGTGTGGAGTTTGCTATGGTCATAGTGTTTCTTTCGATGGGGTTGTACAAGACCAGCTTTTTACTTACGCGACTTATGCCATTTTTGATGTAATTTAAAGCATTACGAAGTGTTGATGATGCCATTTACCTCTGGGATTTAACCATCGTCAAAATATCGAAATGTATCATGAAATGAAGTAGTGGAAATATAATTTTACGTTGTAACCGTCAGACATGTTGAATGTTCCATAGAATAACAGATATGAAGAGGTCATTTATGTTACGTATTGAATCAGATTTAAAATGCAAGGAAACTAAAAGCTAACCAAACCTAAATCATTGAATGGAAACTAAATCAATTACTCTAACGTAGGTGAATTCCAGGGAACGTCCTTTTTATTATTTTAAGCGGTTAAATATGTAAAAGACAAATTCGGACATAATTTGTTGAAGCCACTGATATGCTGTATCGGTGGTATATCTGTGGTCATCGGTGCTCATCGTTGTGATAATCGGTGGTTTATCGCTGGTTAGAAGTAAGAACTGTTGTAACCTTCGTGGTCACGACAGGAAATAGTCCCACTTTATTTTCATATTTACGAGAAAATAAAGAAATGATAATAAGTTTCCCAGATTGAAATACGTTAAATATAGTATTTGATTAATATGTATGCCAATTATGTACTGTTAAAGTGCGTAAATGAAAAGGCACTGTTCTCCCACCCGACCTTCCTTTCTTTGATAGACTTTGTGAAAGATTAGTGTAATTGTGATTCAGTCACTTCCATAAATTAAACAGGTCCTTATACCAATTCCGAGCTAAGTACCAGTTGTACTGTAAACAAACTTGCATAAAGTATTACTCCGCCGATTCTGTCTATTGAGAGAACCGTGATGCTACTTTTACCCGCCTTATGATTGAATTGTCATCGATACATACATTGTTCTTAGGCAACATCGCATTTTATGGCAAATAAGACTGCATATAAGGTAAAATGGTACCAATAATAAGTACCTTCCATTTCTTATTTATTTATGACAAAAGTTATATAGGACCTACCTAATCAAATGTTTACTTTTTCCATGGTGTCGATATATATCAATTATTTGCAATTTCATCGCCGGCAGAATTTATGCTCCATGCTGACTCACCTGTAAATTCTGCTGTTATTTTCATCATATTCTCAATGGCTATTGTAAGATATTTTCACTAAACATTCAAACTAATTCGTTTACCTCCACTTTTCAAAGTTTTTTTTTCTTTTTTATGCTTTAAATTTTGTATAGGATAAGCAATCATTTTAAAATAATAGAAATTACAATGTGAATAGAACGATGCTTATTTAATCTATTATAAGTGTAATTATATACAGGGTGCAGCATAAGTCAGTTCACCGAATATACAAATACATTATTTTCTGTAGCTTACAACTTCTATAAAAAATCTACCGAAATTGTTCCGTAGTTAGCAAATTACCTCAAGCAGTAGTGATTGTTATTATATCCTGAAGGTCCCGTATTCAAACCCCGTTTTCAACCAATCTGATTTTTTTCCCTGCAACCATGTGCAATGGTTAACTGATTTATGCAGCACCCTGTGTATATTAAGATTCTCCATATAACTTACAGAGTGATTCAGAAATATGGCTATACGTTTGATCGCATTTTGTGACGAAAATACTATTATTAAAGGAAATATGTTATCATTGGAAAGGGAATCCTTCAAATTACAACAATAGAACAAAACAAATCACTGCTCACGTGCAGCTTGGCGGGTTGATTTTTGTGGGCTAGCGTCGAACGCCTCCACAATTCTCTTCGTTGTTTCTGCATCCGTGATAATGCGAGGCCTTCCAGGAGGTTTGATTTTCTGCATCCTTCCCGTTTCCAGCAGTCGTTTTCTCCACTTCCTCACAGTCGACGGCTGCAATGCTACGTTAAACTCACGTCTTGCGGCCTCACGATCATTAGCATACGTTATTGCCCATGCAGCAATTGTAATTTACTGTTGCATATTCAACGCCATTTTGACTAATGACGTAAGTTCGACACTGTTTTGTTTTATTCCATTGTTGTAATTTGAATAATTGCCTTTCCAACGGTAATTTCATATTTCCTATAATGGTAATATTTTCATCACACAACGCGATCAAACATACAGCCATATTTATGATTCACCCCGTATATATAGACATGTGCTAAATATATTTATATATTTTTATTGTCTTTATTTCGAGGGTGAGAGAGTGAACTACATTTTCTTACACGCTTAAAAATAAAACCATTATTCGACCAATGAAAATGCAGTCATACATCTGCTTTGTTTACATTACAACTGGTACTTAGCTCGGAAGAGGTATAGGAGAAAGCAAAGCTTTGTCAAATTTGTATTTTAAAGTAATTTTCTGTTTACACGACCAAGAAACCAACATAATCAATCAGCTTCTTCTTCTTCTTCTTCTTCTTCCGAATGCAGTATTGGGCGATGATGCCCGTTCTGCGACTACAAAAACTGATCTTTCCATCGGTTGAAGGGTCTTCCGAGGTCTCTTTTGCCTTTAGGGTTGAAGTGGTAAATCATCTTTGGTAAACGGGAATTTGACATTCTCTGGACGTGTTGGAACCATTTAATCTGACTATTTAACTCATGCCCCAAATGGGAGTCAATGACCAATCACGTTTCAATGATTTCTGTTTTACAACCAATCAGAGTCGTGTTTCACCAAATATTTATCAGTGTTATGATTACCATATTAAAGAAAGCTCCTCCTTACAATATTGCGTTCCTTTGGCAATAAATAGTATGATCTGGTTGCAGTGATAAACAAAAGAAGCAGTAGAAGCGTACCTATCGTTTCTCATTTGTTTTCAAACATCGCCGTTTACATTAAATATATAAATATTTTAAAATAACTATAGTTAAATAATGATTTGTGGGTAAACAGCTTAATTTTATTCGTTAAATAGTCCTAACAAATGCCACTCTTGATTTCCAAATTCTCTAGATAAATTCACTCCTCACTTCGTGAGTCGTGAATTTATCGATAATTTGGAAATCACTCGTGGCATTACTTATGATAATTTTGTATATGTTCAACCATTTCCCTACTATTCCACTGCATCCTTATCTCATCACTTTTCATTCTGTCCCTTAATGTTACTCCAGTTAGTGATCGGCTGATTTTCAAAAAAAAAAAAATCTTCGTTCCATGTGAAACTGATATCGAACGATCAACGCCGAGCGATGACCATTGACGATGAGCGTTGGTCGAACATCGCTGTATAATAAACCAGACCTTCTTACACAGATAATAAAATGTTTATTTTAGAATGTGCAATCTCATTGTAGTATAATGCAAGAGTTATCTTTAATAGAAAGAACAGGATTTGTTTTTTTGCCGAACCTCAGTTGGAATGTAACCTTGTGCAACTTAAAAAGGAATACGCGATTTGGTGATGTCGGTAATTTCTTTTGACTCAGTTGGCAGCAACAAATGAGAGCCGGAAAAAATAAATGCAACTTGTCTAATATTGAAGGTTACGTACAGATGGTGCAGATAACAGCATCTCGGCTAATTAAAAATAGCATTCAAGTTTTTGTAATTTCTTTTCTCGGAAAACCAGGAGTTCTTTACACACTAAGGAATTTGAGTACACATTCACACCAGAATTTCTATTTGACATAATCCCTGTATCCTATCCATTGATAGATGGAGCCACATGGTATTATTGACTATTTAACTCATGTCGCAAATGGTAGTCAATGACCAATCACGTTTCAATGAATTCTGTTTTACACCAATGACAGTCGTGTTTCACCTCGCTCTTTATCAGCTCCTGCTTTTGTGATAAAGAAAGCTCCTCCTTTCTTAATATTCTGAACAGGTTACACCATTATTTTTCTCCAACAAATACATTCAATATAGCAAATAATGGGCACATTCAGTGATTCTACTGAGTTGTTTATTCAAAATATAAATGATTAACCTATAATGTTGATTATAATAGTTTGATGTGTTTCATTATTTCACCACTAGAGTGCATTCTTACAATATTGCGATCCTATTTGGCAATAAATAATATGATCGAGTTGCAGTGAATATACATAACCTCACATTTCTAATTTGTTTCTAAACATCGTCGTTTACATTAACTATATAAATATTTTAAAACACCGGTATCTATATTAAAATAATAATTTTTTAGTAAACATCTTAATTTTATTCGTTAAATAGTCCTAACAAATGCCACTCTTGATTTCCAAATTGTCTAGATAAATTGGAAATCACTCGTGGCATTACTTATGATAATAATAGATTTGCTTTCAAAAGTGGTTGTTGAATTCAAATGTCTTGCAACAATAATTACAAACTGGAATGAGGTGCACAAAGAAATTGAAATAGGCTCCATTCTGGAAATGCATGCTATTCTACATTATAGGGACTTTTGTCGTCCCAACTCCTTTAAAAAAATGTTACACTGAAAATGTGTAAAACTATTATATTGTCCCAGTTATATTACCTATGGATGTGAAACATGGACTCTTACTTTAAGGGAGGAAAGGACATTGCGAGTATTTGAGAACAAAATACTTAGGGAAATGATCATCTTGAAGAAGATTTTCGGGTCGTCTGAAGACAACCCTTGAGGATGCCGGACGCAGTCTCTGGCGAAACGTCGGGGAACTACAAGCCTCACGACCACGGTCTACAGCCCGGAAATCTACAAGATCATCATCATCATCATCATCATCATAGTACATTCACGAATTTAGGCCATTTGTTGACCTGTTTCGGCCTCAAGAGAAACACCATCCAGAAGTCTTTTGAGTGGACGTCCTGGTCTTCTTCTTCCTGCAGGTTGATATCTTAACATTAGTTTGGGTATTCTGTGATATTCCATTCGATCACAGACAAGACAAGATCACAGACAAATCTAAAAGATTATCATAGCAACTCCGGCCGTGAAAGTCTACGTGAATATTTAGGGAAATGTTTGGATTAAAGAGAGATGAACAGACAGGTGAATGGAGAACACTAAATAACAGTGAACTACATGGTCTTTATAGAAGCCAGATAGGCTGTAATGAGAACAGTAAAGTCTCGTAGACTGCGATATGCAGGACATGTGGCACGAATGGGGAATGAAAGAGGTGTAGGAAAACCAGAGAGAAAACGCCCAGTTGGTAGACCAAGAATGAGGGGGTAGAATAAATAACCATGATTTGAGGGGAGTAGTTTATACAGCGGATGATTTGAAAACATTAGCTGAGGACGGCGATGTGTCCGTGCGACCTTGAACCTACGGATTACATAGTGCCAGTGAGTGATCGGACTGGTACCCACCCAGTATCATGAGTAATTTGGTCAGCTGCAACAAGTAGCGGCTGTAGATTAAGAAAACCATCTATAACGGCTGGGGGCCGAAATTCTGACCATATGTTATCTTTGTACTGGTTGGTTGATCGTGTATTGTTTAACACATGTAGATGTGACGTCAGCAACCGGCTGATAGGTCAAGCCCTTCCAGACCTGAAGTAATCATCATCAACAACAACAAGGATTAAGCCCAATGGCCTGTTCCGATCTCATTATAGGTCGAATTGGTCCTTCCATCTCTTCAATGGTCTTCCCAACATTCTTCTCCCTTTTGGTTTATAATTATACATTCTTCTTGGTATGCGCTGTTCATTCATTCGTAATACGTGCTGAAGATAAGCATTTTGATAATATTTTATTCTTTCACAGAGATTAAATATATTAAGTTCTGTTCTTATATCTTCGTTTTTCTTTTTATCGGTCCTTTGGTATCCTGCTATTGTTCTCAAACACCTGAAGTAATAATAATAATAATAATAAATAATAATAATAATAATAATAATAATAATAATAATAATAATAATAATACCAATAATAATAATAATAATAATAATAATAATAATAATAATAATAATACCAATAATGATAATGATAATAATAATACCAATAATGATACTGATAATAATAATAATAATAATAATAATAATAATAATAATACCAATAATGATAATAATAATAATAATAATAGTAATAATAATAATAATAATAATAGCTTTATTTTACCTGACAGAATTAAGGTCTTAAGGCCTTGTCTACCACTCAAGTAGGTTAGAAAAAATACAAAAAGTATTGTTACGTCATCTAAACTACAATAAAAATTATTACATAGTATACCTACAATAACTAGCATGGAATGGAATTTATTGCCTTTTTTTTCAGAATAAAGAAAATACATATGCATTTACATTGCGCACGGGCCTGCTTGGCCGTACGTGCATTATTTTTCCATGAATAAAAAAATAAAACTAATAATATAAACAAATACCTACAAATACACCTGTATCAAAAAACAATAACAGGCTACATATAAGTAAAATCTATGTCTGCACTAAATCAAAATAATACATATCTACATTCATCCACATTCCGTACATTAATATTAAAAAAATGCTAGAAAACAAATTAGAAAAAAAAAGCACACACACATACACCCACACACCCCCACACATATACACACCGCACGCTCATACCCCCCTCCCCCCGTCCCTGGAGACATTAAGTGCACTATTAGACTATTCAACTTATCAGACCTACTTATTATATAACATGATTAAAGATCGAAAACAAAGACCATATTGAGATTCTTCTTATTGTTAATACATATATCCTTAATCTACAATTTTGTTATATCTCAATTTCCTTACTGTACCCAAAAATTTGCATGTTTTTGATTCACTCTCGATCCGTCCTAAAAGATCCCAACACGCCACTCTCCCTCGATCCGACCTGAGAAATCTCTCCGGCAGCATCTGTAATCTAAGTTGTTCTGTCTCTCTACAGAATGCTATAATATGCTGCCAGTTTTCATGGTCATCGCATAGTGGGCATCACCTACAATAACTAACTAACTCACTGGCACTGTTCAGCCCGTAAGTTCACAGCCGCGTGGAACATAAGCTGTGCACACTTCCCTATCCTGAACCAACGTTCTCCAAACATCCCCTGTATAATCTACTTCCCTCAAATCATCACACCGAGCAACAAAAAATAAACTTTTCTTTTTGTCTCAGAAAGAATAATATGTGATTCTGATAGTATTTTTTCTCCTGAATTCAAATATGATATCGGTTTTCTCCATCACGCAAGGTTTCTAACAGACAGGCATTTATAATTTCAAACACTTAATATATTCTGCATTCGTAACTACACAATATTCGAACATTTGGACTCACCTAGAAAGTAAGAAATGACGATTTTCTGCTATATTTCGCCTATGGAGCATCCCTCTTGATGGTCCAACAATAATCAGCCAGCATATTAGGATTCCATTTGCCTTGATATCTCTTTTCCATAGCTGAAATCTCCTGAGTTAGCTCATTTGGTTTTATTTTACAATGGGCAAATGAACGAAAAAAACGTTTATAAAAAAATAATTATTTAAATCCATTAATTGAAATTGAAATAAAAAACTGTGGATGATGGAGAAATTCCGAACACATATTTGAAAACACGATAAAAAAATTGCATTAAGTACAACTACTGGTACTCATGAGACAAAAATGATTTTGACCAGTGTTATTAATGCTATCTTACAATCTCATTGATGGTCTACCAATCGGGCGTTATCCCCTCTGGTTTTCATACAAGAAGCTTCCATGCCTTTATTTCATTACCCAATTGTGCCACATGTCCTGCCCAACGTGATCTACGAGACTTACCAGTTATTACATCTGGTTTCCCATAAAGATTATAATGCAGTCATCTCCATTTGCGTGTCTAATCATCTTCTCTTTGGTCCAAAAGTCTTCCTAACAACTTTAGTATAATTGTTATTTACAATATCTAGATTTACTCTAGATTTAACGAATGGAATATTAAACTAACGTCATAGAGTTTTTTTTATACTATTTATATTCTTAATTCGTCCACCGCTGTGGTCTCAAGGTAGCGTGCTGCCTTGTCACTAAGCGGGCCCGGATTCGATCCCCGGACGGGATAGTTTTTCTGGGTGAGGTTTTTATCGGGGCTTTCCCACACCTGCAAGACAAATGTCAGGAAAACTTTAAGACCCAAACGGTCCCCGAAATCATATGGCCATCGCAATCATCATCATTCATATTCATCTTAGGTTAAGCTTAGGATTAGGGACTCTCCTGGTGCACCACTATCATCATCATCATCACCCACCATATCATCGGGGCAACGTAACCCCGCCTTCCGGGCGTCCCAACCTCAGAAGTCGGTTACAATTACGCCATTGCCAGGAGAGAATACCAGAAATGTCTAAAAGGACAAAACTGGTGGCATTAAAAAAAAATTCTTAATCCGACGGCAACCGTGGACTAGTGGTTATGCTTGCTTCTGGTTTCGACGGTTGCGGGTTCAAACCCGGCCGCGGTCATTTTTTTATCTTCTTGTATCTTGTAAGCCCATGTTTCCCTTAACAGATATTTAGATATTTAGGCGCTCTCCCCCTACAGGGAAGAATTCGAACCATACTAATTTAGTTACACTTGTTTTCGTATAGATGTCATTTGAGTGGTCCGTGGTCAGCGTTCCGCCTCATACTGACATCTAGGAAACCAAGATAGTACTAGGACGGGAAAAATCGGTAAATTTTGCTTAAAGGCCTTTTCATTCAGTCTTAAGGATTTTTTACGAGCCTGAAAATCTTCAGACTCGGGACCCACGGCTTAAAGTCCCTCTCGGAGGACTTGCTCCTTGGATTTTTCCGTGCTAAAAAATCCATCGACCCCGGCCGGGTTTGACCCGCGACCCTCGGGACCAGAGGCAACGAGCATAACCACTAGTCCACCGCGGCTGAATATTTTTTTATAAGGATGGAAAAATTCCGGTCCCGAGTCTGAAGATTTTCAGGTTAGTAAAAGTTCCATAAGTCTGAATAAAAAGGCCTGTAAGCAAAATTTACCGATTTCAAACATCCTAGATGCTCGATGTGTCATTGAGTCCGTGTGTTGACCGCATGCTACTCATGACATCTGTGGACAAATAAGGTAACTAAATGAATTTGGTCTATTAACTCTTAACAAAGGAGAAGCTATAGCTCAACACTGGGCTATGCCATTATAAATATATGTTCTTAAATCTGTCTGTGTAAATAAAAGTTTTATTTTGACACGGGGTAGTCCTACATCACCAAACTGTCTTATTGTCAAATTTATTTCCATTGTGATTCTATAATTACATTGTCATTTCTGCCATTCTCTTCAGTTCTTCGTTTGTTATTGTCTCCAAATATAAAACAAAGGCGACACCACTTACAATTTAGGCAACAATTGAATTCTGGGACATGTTTCTAAGAGTTAGTATCTTTTGTTTTCTGTAGAACTAAAATGACTGCATGAAATCCAATCAAATTTATTTTTAAATACAAACGCTATGATATACGATACCAACTCTATCGTGTTACTCTTTCTACGAGTCGTTGTTGGATTCTTTTTTAATGGATTTTTATTTCCTTTGTAGTTTTTCTTAGTTTTCGTGTTGTTTTATTGAGGCATGCGGAGCGTTGCACTCCATTGGATGTTTCTGTTTTGCCGCTTCTTATAGGCGCACATTCCACACGAACATCTGCAAGTTTACGTGAAGAAATGTTCTTCCATTGTTTTACTCCACCTGTAAACCGCGCACGCGCAGAAGTCGCCCATTAATTAGGCGAATCCAAAAGAGCGTCCTTCTTGAATAACTGTAGCTGCTCTTTTTATTTGCAGTCCGTTGAATCCCATTAAGAAATTCCTTTACCTTCATTTGGAAAAGACCAGTTCACGTTTATCATAAAACAGGTCCTAATAATTTTGAAGTCAGAGTTTTGCTTTATGCAATTTTTACCCTTGCATAGTCCGAGATCGGCTGCCAGATTACTACCTTCATCGAGTGTATCAACAAAATATTTTTTTTTATAAAATTGTGAATGACTGAATACATTTTTGCCGAGTTGCCTATTAAAATTCGGCCGCCAGTATGTTTAATTAAAATTTAATTTATTTATTTATTCGAAATAATTTGATTCACTTGTTAATTAAAATAAATTATAATCCAGTTCGCAGAAATCGATGTATAGAGCTTGAAACGTTTTGGTTGCCATTGCACACTTGGCCATAAACCTCCTCGCGGCTACAGCAGGCTGTGACATCAATCAGTAATAAAATGGCGGTAAGTACGTATTTATTATTTTAGATTGCTCCCTCGCAGCGGGAAGTAAAATCACTGTCCTTTATGTATACTATGTACAATGTAAACACAAAAATATATGCAAAAGGTAGTGTTAATATACGAAGCAAATCACAGCATTTTAAATGAACTGAACTTTATTTGAAACAATATAAAACAATGAATACGTACTTACCGCCATTTTATTACTGATTGGTGTCACAGCCTGCTGTAGCCGCGAAGGGGTTTACGGCCAAGTGTACAATAGCAACCAAAACTTTTCAAGTTCTATACATCGATTTCTGCGAACTGGATTATAATTTATTTTAATAACAAGTAAATAAAATTATTTCTAATAAATAAATTAATTACATTTTAATTAAACATACTGGCGGCCGAATTTTAATAGGCAACTCGGCAAAAATGTATTCAGTCATTCACAATTTTATAAAAAAAATTGATTTTGTTCCTACACTCGATGAAAACGTAGTAATCTTGCAGTCGGATCTTGGATAGCACTACTTGCTTCATTTCGCAATATTCCTTTGCAACTAAAGAAATAATAATAGTAATAACAGAAAGGTAAAGAGGCCATAGGAGACCCTTGAGGAAGTAGGAGGTGAAGGCTCCCATTTTTTTAGACAATAAGCATGCGCGGGGAGCGACATAACCACTATTAATAAACCACGCTTCTGCGCAACCATTTGTGGGCAAGAGAACCACGCTACTACTACCATTTATCCGGGATCGTGTTTTGTTGCTGCTGCTTCTATTAACGTGGATCTGATTTCCAGCAAGGTTATCAATCACAAAGTTGCTTACCTTGGGCCCATAGAAGGCAGCAATCGATTCATCTTTCTCTGTCAGATATATGGACATAAATAAATAATGATTCTCAAATACATAGAGTGAGTGAAAATGACAATAATTGTCAATCAAGAAAGCTAAACAGCAAAATAGTAAGGGAGCTGGAAATAGTTTCCTACGTGAGTGAATTTCTGTATAGGATTGTAGGATTGTAAACAACTACGTGCACATTAATGAAATAGATAAGTTGTATAAAATATGACCTTTAATAGAAACAAGTTGTCTGAAGTAAAAACAAATTAACAAAGACATTTTGATCATTCAACAAAAATATAAACAAATAAATAACGATACTCTTACAATAGAAAAAACCACACCATACCTCACGCCACACTCATGCTAACGTCCGAACCAGGGGCAACTTCTTCCCTGGTCTGCCGGCCAACTAAACCACGCCGCTTCTCGGCTTCAGACGAGCTTGTCCATTAGAGCTCCAATCGCATCGCGGACTGGATGCGGATTTAAACCTTGAATCTGCTTGAACAACTAAACGAAGAAAGAATGAATGCTTGAATGATAATGTTCTGCCTGTGCACCACGTATATGAAGGTTCCGAGGTAGAGGGGAGATGCGCCGTAGACATTGCGCAGCGGGAAGGGTAAAGAGTGGAGAGAGGGGGTAAATACAAGGAGAAAGGGATATTGGCATAGTTCATAAATATTCCAGTCTAGGGAGGAGAACGACGCTACAATTATGAGCCGAAAAACACACTTTCGGTTCAGGCACTTGATGCCAAGCTGGGTTGTCAGACCCGCGTGACGGCCGTCTTTACCCCCAGAACAAGTCTATGTTAGTGATTTCAGTTAGAGAGTGAGTCGACCCCAGGGCCATGGTGCAACAAGAAGGTTTAAAGATCTTGACCCCACCGGGACTGGAACCTTCGACCTTCTGAAATGATCTTAATCTACGCGTGCCGCAAAAACAATAATAATAATAATAATAATCTTCTTCTTCTTCCAAGTATTAGGCCAAGGCCTGTTACAATCCTATACAAAATTTTCTCTCCAGCGTTTCGTAGGCAGGCCAGAGATCTTCGTCCTCTTGGTATATAATTATAAACAGTTTTTGGGATCCGATTTGAACTCATTCTTTCAAGATGGTGTTTCCAATTTAGTTGGTACTGTTTAATATATTCCAAAATTGGCGTAGTCTTCAATTCTTTTAAGATATCGGTGTTCCTTTTCCAATCCCATCTGGTGTAAATAATAATAATAATAATAATAATAATAATAATAATAATAATAATGAAAACGTAAAGTGATCCCACTACAGGCCATAACAGACCCTTGGAGTAGTAGGATGTTAAGGCTGCCAACTTTTTAGACAATCGGCATTTGATCTCAGCTGGATTGTCAGCCCCACTTGACGGTCACCTTTACCCCCAAGCGTCTGATCTGATACTCATTTCAGTTGGAGGCTGATTCGACCCCAGGGCGGCGGTGCAACAAGAAGGTTTAAGTCAGTTTAAAAATCCTGTTCCCACCAGGACTCGAACCCTCGACCCTTAACCATCTACGCCCCAATGATAATAAGTCACTGGCATTATCGAACATCCCTATTCTAAGGTGGTGTATTTCAGTCATCCCTGTATAATCTACATTAATGTTATTCTCCCACCTCATTCTTGGTCTACGTACTCGGCGATTTCCCTCCGATTTTCGTACAAATGAGTTTCTATGCTGTTCTTACTTTCTCCACTCGTGTCACATGTCCTGCCCATCGCAGTCTATGACGCTTAATTGTTCTTATCACATCTGGTTTCCTATAAAGATCATGTAGCTCACTGTTATGTAGTCTTCTCCATTCACCTCTCTTTCGTCCAGTTATTTTCTTAAGAACCATGTACTCAAATACTCGTAACGTTTTCTCCTGCCTTAAACTAGAAGCCTGTGTATATTGACTTAGCCTTTCACGGCCGGAGTTGCTATGATGATCTTGTAGAAGATTTCCGGGCTGTTGGCCGTGGTCTTGAGGCTTGTAGTTCCCCGACGTTCCGTCAGAAACTGCGTCCGGCATCCTCAAGGGTTGTCTTCAGACTGGCAATTTTGTCGACTACCTGCTCTATTTATACACGTCGCCGATAAATGTATAAATAGGGCAGATACTCAGCATAATTGCCAGTCTCAAGACAACCCTTGAGGATGCCGGACGCAGTCTCTGGCGAAACGTCGGGGAACTACAAGCCTCAAGACCACTGCCAACAGCCCGGAAATCTTCTACAAGATCATAAAAGCTTATGCTTCGTATGCATATAACATTATTAAGTTAAAAAACACCGCATTCACCGAAACAGTTAAAAACAAGTCGACGCGTTTCGGCTACCAAGTAGCCATTATCAATACTGAGCCCAGTGGAAGACTGAATATTAAATGCGCATACAAAACTATCTGTACCATATGAATTACGTCACGTAACGTAATAACATCAATCAATACAATGTTTTATTACTTATATTGATTAATGAAACAAGGGGGTTAATAACAGTTTTATATATTTTCAGTTTAATTTTATTTGAGAGAAGTTGGGACGACAAGAGTCCCTGCAATGCGTAATAGTAGCACGCATTTCCAGAATTGAGCTTATGTTTAATTTCTTTGTGCACCCTATTCCTGTTTGTAATTATTGTTCGTAGGTATTTCAGTCCCGCGCCGTAGCCGAGCGGTTAAGGTAGGAAGCCTTGGCGCAGAGCTAGGGGACTTGCGCTGGTTCGAGTCTCCATGGGGGAAGAAATTTTCTCATGGTATTTCGGCCAGTATGGGACCGGTGCCCACCCAGCATCGTGAGGCAATTTGGTAGCTACAATAAGTAGCGGCTCCAGGTTGAGGAACCAGCTATAACGGCTGGGGGACTCGACATGCTAACCACATGTCACCCCTACACTGGCGTTGATCATCTACCTCTGTGATTGACACATGTGAATGTGAGGCCAGCAGCCGGCTGGTAGGCTAAGGGCCTTCTAGGCCTGTTGCGTCAGGAGGTGGTGGTGGAAGTTTGAACATATATTTAGTTTTATCGATATTCCCTTTTTATCTTGTCTCCTAGAGTCCATGTTTCTATTTGTATAATATAGCTCTAAGTGGGAGAATAACAGTTTCATATATTTTCAGTTTAACTTTTTTTGGGATGAGAAGAGTCTCCGTAATACGTAATAGCGTGCTTTTCGAGAGTTGAAATCACGTGTTTAACATAATTGTAGCTTGATTAAGAGATATTGAAGATACACGGGGCGGAGCACCCGGGGCAGATCCCAGACCCAGGCACCTAGAATTTGACGGATGTTTAAAAGACCGAGCCTAGAGGTTTAAAAAGGGGGTCGACTTTGTTAATGTATGGTTGAGTATCGTGCATAACAAGTATGTATGTTGGTGTTTTGATGCTGCCGACAGGTTGTGTACCTGTGGGTGGTCTCCTACGTGACCATCAGGTCAAATAAAAAATTCAAAACTACAAAAGTAGAACGAAATGTTATTATAAAATAATAATACTATTTTTTTATTAGGAATATTCCACAATACAGTGTTCCACCTTCAACCCAAAGTGATTTGTCGCCAGAGGTTCCTGTCTGGATGATTTACAAAGAGCCATTTACATGTTGAATCAATTAGGACTCTATTATAATCTTAAAGTCTCAACTTCAAAAACTAAAATTATGGCTTTTCAGGGCAAAGTGCCAGTGAGAGCAAAAATAGTGATCATCATCATAGTACATTCACGAATTTAGACCATTTGTTGACCTATTTCGGTCTCAAGAGAAACACCACCCAAAAGTCTTTTGAGTGGACGTCCTGGTCCTATTCTTCCTGCAGGTTGATATTTTAACATTTGTTTGGGTATTCTGTGATCTTCCTTTCGATGAACATGTTGCATCCATCTTGACTTATAATCAGAAATTTTGTTTTCTAAAGGTTCCATGTGTAATTCTTCTAAGATGTCTTCATTTTTTGTTTTGTGATCTAGTAGTATGTATCCTGCAGTCTTCCGAAGGTATCTCATTTCAGCAGATCTAAAATAGTGATCAATAATGAAATAATAGAACAGATAGCACACTTTAACTATCTTGGTTCAGATATAACATACAGCTATGATTTTATATACATAATAAATTAAACCGATATCAAATGATGTGTGGCACCATAAGAAGAACCCTCCGAAAGACTCGAAGAGAAACTCAACTCAGGTTTTATAAAATTATGGCTGTTCCTGTTATTTTATATGGATCTTAATCTTGGGTACTTACAAAAAAGATATCTCACACATTGAAGCCACTGAAATGAAATTTTTAAGATCTGTAAAAGGATGTACACGCATGGATAGATTACACAATGAATCAATAAGAAATGAACTGGAGATATTTTCTATGCTTGATAAACTAAAAGAGCACAAATACCAATGGAAAGAACATTTAGACAGAATGGACAATATAAGATTACCCAAAAAGATCAACACCTATAAACCACATGGGAAAGATCTTTGGGACGGCCAAGGAAACGATGAACTTGAGACCGGAACAGGTCACATTGACCTAATCCTGGAAAGGAAGAAGAAGAAGAAGAAGGTTCCTTCTGAAGCATCTTCTTCCCTCAAATCTCTAGCTTCCATACTTCTCCTCACTTCATCTATCCAATGTTCCATAGATCTGCCTCTTGCACTTCTTCCATTAGCTTTCCAATCAAGGATCTTCTTTGGTATTCAATCTTCTTCCATTTTTTCAAACTTTATTTAATTTCTATGTGTATATCAGCGAGTGACAGGTTAAGCTCAGAAGCTCAAAGAGACACCTAGTATGCAAGTATGGTACTATTTGGATGGAAAACGGCTATCAATATGTACAGTGGTGTGTTGCGAGGTCTCCACCAGGTATCAGACAAACAACTGCCATTTACTTCAGCGACTCTCCTCTTTATAAGCAAACCAAGACTGTATAACGTAAACAATGAAATCTGATAGCTAAGTTTCTCATTCAGATTGTCTTAAGCGCTGTTGACACATTCATTTACCGTGGAGTGAGTTAAAAGCGTCAGAGACTACAGTTCTTTCTTTTGATCGTATTTAATTTCATAATAAACAAAAGTGCGCCGTCTCGCAGGGATTGCGTAAACTAAGCGAATTCCTCAACAAGTCGATTCCAATTTTTCGAGTTTACGGAAAAAAAAGTTAAATTGGAAAAATTCAATTTCTGATGCCAGCTTATTTAAAAGTATCGGACTGCAGTGAAAACAATTCATTAATCATCGTAAGTTATTACTTAGGACTATTTGAACATTTTTGTATAGTTTGAAACCAATTAAAATAATATCTACCTATTAATTTTTGTTTATTTTTTCTTCTTTTTAAATCTATGCTATTACATGCTTGTGAAACCTGAAAAAAGTAAAATTATAGGAAACAAAATGCAGGTATTTATAAATAAACGTCTAAAGAAAGTATTAAGAATAAAATGTCAAGAAAATATCAAATAAAGAATTGGGGAAATACTGACCAGTAAGAAATTAAAATAGAGATAAAAAAGTGAAAATGACCGAAACAGACATGGAAGAGAACTGTCTACAATTGTCGAGTTGGAGGAAGATCTTGCACGAATTCTGGCGCCAGCAGAAATTATTGAGCACGCACCAGGTCTTGTGGGGGGGGGGGGGGGTGTATGAAAACATGTGTCGCAGGTACACTTTGTGCAACGAACAACACGTGGAACCACACTTGTAGTACAACCCCTAGAAGTCTGTAATACTTATTCTGAAACACGAGACACGCGATATGAGCCCATTGTGTTTCGATCTTCAAACTTATTTTACATTGAAATGACACGTTTCCGACATGGGTTCCTTATCTAAACTTTATCTACTAAGTCCCCTCTACATCATCAACTTCACGGATTAGGTCTTTGCCTATCCCGATCTCATATCTCTTCAGCCCAGCGCTTTCTTTGTCTTTCTACCAATTTCATCCTCCAGGATTATACATCAGTGCCCTAGAAGTTGTTGTTTTCTAATGGCGAGATTTGACGCTTAAGTCATTTTCTCTCTGGCTTCCCAGTACAAACGAACAATGTCCTTAGAGTGTTGTGCAGTTGGATTTAAAGCTGGACAGACTAGAAGGTGGTGTTTGTCCATGATCAGGTCTGGGTCTTTGCATATGACACATCTGTCGGATTGGAAAACATTTATTCTGTGGAGATAGATGGTGAGCCAGGCAGTCGTGTCCTGACATCAGTCTGAATTTTGCTACTGCTTCCTTGCGGCCTTTATATTTTATTTCTGTGTATAGCTCATCAATTTTTTCCCATGATTTCCTCTGGCTGTTGCAATGTTTTCTTTCATGTTTTCCATTTGGAATGCTTTCTTAATTTCTTCGATCTTTCTGTGGAGGTTCGAATTGGGGTGGGTTGTTATCTGTATTTTGGTACCCTTTTTGGCAAGTCCATCAGCTATTTCATTGCCAACTATTCCGATGTGTGAGGGTATCCACTGGAAGGCTATTAATTTATTTTGGTTGTTGAGGTATTTCAGAAGTTTACGGCATTCCAAGATGGTTTCATTTTCTGGTGTTTGGTTGGAGGTTATTGCTTGTATAGCGGCCTTAGAGTCTGCCAGAATAACAAGGTTGTTCACCTCCACGCGGTGTCCCCTGGGAGCAGATTTTGGTATTTTGCTGCAAAATGAACAACAATTATAGGCGCAAGAAGCACCAGTGCCCTAGAAGTTTGTAATAGGATTTATGAATTACCCTGTATATTTCTGTCAGGTAATTATTTACATTCTGCACCAATAAATTGTGTGTTTTTAATTTAAATTTATATAGTTGGTATCTTGGCATAGAATCCCCCATTTCAATGCAGTTTATGAAATAAAGATGTTGTGGGTCGTCTGAAGAGAGTGCATTAAGCCAAGGACTCGAGTAATGTGCAGGCAGGACTTACTTATTCATTAAAGAGAAAGTACATGTGTGTTACGTGTTTATACTCAGTGACGTAACAGCTGCAAGTCATGACACCAAGTGTTTGTAAAATGATGAATGCATTTATACAGCGTGTTACACGAGCTCACAACATTTTAGGCACAATAGATCATTCAGCGGGAATCACTTTTTGTACTATTCAGTTTTGCACTAGAGCATGCCATCAGTTCTTTGGAAGATCAAAAAATCTACAACTCAATGGCGTTATTACGTTTTTACTTTATGCTGATGATGTATTATAGGAGATACTAAAGCCCAACACATACACACTTTTTTGAGTAACACTAAGAAATTGGGACTGGAAGTAAACATCAATGAAACAAAATGTATGGTCACAACTAGAAATACATTATGTAATTGAAATGGACCGTTAATGATAAATGAGGCAAAATTTTAATAAGTGGCTGAATTCAAATACCTAGGAACAATAATTACAAACAGCAATGACATGCAGAAGGAGATTAAACATAGCCTGAATTCTGGAAATGCATGTTATTATGCATTACAGGGGCTCTTGTCTTCCCAACTTCTCTCAATAAACGTTAAACTGAACAAAATAAATTCTTCTTCTTCGGCTTTCCCCCACTTATAGGTTTGCCGTCTTCAGTTTCCATTTATCTCTATCATTATCATTCCAATCTCCCTCTTCCAATTCCTATCATCCATTATGGTTCTGACGTAGGTTTTCCATTTCCATCTTTGTCTGCCACATTTATTTCTTCCAGGGGGTAACCATTGGTATATATTTTTTGGCCATCTTTCATTTTCCATTCTTTGTACATGGCCATACCATTTAAGCGTTTGATTTTCAATCCTCTTAACAACAGATGTGGTGACATTCATTTCTCTCCAAAGGAATTCATTTCTTATTTTATCCTGCCTTGTTTTTTGGAGGCTTCTTCTAAAATAATCAAATTTAACTGTTCTAATTTTATTATTTTGTAATTCCGTCAAATACCAAGTTTCAGTTCCATGTGACAAAATATTCTGTATTATGCTCTTATAAATTTTCATTTTAGTTTCCTTTGTAATATTTTTGTTCCAAATTACTCCATGTAATGTCTTAGTTGCATTTTTTGCCATTGCAATTTTAGTCTGTACATCTCTCTCACAGGTACCTAAACTTGTAATTATTGACCCAAGATATTTAAAAAATTCAACTTTTTTTATTTTCCACTGTTTCGAGTATGAGGTCATCCACATCCTTTCCCAAACACATATATTCTGCTTTCTGTAAATTTATATTCAGTCCCCATTTTTTATATTCTTCCATTAGTTTATTTATCATATATTTCATATCATCTTCATCCCCTGCAAAAATTATTTGTTCATCTGCAATATAAATAAATAAATAAAAGTGGTTTTCATCCAGTTATATTGTATGGGTCCGAAACATGGATTCTTACTTTAAGAGAGGAGAAAAAGTCGAACTCGTAGATTCATGGCCCTAGGATATAAGCTTTCCCTACATACCTAACCTAATGTTTTTCAATCATCTCCTGTATAATTTACTTCCCTCAAATCATTGTTAATGTTATTCTCTCACCTCATTCTTGGTCTACCAACTGGGCGGTTACTCTTTGCGTTTCCTACAAGAAGCTTCCATGCCTCTCTTTCATTCCCCCATTGGTGCTACGTGCCCTTGTCTATTGCAGTCTACGAGTCTTAACTGTACTTTTTGTATCTGGTTTCCTGCAAAGATTATGTAGCTCACTGTTATATATAAAAATATATAATATTTAATAACTCATAAAATAAATGTCTCACAAGAATGAAACTTAAAGACGTCATTATGTATCACGCAGTGGATATTTGTACAAGAATTCAAGTCTCTAGCGCAAAAAATATAGAAAATAGAAATTTCACCCATCACCCCCTTAACATTTTTTTTAGATAAATTGAGATGACAAGAGTTCGTGTAACAGATATCCAGAATTGAGCCTATGTTTAATTTATTTGTGCATCGCATTCCTAGGCCTTAACTCTGCCAGGTAAAATAAAGCTATTATTATTATTATTATTATTATTATTATTATTTGTTATTATTGCTACTGCTTACTTACTTACTTACTTACTTACTTACTTACTCACTGGCACTATCGAACCCGTAGGTTCATGGCCGCGCGGACATAAGCTCTCCATAAATCCCTATCCTGAGCTAATGCTTTCCAATCATTCCCTGTATAATCTACTTCCCTCAAATCATAGTCAATGTTGTTCTCCAACCTCATTCTTGGTCTAGCAACTGGGCGTTTTCCCTCTGGCTTTCCTACAAGAAGCTTCCATGCACGTCTTTCATTCCCCATACGCGCAACATGTCCTGCCCATCGCAGTCTACAAGACTTAACTGTTCTTATTATATCTGGCTTCCTATACAGACCATGTAGTTCGTTATGTAGTCTTCTCCATTCACCTGTCTGTTCATCTCTCTTTGGTCCAAAAATTTTTCTAAGTACTTTATTCTCAAATACTCGTAATCTCCTTTCCTCCCTTAAAGTAAGAGTCCATGTTTCACACCCATATAATATAACTGGTAGAATAATAGTTTTATATATTTTCAGCTTAACGTTTTTTGAAAGGAATTGGGACATCAAAAGTCTCTGCAATGCATAATAGCACACATTTCCAGAATTGAGCCTATGTTTAATTTCTTTGTGCATCTCATTCCTATTTGTGATTATTGTTCCTAGGTATTTGAATTCAGCCACTTCCTCAAAATTTCCCTCATTTGTCATTAGCTGTCCATTTCCATTATATACTGAATTTCTACGTGTGACCATTTATTATTGCTACTGCTAGGCATTTCAATTCAGATACTTGTTCAAAATTTCCCTCATTTGTTATTAGCTGTCCATTTCCATTACATAATGCATTTCTATACATTAGGTTTGAAGTGATTTCATGCTTATTGAATTGTGGATGTGTGACTCATAATATTGTTTCTGAGTGAGTAATTTAGTTGTAGTAATAATTCTAGAAAGTCCATGAGTCAGGTTGCGATATCAAACGCACTCTATCGGATTGAAATATCAGTAGCTCCTAATTACACTTGTCACAATTGTGTTAGTGACGCCCATTCCATTACACCACAACATTTAACAACCATTTTACACTGTTTACCTAAACGCAATACTCCCCTCCGAGGCTCGCTTAACTGTGTATTCTAATGTCGCTGGGTATTGCTTATTTCAGCAAATTATACAGAAGAGTAAAAAAAAAAAAATCCATCACTGTAAAACCTTCTTCTTCTTCTTCCGAATGCAGTATTGGGTGATGATGCCCGTTCTGCGACTACAAAAACTGATCTTTCCATCGGTTGAAGGGTCTTCCGAGGTCTCTTTTGCCTTTAGGGTTGAGGTGGTAAATCATCTTTGGTAAACGGGAATTTGACATTCTCTGGACGTGTTGGAACCATTTAATCTGATAATTTTGTATATGTTCAACCATTTCCCTACTATTTCACTGCATCCTTATCTCATCACTTTTCATTCTATCCCTTAATGTTACTCCAATTAGTGATCGGAGGAATCTCCATGTGAGGGCCCCTTGCCAGGGAACGGTGAAGACCTCAACGGCAATGAAGGCGGAGAGGGATACCCTTAATACGGCAGATTTGGCGGAAGAGGCACCCTACCCTCACTCAGGGAAAGAGAGAGAAACCGCTGCCTTGCGGAGAAGGAGAAACTTCAGAGGCTAAGGGAGCATCCCCTACAGAAAAGCATGCCTGTCCAAGAGGCATTGAGGTGGCAACCGCACCACTGGACTTACCCAACTGTAGGCTGGTAACCTATAATGGGGAAAACTTTAAATACTCGAAAGACTACAAGAACTGTAAAACATTAAAATGTTTAATCCCACCGGGTATCGAATCCGGGCTCGCTAGTCAGGAAGCAGGTATGCTACAACCTGAGCCGGCACGGCAGCAATATTCTTCAAGATCACCATAGCAACTTCGACCGTGAATGCTAAGTCAATACACTCTGCCGTATGTTTTCTTAAAATATATTGTTGAGACATAGCACAATGGAGATTTATATTGAAATGTTTTTTTGTACCTCACGTCATGTCCAGTCTTCTAATTCTACCGGTTTCAAAGCCTGGGTGGTTTCATCTTCAATAATATCACGACCGATGTTATATCGTTCAAGAAAACTGCTTCTTCCTCCATCTGTTGGTGTACCGATGAACCTCCGGATTAAATAAGTTCGCCAAATGTCCGTCACCGTGGCGTAGTCGGTAGGGTCCCTATCTTCCACTCCGGCGACCCAGGTTCAATTCCCGGCGGGGTACGGGATTTTAAATCTCCACCTTGGGTCTGGGTGTGTGTCCTGTCCTGTTTATATGTGAGAATAAAATTAACAAAAAGGTAAAATGAAAAGTTAAAAGCAAGAACGAAAAACAAAAAAAAAGTTGAAATTCTACCATAAGTAACACAGCACTTTATATTTATATTAGAGATTGTTAGTTTGAAATTGTATAAGACGATAATCATAAAAATACAGGCTATATATGTATGTTGGAGTGTAACTGATGATGGGGGTGATGGTATTCTAAATTAGCACCCAATATCGTGAGGAATTTGGGTATGTACAATAAGTAACGGCTTCACGTTGATAAAATCAGCTGTAACGGCTCGTGGACCCGACATGCTGACCACATGTCATCCTTACAATGGCAGGATGATCATCTACCTCTGCGATTAACATATGTACATGTATTACTTCCCTATAGCTTAAATGTGAGCTTTGGCGCTGGATTTTAGTTCCTTGCAGTTAAAAAACGGCAGATATTTTTTTGGAAATGGCCTTATTACATCACATGCTTCTGTGGAAGAAATTTAACTCTTGTACCATGGAAATTAATCGGCCGCGGTGGATTAGTGATTATGCTCCTTGCCTCTGGTCCCGAGGGTCGGGGGTTCAAACCCGGATGGATTTTTTTAGGATGGAAAAATCCAAGAAGCAAGTCCTCCGGGAGGGACTTTAACCCGTGGGTCCCGAGTCTGAAGATTTTCAGTCTCGTAAAAGATCCTTAAGCCTGAATGAAAAGGCCTCTAAGCAAAATTTGCCGAATTTTCTCGTCCTAGAACTACCTTGGTTCCCTAGATGTCAGTATGAGGCGGAACGCTGACCACAGATCACTCAAAAATGACATCTATACGAAAACAAGTGTAACTAAATTAGTATGGTTCAAATTCTTCCCTGTAGGGGGAGAGCGCCTAAATCTCTGTTAAGAAAAACATGGGCTTACAAGACAATACAATATATTTAATGTAAACGGCGATGTTTGAAAACAAATGAGAAACGATTGGTACGCTTCATTTGCTTCTTTTGTTCATCACTGCAGCCAGATCATATTATTTATTGCCAAAGGAACGCAATATTGTAAGAATGCACTCTAGTAGAGAAACAATGAAACACATCAAACTGTATATTAATTCATTTCTGATGTCCTATGATGTAAATATGACAATTATATTTTTCTGGAATGTTATTAGGTGGGAAAAAATACATGTAAGAAAGTGCAAACAGTGTTTTTTTTTTTTGGTATAATCAATTGCTACAAATGTTTTTATATTAACTCCCGCATGCGCTATGTGTTGAAATTCAGGCACTATAGGCCTATATACAATCTGGTAGCCGTATTTGTTGGTGAGTCAGTCACTGCAAAATAATGCTATGACCTATTCAGAATGTTAAAAAGGAAGTGCTTTCTTTATTATGATAAACTTTAGTTGGTAAATTCTAGGCGAAACACGACTGTGATTGGTTGTAAATCACAAATCATTGAAATGTGATGTCATTGACTCCCATCCGAGGCATGAGTTAAATAGTCATATAAAAGTTCATTTCAGGACGAAGCTTAAAGTTTTAACAAATGTAAATCGTCGCCTGCCGTCGTGTGCAAACACTAGTTTGGCGATGTCCAGTACTTTCCCAGGTGTACTTACTGTTACGTGGGTTTATTGATTCTCAGAAGTGACCTGAAGATCAGGTGGGTTTCCTCAAGGTTATTCTAGGAAGCTGGAGGAGTCAGGAGGGTGTGGCGTTACACCAGCTGAAGCATAGAAATTCAACAAAAACTTACGTCAATGGAAATTGATTTCTTGAGGACAGCAACGACGTCTTCAAAATTAGAAAAAAATAACAAATGCTACGAGAAAAATGAAAATTGAATGTAATTTTTTTAAAGGATTTTGTCTAACTAACTAATTCACTGGCACTATCGAACCCGTAGGTTCATGACCGCGCTGACATAAGCTCTCCATACATCCCTATCCTGAGCCAATGTTTTCCAATCATCCCCTGTATAATCTACTTCCCTCAAATAATCGTTAATGTTATTCTCCCACCTCATTCTTGTGTACCAACTGGGAGTTTTCCCTCTGGTTTTCCTACAAGAAGCTTCCATGCATGTCTTTAATTCCCCATTCGTGCCACATGTCCTGCCCATCGCAGTCTACGAGACTTAACTGTTCTCATATCTGGCTTCCTATAAAGACCATGTAATTCACTGTTATGCAGTCTTCTACATACACCTGTCTGTTCATCTCTCTTTGGTCCAAACATTTTCCTAAGAACTTTATTCTCAAATACTCGTATTCTCCTTTCCTCCCTTAACGTAAAAATCCATGTTTCGCATCCATATAATATAACTGGTAGAATAATAGTTTTATATATTTTCAATTTAACGTTTTTTTGAAAGGAGTTGGGACATCAAGATTCTCTTCAATGCATAATAGCACGCATTTCCAGAATTGAGCCTATGTTTAATTTCCTTGTGCATCTCATTCCTGTTTGTGATTATTGTTCCTAGGTAAATAATTTTCTCTACATTACCGTAGTTATCCTTCAGCCCAAATGTATTTTGCTCCGCCACAGATTTCTATCCTCAGCATCTTCTTCTTTGAGGTCTCTGCTGATCATGTTTCTTCTCACTTCTTCCATCCACTGTTCCCTGGGTTCCCCCCCCCCCTCCTCCTGCTTTCAGCATTCCAATCCAGCATCGTTCTTGAGGTTCTATTATTCTACATCCACTTCAGATGCCCATACCATTTCAATCTTCGTTTTTCTATTACTTCTGTTTAACATTAATTTTTATTTCTCGAATTTTATGGTTCCGAATTTTCTCATTTCTTGGTTTTGATGATGCCCTTCGCCAAAAAATCCTTTAATTATTGTTCCTAGGTATTACATCCGGTTTTCCCCTAATAGTTGGCGGGTTCCTGGTGATACGCGGAGCACAATTTATGAACTACTTCTGAATGCTAATATTAGTTCTTGTGTTGAACTTAGAGAATTGACTCTAATTGATTACTGTCAGAAAAAAATGTGTTCATTCACAGGCGTGTGTTAACTGTAGTCTATATCAGCATGTGATTTGCCATCTACACGCAACTAATTAGGGTATATATGGAAGGATTAATGACTTTTTCATAAGTAAATCTAGAGAATTTGGAAATCAAGAGTGGCATTTGTTAGGATAACGTATTTAACGAATAAAATTAAGCTGTTTACTCACAAATATAATCTCAAAATATCCATAGAAAAAACTAAGGTAATGGCATTCCAAGGGAAAAATCAAATCAGATCGAAAATAGTAATAGGAAACAAAATCATAGAACAGGTGAACCATCTCAATTATCTAGGATGTGACATTTCATTTAATTATGATAATGATATAAATAATAAAATAGCAAAATTCCAGGGAATATGTGGTACGATAAAACGAACACTAAATAACAAAACAACAAGAGAGACACAATTGAAATTTTATAAAATGTTGGCAATACCGGTACTGCTCTATGGATCAGAAGCCTGGATACATAAAAAAACAAGATCTAAGTAGGATTACGGCGGCAGAAATGAAATTTTTGAGATCTGTTAAAGGGTGCACTAAGCAAGACAGAATCAAGAACACAGAAATAAGACAGGAACTTGAAATATTTGCAATAACTGATAAAATAGATACATATAGACAAAAATGGAAGCAACACATAGACAGAATGAATGAAGATAGATATCCAAAACAAATAACAAAATACAAACCTAAAGGTACCCGAGATGTGGGCAGACCTAGAAAGAGATGGGCTGAAGTCGGAACGGGTCAACAGACCTAATCCATGAATGCAGATGATGATGATGACTCACAAATCATTATTTAACTATAGTTATTTTAAAATATTTATATATTTAATGTAAACTGCGATGTTTGAAAACAAATGAGAAACGATTGGTACGCTTCGTTTGCTTCTTTTGTTCATCGCTGCAACCAGATCATATTATTTATTGCCAAAGGAACGTAAAATATTGTTAGTATGCACTCTAGTGGAGAAAAAATGAAACACATCAAACTGTACATTAATTCATTTCTGATGTCCTATGATATAAATATGACAATTATATTTTTCTGGAATGTTATTACTTGGGGAAAAAAATACATTTAAGAAAGTGCAAACAGTGGTTTCTCTTTTTGATGGTATAATCAATTGCTACAAATGTTTTTATATTAACTCCCGCATGCGCTGTGTGTTGACATTCATGTATTATGTATACAATCTTCTTTATCTTGTCCTATTATAATCTGGTCGTCAGCGAATAATAAATTGTGCAGTAAATGACCATTAATGTAGATTCCCATTCCCCTACATGACTTATTCCATTTAGTTCATACATCTTCTAAATTTATCTTGAACAATAAAATAATAATATTATTATATCCGCGTGCATGGAAACTTCTTGTAGGAAAGCCAGAAGGAAAATGCCCAGTTGGTAGACCAAGAATGAGGTGGGAGAACAACATTAACTATGATTTGAGGGAAGTAGATTATACAGGGAATGACTGGAAAGCATTAGCTCAGGATAGGGTTGTATGGAGAGCTTATGTCCGTGCGGCCATGAACCTACGGGTTCGATAGTGCCAGTGAGTAAGTAAGTAAGTAAGTAAGTAAGTATTATATCCGCGCGGTCATGGACCTGCTGGTTCGATAACAGTCCCCTACATGACTCTTTCCATTTAGTTCATACATCTTCTAAATTTATCTTGAACAATAAAATAATAATATTATTATATCCGCGCGGTCATGGACCTGCTGGTTCGATAACAGTCCCCTACATGACTCTTTCCATTTAGTTCATACATCTTCTAAATTTATCTTGAACAATAAAATAATAATATTATTATATCCGCGCGGTCATGGACCTGCTGGTTCTATAACAGTCCCCTACATGACTCTTTCCATTTAGTTCATACATCTTCTAAATTTATCTTGAACAATAAAATAATAATATTATTATATCCGCGCGGTCATGGACCTGCTGGTTCGATAACAGTCCCCTACATGACTCTTTCCATTTAGTTCATACATCTTCTAAATTTATCTTGAACAATAAAATAATAATATTATTATATCCGCGCGGCCATGGACCTGCTGGTTCGATAATGCCAAGAAGTTAGGACTTTTTGTTGTGAGTTTGCGAATATTGAGTAAAAGCGCCAGAAGGAGTGAGAAGTGTGAAGTTATATTGACTGATGGTGTTTGAGTTGTGGTGGTTTCACACATCCAGTTAACTGAATGAGAAGCTGACACAAATATTTACATTTCGTTTCTTGCTTCTTTTTAAAACACTGACAGCTACAACATTATCTCACGCCATTTTTGTTAATTGTTCACCGTTACGTCAGAGAGGGGCCATCTTTATTTTTACACTCCGACCAACAAAATCTCTGCTATTTATAATTAGGGATCACAACACCGGAGAATACGTACTACAGGTAATAATAGCATATTCCAATGCGAGGTTGGGAAGTCGTTTTTACAGAAGCGAGGAAATTATTAAAAACCGAGCGATAATCAGGTTTTTAATTTATGAGATTCTGTAAAACACTTCACAAACGTGCGTTGTACATTATTTTTTGCACGATTGTATCTTTGAGGAAGTGGCTGAATTCAAATACCTAGGAACAATAATCACAAATAGGAAAGATGCACAAAGAAATTAAACATAGGCTCAATTCTGGAAATGCGTACTATTATGCATTGCAGAGACTCTTGATGTCCCAACTCCTTTTCAAAAAACGTTAAACTGAAAATATATAAAACTATTATTCTACCAGTTATATTATATGCGTGCGAAACATGGACTCTTACTTTAAGGGAGGAAAGGAGATTACGAGTATTTGGGAATAAAATTTTTGGACTAAAGAGAGATGTACAGATAGGTGAATGGAGAAGAATTCATAACAATGAACTACATGGTATTTATAGGAAGCCAGATATAATAAGAACAGTTAAGTGTATATCCTGCTATGGGCAGGGCATGTGGCACGAATGGGGAATGAAAGACGTGCAGGAAAAGCTTCTTGTAGGAAAACCAGAGGGAAAACGCACAGTTGGTAGACCAAGAATGAGATGGGACAATAACATTAACTATGATTTGAGGAAAGTAGATTATACAGGGAATGATTGGAAAACATTAGTTCAGGATAGGAATGTATGGATAGCTTATGTCCTTGCGGCCATGAACCAACAGCTTCCTAGATGAATACAAAACGAGGGTAAAGAAGAAAGTGATATTAAGAACAGAATAAATAAAGGTAAAGCAATAACAGCAATGATAAATTGAGTCTTATGAAACAGACATATAACCAGGAAAAATGAGTTACAAATATATAATTCAATAGTGAGAAGTACTGTCACATATGGAGCTGAAGTTTGGAAATTCAACAAAAACTTATATTCATGGAAATGGATTTCTTGAGGAGAGCAGCAATATGCTAAAAAAAAAGAAATACATTTAAAAAAATACTGTCACAAAGAAAAAATTAATATTACTTATTCAATAAGTTGATTAGATAAGAAAAATAAGAAACAATGGCCTTCAAGAACGCTCATCCAGTTCGGACAAAGATAATGTTAGAAAATAAACCAATAGAACAAGTGGTAAGATATAACTTCCCAGGTTGCGAAATATCATACACAGCGGAAACAGATATAAATAAACTAAATAAATAAGTTTAATTATATAACAGGAACACTAAAAAGAACTTTGAAAAATAAAGCCAGGAAAGACTTTATAATGAAATTATACAAGACAATGGCAGTGCCTATTATTACTTATGGGTCCGAAACATGAACAGTGACAACACAACAAGCTGCTGAAATGAAATTCCTCAGACCAATAGCAGGATATCAAACAACAGACAAAAATATAACACAGAAATAAGACAACTAAAAGTAGAGGAATTAAACACAACAGTAGAGAAATACAGAACAAACTGGAAAGAACACTTGGCAAGGATGACTGAGAATAGAATACCAAAAGCAGCATACAGCTATTCACCACAAGGAAGAAGAAGTTTGGGAAGACCAAAAAAAGATGGAAAGAGCAGCAATTTGGAACCGCAACAGGCTAGTAAATAAGCTTAAACCGCGAGGAAGAAGATTATATAAGATACAAGCAGTTAAATTGGTATGGGCATGTACGACAAATGCAAGAAGAAAGGTTACCCGGTAAATCATTGAAATGGTGTCCACCTGGAAGAAGAAGGAAAGGAGAAACTTGTGGATGCAAGAAATAAAAAACTGGAATGAGAACAAGAGGACTCGAGGACATGGTTAGGTGGAATAGAGACGAGTGGAGAAGGAAAATAAAACTTTAGGCACAGAAAGATGTGTAAACATTGAAAATCTGTATATAAATAAAATATACAGAAGTTGAATGTAGTTGTTCATTGTGTGGAATTTAAAATATCTGTTAATTTATATTTGAATAATGATAGTCCCTGACATGACTGGAAGGTGAGTTCCATATCCTGAACAAATAAACCGGAAGTAAAGGAGGTGGACATGTTAGAGTGATACAAGGGAACGTTGACCCAGGGAAATATTAACATAATTAGAAATAACTGTAATAAAATTGCATATAGCACATGGTACAACGGGTCACGATGTGAACATCTGATTATTATATGGAGTACCTCACGCATCGTCTGACCTTTTTAACTACCTCAATTGTCCTGCTTCCATTCTCTCTTCCTGAACCCACCTATACTCCTTGCCACCCCTTTGCCTCATGGCAGCTTATGCTTTAGATATACACAGTTGTCATATCCTCTAACTATTAGAGTCTTAATAACTAACTCACTGGCACTCTCGAACCCGTTGGTTCATGCCGGGCAGACATAAGCATTAGGGTGGGCCGAAAAAACTCATTTATTTTTATTTCGAAGTTGTATTAGTTGTGAGTTATATAAACAAAAGAAAATGAAAAAATGTCAAAATTGGTTAATATCTTTCGGTCGCGTAAAGGTTCTAAAGTTTGACAAAATATGAAAAAACTTCATTTTTGAGATTATTTATTTAATTTTTTAATTAGATGTAATAGTTTGTAACGTCTCCAAATAGAGCCTAAAACATTGTGTTTTAATTTGGTTTAGATCAGTTGATATCTTCCGGTCGCACATAAGCTCCAAAATTTGCCAGAATAATGAACAAGTTATATTTTTACGCATTTTTGGTTTTTGATAAATAACTTGCAGAGTATTGATTGTCAGACAGACATAAACGTGCTTAGCAAAGATCAGGTACTTGATATTAGACAGATAGATCATCGGTTGATTAATGTCTTTGACATCGTCCGATTCCTAATAGCCAATTTTGTCGGTCCATCCAATCTCCTGGTTGTAGATGTTTCTCCTTCATGTATAAACATATTCCCTGACTCCAGGGGGTTTTAGGTCTTCCTCTGCCTCGTCTTCCCTCAGGTTTCCATTCCAAAACAGATTTTGGTAGCCGATCCTCTTCCATTCGCTGGACATGTCCGTACCATCTTAATTGCTGAGTTTTAATATAATCTAAAATAGTGTCTTCAATCTTCATTTTTTCCCTTATAACTGAGTTCCTAATTTTTTCTCTTCTTGAAATTCTTGCGGCCCTTCATACAAAATCCATTTCCGTTGCCAAAATGTACTTATTTGTTTTTGTTGTTAATGGCCAAAGTTCTGCTCCATAAGTAATGATGCTTTTAACAATTGTATGATATATATTCATTTTATTTTTATTACTTATATTTTTATCCCACAATATTCCATTGAGGCAAGCAATTGCAAATTTTCCTTTATTATTTCTATTTCTTATTTCCTCTTCATAACTCCCATTTTTATTTATTTTAATTCCTAAATATGTGATCTCACTACAAGGTTTTATTTAATTCCCCAGTCTCCAAAATCAAATTTTGTTCTGGTTCACCAATTTATAAATATTTTGTTTTTTTTCATGTTCAAATTTAATCCCATTTTTTCATATTCTTCTATTAATTTTCTAGTCATATATTCTAAATCTTCATAATCTTGTGCAATTAACAATTGATCATCTGCAAAATGTAAGTTGTATAAAGTTTTGTTGTTTGAAATAGGAATTCCCATGCTTGAACATTTTCTCCTCCAATTATTTAATATTTCATGTACATATATTTTAAACAGAGTCGGTGATAGACAACAACCTTGACGAAGACCTTTATTTATCGTGATACCATGTGACAATTTACTGCTAATTTTAATTTTATACATGCAATTGTCATATAAATTTTGTATAGCTTTAATTATTATAGTCTAAATTCCCATACGTCTTAAAGCAATCCATAGTTTCTCTATAGGGACATTGTCGTATGCTTTCTCTAGATCTACAAATAGTAGGTGCAATGGTTGTCCATATTGCATTTTTTTTTCTATTACCTGAGTAATGCAAAATAAATTGTTGGTTGTGGAACGACCTGCTCTAAATCCTGCTTGATATTAAAAAAGAAAGAAATAAGTAAAAATTAAGTTTTTTTTTCGTATTTTGCCAAACTTCAGAGCCTTTGCGCGACTGGAAGATGTCAACGGATTTTTATAATTTTCCCCATTTTTTTAGCTATATAATTCGCAACTTTTTCGCGCTATTACAACTACGAAATAAAAAATGAGTTTTTTTCGGCCCACAAAAATTAAGTAAATAAAGCTTCCTAGACGAATATTTACTAAATGCTTAATACAGTTGTTATGCAGTTAATGTTTTCATTGTGTCGAACTTAAGATATCAGTTAATTTTTATTTAAATAATGATAGTGATTGACAGTTCCTGACATAATAATTATTGTTCCTAGATCCTGCTGCAGGATACTTCCTTGGATTCAATCATGCTAACAAAATCCATTGATCCCTTCCCGGTTCAACCCTCGGGCCTAGAGATAAGGAATAGAACCACTATATGACCGCGGCAGACATTGCTCCTATGTAGTTTGTTGGATTCTGAAAATGTATTGGTCCTTTAAACTTAGCTGAGCCCTGAATGATGTGTTGTTTTTTTTAGTAAGCGGAAACTGAATGGTGAAGGGGATATCTCCACACCCGGACACGGGCTGTGACGCCATTTCTGTGGGAATGATGTCGGAATGTTTAAATGATGGCATCACATGACATCACCATGACAACAAACTCTGTTTAAACATAGCATTTGCATCATCTCCATCAACTGCCTTCAACATAAATTATTACTAACTGAAGAAATATGATCGAACCAAGTGTTCCTGGTTACATCACGAATGAGCCGTGGATTCAGTTGGTCAAGAGATTCCGTGCCCAAATTTCTGGCTCGATTTACTGAGTTTCTTTCGTGGTTTTCACCAGTTATCAAAACAGTTTCCGGGCTAGAATTTGATTAAACATGGGCTGAATTCTGGAAATGCATGCTATTATGCATTACAGGGACTATTGTCGTTCCAAATCTCTCAAAAACATTAAATTGATTTTTTTTTTTTGCAAATACCCCAGGCTGTCTTTCGACATTCCTAGTGTTCTCTCCTGGCATGGCGTACTTGTAACCCACTTCTGAGGTTGGTGCGCCTGGAAGGCGGGGTTATGTTGTTACGATGATATGATGGGTGATGATGATGATAGTGGTGCGCCAGGAGAGCCCCTAATCCTAAGCTTAATCTAAGATGAATATGAATGATGATGATTGCGATGACCGTATGATTTCGGGGACCGTTTGGGCCTTAAAGTTTTCCTGACATTTGTCTCACCCAGAAAAACTGTCCCGACCGTTAAATTGAAAATACATAAAACTGTTATTCTTCCAGTTATATGAATGCGAATCACGGACTGTTACTTTAAGGGAAGAGAAAAGATTACGAGTATTTGGACCAAAGAGAGATGAACAGACAGGTGAATGGATAGGACTACATAGCAGTGATTTCCATTATATTTATGGGAAAGCCGATATAATAGGGTCCCGCGCAGTAGCCGAATGGTTAAGGGAGTTGCGCTGGTTCGGGTCACCATGCGGGAAGACATTTTTTCATGGAATTTCGGTTAGTGTAGGATCGATGTCCACCCACCATCGTGAGGAATTTGGGTAGCTACAATAAGTAGCGGATCCAGGTTGAGAAAACCATCTGTAACGGCTGGAGAACCCGACATACTGACCACATGTCACCCTTACACTTGTTGATCATCTACCTCTGTGATTAACACATGTGGATGTGAGGCCAGCAGCCGCATGTTAGGCCAAGGGCCTGATAAGCCTGCCGCGCCATGGGGTTGGAGATGTGATATGAACAGTTAAGTCTCGTTGACTGCGATAGGCAGGACATGTGGCACGAATGGGAATGAAAATGGAGCATAGAAACTCCTCATAGGAAAACTGCCCAGTTGGTAAAGTAAAGTTGTCCCACTATTGGCCTCAGGAGGCCCTTGGGGTTGTAGGAGGTTAAGGCACTTGATGTCAGCCGGGTTGTCAGCCCTGCGAGACGCCCGCCTTTACCCCCATAACACGCGTCTGGTACTCATTTCCGTTAGAGGCTGAGTCGACCCCAGGACCATAGTGCCACCAGAAGGTTTGGGTCAGTTTAAAAATCTGACCCCACCGGGACTTGAACCCTCGACCTTCCGGCTTGTAGCGCTACGGCGTGCCCCCGCCCAGTTGGTAGGTTGGAGAATAACATTAACTGTGGTTTGAGAGAAGTAGAGTGTACAAGGGATGATTGGAAAATATTACCTCAGGATAAGGATGTATGGACGGCTTATGTCCGGTAGTGCAAGTGAGTTAATGAGACTGGGAAAGCTAGCATGTGGTACGAATTGAGAATGATTGAAGTGCATAAGAAAATGAGTGGGGAAAGTGCCAGTAGATTGAGGTTTCAAAATTAAATCAACCATGATTGACCGCACGGCTGTGAATCTCCGTTCAGTAGACAGCTAGATTCAACTGGTTGAATCTGTTGAATGAGGGTGGGATAATGTCATCATCATCACCATCATCATCCATGCAAGTATTAGGCCATGTGGCCTGTTACGGTCTCAAAGAGGAGTTTTCCATCCAACGCTTTTTTGGACGTCCCAGCGATCTTCTGCCTTGGGGGCAGTAACGAAGCATGGATTTTGGAATTCTATAAGACGGCATTCGTTGAAGATGGGCTTTCCAGTTGTTCTGGTGGTTTTGTATATGGTGGAGAATGGGTTCTACATCCAACTATTCCATAATTTCCTCATTTCTTTTATGGTCCCTCTTTGTGTAGTCTCCTGTACGGCGCATAAATCGCATCTCATTTGCTGTTATTCGGCTTTCATCTCTTCTTCGTATTGTCCATGCTTCACTACCATATCTTAATACTGGTCTTGCAAGAACCTTATAAAGCCGTAATCTTGTGTTCTTCTGTACTAAAGATGGTTTCATTATACTGTTAATTATCCCCGTTGTTTTTGTAAAATTTGTGATTTTCTTTGATATATCAGCTTCATCTTGAAATGTTAAATTATAACCCAAATAATTAAATTCATTTACTCGTTCTAAAATTTCATCATCCAAAACAATTTTTCTAGGTATAGGGTATTTCCCACAAAAGGCCATCACTTTGGATTTGATTTCTGTATTGTACCTTTTTGCAATTATATTAAAATTGTGTATAGAATACTGTAAATGTGTTTCTGTTGGAGCTATTAATACCAAATCATCTGCAAAAAGCAAGGAGTCTATTTTTAGGTTTCTATTAATTTGGATAGAACCGTGTCTCATCTGTCGCCAATCTTGGAGTATTCTATCCATGTATATGATAAAGAGCAAGGGCGACAGGCCACATCCTTGTCTACGCCCGTGGTGGGATAATGTGTAAAAGAAACAAAGAAGTGGAATTTCCATCTTCTTCTTCTTCTTCATGAAATTATGCCTTTTGACCTGTTTTCACATCAAGTGGGATTTAATGAATCCTCCCATCTAGTAAATGGGCGTCCAACACTTCTATGTCCTATTGGTTTGTACTTAAATAACAGCTGAGGGATTCTATCTGTAGGCATTCTTTTAACATGTTCATACCAGTTGTTTCTCATGTTGTCAATTCTATTTGTTAAATTAAAAATATTTAAATCTTTTCTAATTTATTAATTTCTTTTTCTGTCCAAAATTGTCACACCTGCTACTGAACGCAAGAACTCCATTTCTGCAGTTTCTATTTTTCTTCTGTCTGAATGGTTATGAGTCCAATTTTCACTTGCATATTGGAATATATATAAGCATTCTTTTTCCTTTTCATATCATATTTGCCTTCATTGCCAAATGTCAAAAATATATTTATAACATCTAAATATACAAGCGTTACTGCTATAAAGTAAATAATATCTTTTAAAAAATGCTTACCTGTTATGGTGGCCGCTAGATGGCAGTTGGAACGACTTCCCGCTACCTCTTGTGTGAATTGAGAATCATCATCATCTTCTTCACTCCAGGGATTAGGCAATTGCCCGTTCCGACTTCATAATGCATCAGCCCAACGTCTTCTAGGTCTTCCAACATCACGTCTTCGTCTTGCTTGATAATTTCTTGCTAACAATGGATATCTCTCCTTACTCATTCCATCCATGTGATCAATCCATTTCTGTCTGTAATTCGTGACTTTATCCAATAGAGGCTGTACTTTCAATTCTTCTCTTATATCCTCATTTTTTATTCTATCAAGTCTTGTACATCCTTTAACTTGTCTTAGGAACCTCATCTCCGCCGTCTGTATTCTATCCTTCTGTTTTTCGTTGGTGCCCAAGTTTCACATCGATACAATATTGTGGGAACCGCCGTAACATTATACATTTTTATGAATTGAGAATACTACATATATAAGAAAAATGTATGTTTGTGTTGGAAAACTTGAGTGGCTCAGATGGTTAGAGCGCTAAACGCACAGAGTTTAGAGACTCGGGTTCAAATCCCGACTCAAGCATTCAGTTTTATTTTCATATCATATATGTATACTTTTTTTTGGGAAATGGAAATATTTTATTTTTATGAGAATTATATCGTAAAAGGTTGGCAACAGTGTGTTTTAGAAGTAACACTATATGATAATTCTACCCTTATACAAGATTGTATTTACATATGCAGGAATTTCACCCTTCCTAACCTAGTGATGAAGGGTGTCTCCCCCATATCCGGATTCCTGCGTGTGATGTGAACTGACAGTGTGACAGCTTGTTTCAAAACGAAACACGTGTTACTTTAACACGCACTTCACACACTCTCGTGCATCTTAATGGGGGGGGGGAGGAACCTAATCAAAAACAGAATTTTTTATCATAAAATTCACTAATTAAGTCGTAATTAGATATTATTAAATAAGTTAGCAAGAAAACCTCTCACAGCCATCTGTTGTGGCTCATGATGACGTGACATTGTTATCGCGCGGAATATATCGATAATGCAGATGACTACACATCTGACATTAAAAAAATCCTATAACCCGATAGCAGCGCCACCTACCGGGTCCAATTGTGAATCTAAACCATCCAGGGACCCACTCAAACACACACAAAAGAATTCATCAGAATCGGTCCAGCCGTTTAGACAGTTTTTTTTATTTCGTATTTCAAGTAAACCTCCACTTCTAATTGTCGGATTTCGCTCATTTTTGGATAATATCTACCTCGGTTTATTTTAATACGATGTACCGAGTTTCGTTGTGAAACATCGATGTATGAAGCTTACTCGATGTCTTGTGTAATTAATACTTGGTCGTCTGCAAACAGGAGTTGATCCAAACAGTAATTTCGATTCAAAGAAATTCCCAAAGTGTTAGATTTTTTTATCTAGTTACTTAAACAAACATATATATATATATATACACATTTAAAAAAAACCATGGTCAAATCATCATCATCATCGTCACCCCAAGGATTAGGCAATTGCCCGTTCCGACTTCATAATGCATCAGTTTAACGTTTTCTAGGTCTTCCAACATCACGTCTTCCTCTTGCTTGATAATTTCTTGCTAACAATGGATATCTCTCCTTACTCATTCCATTTATGTGATCAATCCACTTTTGTCTATAATTCGTGATTTTATCATACGTAACGCCACGAATGATTTCCAATTTATGTATAGGATTTGAAAATCAAGAGTGGCATTTGTTAGGACTATTTAGCGAATAAAATTAAGCTGTTTACTCAAAAAATCACTATTAATTTTTTTTCAAATGCCCCAGGTTTGTCTATCGACATTCCTGGTTTCTCTCCTGGCATGGCGTACTTGTAACCCAATTGTGAGGTTGGGGCGCCTGGAAGGCGGGGTTACGTTGCCCCGATGATATGATGGGTGATGATGATGATTGCAATGCCCATATGATTTCGGGGACCGTTTGGACCTTAAAGTTTTCCTGACATTTGTCTTTCAGGTGAGGAAAACCCCCGATAAAAACCTCATCCAGAAAAACTGTCCCGACCGGGGATCGAACCCGGGCCCGCTGCGTGACAAGGCAGCACGCTACCCGAGACCACAGCGGTGGACCTATTTAAATATTTACCGGTATTTAAAAATATTCATGTATTTAATGTAAACGGCGATGTTTGAAAAGTAATCAGAAATGTGTGGTTATGTTTATTCACTGCAACTTGATCGTATTATTTATTGCCAAATAGGACGCAATCAGCGATAACTCACTAAGATCGCAATATTGTAAGAATGCACCCTAGTGGAGGGAAAAATTAAACATCAAACTGTATATTATAACCAACATTATTGGTTATTAATTTTTTTAGGAAACAACTCAGTGAAATCATTATTTAAAAAACACAATTATTGAACACACAATTATCAAATGTGTAGTTTGAAGAAATCTGTTCATTATTTGCTATGTTCAACGTATTTGTCGGGGAATCATTCACAGCAAAAATAATGCAATGACCTGTCCAAATTATTAAAAAGGAGGAGCTTTCTTTATTTTGTTAAAGAATTCGATAAATGGCGAGGTGAAACATGACTGTGATTGGTTGTAAAACAAAATTCATTGAAATGTGATTGTTCATTGACTGCCATTTGGGGCATCAGTTAAACAAATCCATTAATGGCTACACTTTTAATTCTTACAAAGGTCAAATATTTTGTTGAAATGTAAAGCTGCAAGCATAGCATGCAAATGCTATGATTGCAGTGAGGGACCTGCCCTCGGGCAGAATTACTATGCATGGATGCACAAAGAATGACAAATAATCGTTTATCAAAACAGATGCTTCATTATAAACCTCAAGACGGAAGAAATGTAGGGAGACCAAAACGACGTTGGAAGGATGTCCTGTAGCATATTGTCCATCGGGGAGCGGAACGGGTCAATAGGCCCATACCTTGAAGAAGATGATAAACTTACATTGGATGGTGGTGGTCGTGTTCCAATGATGATGATGATGGGAAGAGCGTTGACTCGCGAGGATGGATGCAGTAAAAAAGTTAATGTGTGATGAGGAGATAATTTGAGGAAGTTAAGGACGTGTTAAGTGCTGCACTTCGTTTAAAAAGTAATTTATGAAATTGGTTACCCGGAGGCTAACAGGTTCGAGGTCGGCATCTGCCTCGCTTAATGCTCTTCAAATTGAAGGTGGTCACCTTCATTGCAACGTGTTCTGTCAATCTCATAGCCTACCTGAATCAGTCACAATCGCACATCTGTAGGCCTACGGTCCTTTGAGCTCAACCTTAGCCTTTCCTTTAACATTTAATCGGAATATATATCTATCTATCTATCTTCCGGTTTTTACAGCTGCTGCCGTCTTCCCGTGCCAAACCTCCAAAGCCTACGGTCTTGGGCATCTTCGATGCTTAGCCCTCTAGCTTGCATTACTGTCTTCATGTTTTCCTTCCATGTTAACCTTGGTCTTCCTCTTTTCTTCTTTCTGTTCGGATGCCATTCATATAGTTGCTTCGGCCATCGCTCATCTTCCATTCTTAAAACATGTCCTAACCACTTTAATTCCTTCTCCTCAATTCTTTCAATAATTCTTGTCTGTTTCTGCTTCCATTATGTTTCTAATTTCCTTATTTGTGACATGTTCTAATTTATACTTTCTGGCACTTCTTTTTCGTAATAATCCCAATTTCTAGGAGCTATTAGTCTATTTCTTGTAGTACTTACTGCAGTGTGTCCATGGCACCTCACGTTGCCTTCCTTTAACATTGTGCAACAGATTCTCACCACCTAGTTGTTACCAACATATGGAACAATAATTACCCAATACTATCGGTTTTTGTGCGATAGTGTGATTTTGGTCCGCTACTTTACAGCAATGGCGACCATAACGGAACAGTTCACTCTCCCTGCCATTCCGGGGTTTGCCCAACCATCTTATTTGCTGAGTTTTTAATATAATCTAACCAATAGTGTCTTCGAAGCTTCAGTTTTTCTTGCAGTGTTTCCTTCTTATACACTTACTTACTTACTGCACTGGCCAACTATCGAACCCGTAGGTTCATGGGCCGCAGCGGACATAAGCTCTCCCCTGCCTCCCTATCCTGATCTAATGCTTTCCAATTATTCCCTGTATAATCTACTTCCCCCGTAAAATCATGGTGTCAGGTGTTATTCTCCGCTCGCCATCTCATTCTTGGTCTGCCAAGTGGGGCGTTTTCTTCCCTCTGGCTTCCCTACAAGAAAAGCCCCCCTTTGTCCATGCAAGTCTTTCATTCCTCCCCATAACGTGCAACATCGTGCCTGCCCATCGCAGTCTATACAGACTTTAAGCTGTTCTTATTATCATCTGGCTTCCTAATAGGGGGAACGACCCCTTTGTAGTTCACTTGTTGATGTAGTCGTCTCCATTCACCTGTCTGTTCATCTCTCTTTGGTCCAAACATTTTCCTAAGTTCTTTATATTCCTAAATTCCCAATACTCTATCTCCTTCCTCGCCTTAAAGTAAGAGTCCATGTTGTCGCACCCAGTATGCGTATAACTTGGGGTTAGAATTAATTATTTTTATATAATTCCGTCAGTTTAAACGTTTTTTGAAAGGAGTTGGGACATCAAGCGTCTCTGTACTGCATAATAGCGCGCATTTTCCAGAATTGAGGTTCTGTTTAAACGTAGAATAAATGCTCTTGTTTCCCCATGAAGCCGCGCCCCTGTAACTCACTATTTATGTAGCATTTTGGATTTTGTGTCGGGATTTTCGAGTGCAAATCAAAATAGTCGCTCTATATTAGAGCTTAATGTAGTCTATTTTAACATATGAGTCCCCATAACCTATAAATTAGCTCTAAAAGCACGAATTCTTCTTCTTCCATTCATCATTCTGTTCATATCTCTGAGTACTCCTGGTTGTCCACGTATATTTTCTAAGAACTTTTATTCTGGGCAAATACCTCTCTTTCCTTAAAGTAAGAGTCACCGACTTTTCACATCCATCATATATATAACAGGAGAGAATAAACGTAATATATTTTTTCAGTTTAATGTGTTTTTACGCAGAATTTGGAACGACAACGCATCTCTGGTCAGGATGCATAAGTCACACGGCATTTCCAGAAGTTGACCCTATGTGTTACATTTGCTTTGTGCAATTGCAACTTCCCCTGTTTTTACTTATTGGTTCTAGGTATTTGAAGACTTAATAACAGTGATGAATTACATGGTCTTTGTAAGAAGTCAGATATAATGAGAACAGTTAAGTCTCGAAGACCCTGCGATGGGCAAGGACATGTGGCACGACATAGGGGAATGAAATAGTGTGCATTAGTAAGCTTCTTGTTATGAAAGACCAAGAGGGCAAAACAGCCAGTTTGTTTAGACCAGTAATTGAGGTGTGCAGAATAACATTAACTATGATTTGAAGGTAGATTAGGACACGGATGATTGGAAAACATTGCGGCTCAGGGAACAGGGATGTATGGAGAGCTTATGTCCGCGCGGCAATTGAACCTACGGGTTCGATAGTTTGCCAGTGAGTTAGTTAAGTATTTGAATTCAGCCACTTCTACAATAAGTGTACCGTTTCAGTTGTCTGTTGTACATTGGTCACATTGCGTTTAAATGTTGTTTTGTAATGTATGAGCACAATCAACCCCTGCAGGAAAAAGAAGACCAGAGACTCTGGTATACTGTGTCTTCGCGTTGAGGGGCGAAACAGGTCAACAAATGGCCTACAATGTACATCCCTATCCTGTAGCTAACTGGAATGTTGATGACGATGTATTAGAATATAATTTAGGTTTCGTTTTTAATGTTTTACTAGCAGACGTCAATTTCTTTAGTGTTTTCTCAATAGAGTTGTGCATGTCGGGCCACTTAATATCTCTCCCTTGTACGTAACTTAATTCCATAAAACATATTCATATGCACATACGGCGTGTGATACATACTTGAGGAGGGCATTTTTAAGGCGAAAGTTGTTGTTGCGATTGGCGACAGTTAAAGTGCTTGAAGCGAATGTCATGTCTGAACAGTGTCCAGTTCATTGGATGTCTTTTGGATTGAAACCAGGGTTCAAGTTCGGTGAAATCTTTATACCAAATGTTACCGCTAACATACACAGCGGATGTAGGGAGACCCTGCTGTCACTTGTCGCAACTGGAGAGTTCGGGTGACCACACCAAACCGGACATGGAGTGTCACCTCATACATATTTAACTGTTGTGATTAAAAACACAGAACACCATCCGAAATCCGAAGAAAGGAACACAGGGGAGCTTCCAAATGCTGTCACTGTTGTAGTGGATTTATTTCACAGCTGTTACTTTGTGCTGATGATGTAGTATTACGCGATAGCCAAGGAGATACTGAGGAACCATATAACACACTCTATAGAGTACAAAGCTAAGATATTGGGACTGAAAAGTAAGGTTTCATTCAATGAAAAGTGAATATATGTCTCAAAGGTAGAAATATCCAGTATAACATGGACATGGACATGTTAATGCAAATTATGGACCATTTGAAGAAATTGCTGAGATGCAAACAGTGAATTTGCAAAAATAGGAATGAGATGCACAAATAAATTAAACAAAGGCTCAATTCTGGAAATGCGTGCTATTGTGCATTGCAGAGACTCTTGATGTCCAACATCCTTTCAAAAAACGTTAAACTGCAAATTATATAAACCTGTTATTCTAACCAGTTATAAAAATTTATATGCGTGTGAAACATGGACTCTTACTTTCCAGGGAGGAAATGAGATTACGGGAGTTTTTGCGACTAACGTTTCTATGGTGGAAAATTTTTTGGATCAAATAGAGATGAACAGACAGGGGGTGAAATGGAGAAGACTAACCATAACAATGAACTACATGTTCTTTATAGGAAGCCAGATATAATAAGAAACAGTTAAGTCTAGTAGACTACGATTGTCAGGACATGTTGCGCGTATGGGGAATGAAAGACGTGCATGGAAGCTTCTTGTAGGAAAAGCCAGAGGGCAAACGCCCAGTGGAGTTGAGTGAGACCCGATAAATGATGTGTGGTATACAACATTAACTATGCCTTTGAGGAAAGTAGATTCTACATGGGAATTATTGGGAAAGTCATTTAAAGCTCAGGATAGTAATTTATTGGATAGCTTCTATGTTCCGCGGCGTGCTATGACAACCCTACGGGTTTGATAGGTGCCAGTAGGAGATAAGTAAGTAAGGCTGAATTCAAATTATCTAGGAAGAATAATTACAAATAGGAATGAGATGCACAAAGAAATTAAACATAGGCTCAGTTCTGGAAAGGAATGCGTGCTATTTATGCATTGCAGAAAGTCTGTGACGTCCTAATTAAAAATCACATAAAATACACTGAAGAAATATATAAATAAAAAATTAGTATTATGTTTCCAGTTTACTTTTAGGCCTATATGAAACTTTAAGGAGGAAAAATATTAGGAGTATTTGAGAATAAATTTATAACAAATAACTCTAACGGTACTCACCAAAGCGATTGAACGGACATATTGACTGGAGAATACTACATAACCATCGAAACTACATGGTCTTTATAGGAAGACAGATATAATAAAGAACGAGTAGGAGGTCTCAGGGGAGACTCTGCGATGGGCAGGAACATTGGCACGGGGTATGTGAGAATAGAAATTCCTTGTAGGAAAACTAGAAGGAAAGCACCCATAGATAGGTCAGAATCAGGTGGGAGAATAGCATTAACCGTGGTTTGAGGGTGGTCAATTATACAGGGATGAATGAAAAACACATTAACTCTTGGAGATCTCTTGTTCTCACTGCATGAAGCCTAACGTCAGTGCATTAGTGGTGATTTTAGGGAGGTGTGCAATGCGCTAAAACCTGGTTTTCTGGGAGACAAGAGTCCCTGCAATAGCATATGTATAATTTATTTGTGTCAGCCGTGGTGGACTAGTGGTTATGCTCCTTGTCTCAGGTCCCGAGGGTTGCGGGTTCAAACCAGGCCGGGGTCGATGGATTTTTTTAGGATGGAAATATCAAGAGGAGCAAGTCCCTCCCGGGGCGGAGTACTTTTAGAGCCGTTGTTTGTTCCGAGGCTGAAAATTTTCATCAAGGCTCGTAAAAGATCTTTAAAAAAACCTTGAATGAAAAAGACCTCTAACCAAAATTTACCCAATTTTCTCGTCCTAGTACTACCTTCCGGTTTTCTAGATGTTAGTATGAGTACGAACGCTGACCACGGACCACTCAAATGACATTTATACGAAAACAAGTGTAATTAAATTAGTATGGTTCAAACTTTTCCCCGTGTGGGGAGAGAGTACCTAAATCTCTGTTAAGGGAAACATGGGCTTACAAGATACAAGAAGATAATTTCTTTGTGCACCTCATTCATATTTTTTATTTATTGTTCTTAGGTATTTGAACTCAGCCACTTCATCAAAATTTACCTCATTTTTCATTTATAACGTATTTCTATGTGTAAACATAAATTTAGTTTTATTGATGTTTACTTCCAGTTCCAATTTCTTAGTGTTACTCAATAGTGTGTGTGTTGTCCCTTATTATCTCCTGCTGTCGACAATTAATACTACATCATCAGCATAAACTAACAGCTTATTAATAACATCGAGTCTTAGGGCTTCTTCATCCTCTAGAGCAGACGTGTCCAACCTTTTTGAAAAAGGTCCACTGTCGTTAAAGGTGAATTGTTTTGCGAGCCACATGATCCGATTTTTTACCGTATGAAATAGTAACTAAAGATAAACCAATTAATATAAATATAAAATATATAATATACTGTGATGTTATTTTTATTAAAATATTGATAATATATTAGCAACATTATTTTAAAATTTAATTTAATGCATGTTTTTTCACGTATAATCTAATTCTAAAATCTGAAGTGTACAATATTTCCTTACCTTTATACTTAGAAGCCATAATTAATACCTACAGAATTAATTATATCATTAAAACCTCCCACTAACCTGACAGTATAATATGAGCGAACAACTGCAAACTGGAAACTAACTTGAAATGTACAAAATGTAACGATAATAAAACATCTGGCACACACTCGCTTTTGAAAGTAGTAACCGCGCGGTCAACAATGCACGGAGACTTCAAAGCGATGCGCGTTAGGTAGGATCATAAATAAAAACATGGCTGGGTGTTTCTTAAAACTGATGTGATTTCTCCATGTTTTGAGTAAGAGGATGAATAGGATGCACTTTTGCAAACACGTGTTGGGAATAGATAAAGTCTTGCTATTTAAAGTTTATCTTATACCAAATAGAATTACTTATTTCATAAGTGACTGCGGGCCGAATGTGACGTGATAGAGCAAATATTATTGCGGGCTTTATGCGATGGGATCGAGGGCCGTGGGTTGGACACACCTGCTCTAGAGACTCGATGGCATGCTCTAGTACAAAACTGAGTAGTAGAGGAGGTAGTGAATGGACACGTTGAGGTAACAAAATAGCAGCTGTTTTGTTTGGATTAAAAAGAAGAAGGCCACTTTTGAAACACCGTGTGTAAGATGCTCACGTCCAAAACCGAGAAACTAATAATTAATTGTCCAGAAGTAGGAAAACCTGTTGAATGATTTTCATAGAATATATCACGTGACTAGTTGAAATTGAGTGCAACAGTGAGTTCGCAGTCTTCCGGGTGACTAACAACACATGCGTTAACTCGATGATATTTGAAAGACCTTTGATAAAGCATTTGTACAATTTCCTGTTCATTATTTTCGTGTTTTACCAGTCTCAGAGCTTTGCTTTGAGATGAATCAGTAGTAGTAGTAGGACTTTATTAGACAAAAAGTAAGATATATACAATCATTCATCATCGTCCTTTCAAGTATTAGGCCCAGTGGCCCGTTACGGTCTCCCGCCATCTCCGAAAAGGTCGACCCACAGATCTTCTGCCTCGAGGAATGTAGTAAGAATTTGTTTTGGTATTCTGTGACGATCCATGCGCTGAATATGGGCTAGCCAATTGTTTCTATATTCTTGGAGGTATTCAGATATAGGTACGATGTTTAACTCTCTGGCTATTGTTGAATTTCTTTAGATATATACAATGTTATTTAAAAATATGGGTCGCACGGGCAGTAAGCCGTACGTGCTTTTGACAGTCCGTTGCAATAAAGTTATAATTGGTAATATTATAAAGAAAACAATAACATTACAATTACATAAAGAAAACACAGTAACATTACAATTACATAATAATACAGTAGCATTATACATTAATTAAGTTATGTATAATTATTAAGAATTAATGGTATTGCATTTTGATAACATGTATTTATTCATGAATGAGTGTTGTTCTTATTTTTCGCGTTTTGTCCAGAAATTTACCCAACTTTATCCAATTTTCTGGATTTACCATTAACTCGTAGCATTCCAATATTTTCTGCTTTAATATCAATTTATAAATATGTTAAATTTTGTATGGGGGCACGCCGTAGCGTAGTGGTTAAGGCACTGAGCTACAAGCCGGAGGGTCGAGGGTTCAAGTCCCGGTGGGGTCAGAATTTTTAAACTGACCCAAACCCTCTGGCGGCACTATGGCCCTGGGGTCGACTCAGCCTCTAACGGAAATGAGTACCAGGCGCTTGTTCTGGGGTAAAGGCGGCTGTCACGCAGGGCTGACAACCCGGCTGACATCAAGTGCCGATTGTCTAGAAAAAGTGGGAGCCTTAACCTCCTACTACCCCAAGGGCCTCCGGGCCTGTTGTGGGATCACTTTACTTTTGGGGCACGCCGTAGCGTAGTGGTTAAGGCACTGAGCTATAAGCCGGAGGGTCGAGAGTTCAAGTCCCGGTGGGGTCAGAATTTTTAAACTGACCCAAACCCTCTGGCGGCACTATGGCCCTGGGGTCGACTCAGCCTCTAACGGAAATGAGTACCAGGCGCTTGTTCTGGGGTAAAGGCGGCCGTCACGCAGGGCTGACAACCCGGCTGACATCAAGTGCCGATTGTCTAGAAAAAAGTGGGAGCCTTAACCTCCCACTACCCCAAGGGCCTCCGGGCCTGTTGTGGGATCACTTTACTTTTGGGGCACGCCGTAGCGTAGTGGTTAAGGTACTGAGCTACAAGCCGGAGGGTCGAGAGTTCAAGTCCCGGTGGGGTGAGAATTTTTAAACTGACCCAAACCCTCTGGCGGCACTATGGCCCTGGGGTCGACTCAGCCTCTAACGGAAATGAGTACCAGCCGCTTGTTCTGGGGGTAAAGGCGGCCGTCACGCAGGGCTGACAACCCGGCTGACATAAAGTGCCATGCTCCTCTAGAGAGGGTTGCTGCTTGAGCCGTTGTGAAGATCGTCTGGTGACTTGTTGGTCGACTGGCAGACGTCTCCCACGTTGCGGATTGTTCTTAGTTTCCTCTCACCTCTAACCAATCGGCAAGTTAACACACCAAGAAGAATGTATAATTATAAACCAAAAGGGAGAAGAATGTTGGGAAGACCATTAAAGACATGAAAGGACCAATTCGACCTATAATGAGATCGGAACAGGCCATTGGGCCTAATCCTTGTTGTTGTTGACCAGTCTCAGAGCTTCTGACTACAGTTCATGAGGTCTCGGGTTCCATTCCCAGTCAGACAGTAGGAAATTATTCCTGTGGTAGCCCATGGTGTAGAATTTAGGCTAAGGGCTGTCCTGGAGCTTCATCATATCATCGGAGTAACGTAATTCCACCAATGAGAAGAGAGAAGGCCAGAAATGTCATAAAAGGCAACCTCTTGGTATTGGACAAAAAAAAAATCATTTTTTTATTGGGAGATAGTAAGAGCCAAATTGCACACTCATTGAGTAACAGTTTTCAGATACATTTGATGGGTTACAGCAATGAGATGCGCTATCTCCTCTACTATTCATTTTTTTTTACTAGAGCAGCGGTTCGCAACCTTTTTCGACTCGCGAACCCCTTCCACAACGATCTGAGTTGGGTGAACCACTGACTTTTAAATATACATACAGTAGACATGCATAAAATTTAATTTCAAACAAAAGGTTTAATAACCTTAAATTAACTTAACCCTTAACAGTTAAAACCTAAAGTTACTCTAGTTACGGCTTCACAACGTGTAGACCTAGTTGTAGCGAAATCAAATGCATTCCTAACGTTGTTACATAACTGTAAATCAGGCATTCGCGGTAAATATTAATTTATTGTGGAAATAATGTGATAAATTCCCGATGTTAGTCATATGTAACAAGGGGCATTATAGGGTTATTTTAATTTTAAAATAATAATAATAATAATAATAATTATTATTATTATTATTAATATAATGCCACAGAAATTAAGGATACAATAATAGGCCTAACCTCGTAACCTGCCATTACGGAAAAGATTTGGCGAACCCCTTGAAAGAACCACAGGATGGGAAACGGTGTACTAGAGGATGCTGTCAAATCTTTAGGCCTACAACTCAATAGTATTAATAAATTATTAGTTTATGCTGATGATGTATTATTAGGCGATAACGAGGAGATAGGCCTATTAAGGGCAACACGCACACACTATTGAGTAACACTAAGAAATTGGACTGGAAGTAAACATCAATAAAACTAAATATATGTTCACACATAGAAATACGTTATGTAATGGTAATGGACGTTTAATGACAATTGAACTCACTAACTCACTGGCAGTATTGGAATCATAGGTTCAAGGCCGTGCGGACATAAGCTCCACGTACATCCCTATCCTGAGGTAATGTTTTCCAGTCATCTCCCATATAATATGTTTCTCTCAAAACATGGTTAATTTTATTCTCCCACTTCATCCTTGGTCTACCAACTGGACTTTTTCCTACAAGAATTGGCCATGCCTCTCTTCCATTCCCCATTCGTGCCATATGTCCTGTCCAAAGTATACGAAACGAATACAATTACCTAGGAATAATATATACAAACAGGAATAAGGTGGAGAAAGAAATTAAACATAGGCTCAATTTTGACTGAAGACATCATGTAGGCTATATACACGTGGAGCAAGCACATAAACTATTGGTGACAAAGATGGACTTCTGGAGGAGGGCTTCTAGAAAATTCAAGAACAGACAAAATTAGGAATTCAAAAATCAGAGAAAAAGAATGCATGTTCAAAAAGATGTTCTACAAGTTATAGAAGAAAGAAGATTGAAATGGTTTGGCCACATAAAGAGGATGTCAGATGATAGGATATCTAGGATGATATAGTAAAACCTGTTTTAGCCGGACCTTTATAGGATGGAAACCTCTATAGACGGAAAAAAACTCCAGAACGGTACGATTTTATATGTAATACCATCCTGTATAAGCCGGAAACTTTCATAACGCGGAAACGGTATGGATTTTAAAGCACCAATAGTTAATTTTTACCTCAGTAAGACGGACAATTATTCCTAAGCTCTTCCTATTTACAGTATTAATGACCACACGTGAAAAATCTGCATATGACGCTTTCTGCATTATATCGTTTTACCTTCTTGTGTTGCCATTGTATTGCAGGGATACCCTTGCTTATGTGTGACAGCGGAAAATCCCTCGCTTTTCCTAGTCTGCTTACGTACTTGCGAGGGAGTTGTGAAACTCCTCAGTCTTCCTGTAGTTGAGTTCCTTCTCGCTTTTGTGTAATAAAGTTGTTTTGTATTTCCGTGCAAACTGTGCTGTGTTACATACACTATTTTGTCTGTATTTCAGTCAATAGCGTGCATGTAAAACCCTTACACTACGTGAGAAAATTCAAGCTTCGAATTTGGAAACCCTTTATAAGAAGGAAAACTGCCAAGACGGAAATATATTTAAGGAACCGTTATGTTCCTTCATAGACATGTTTTACTGAATTGAATTTTGAAACAGAGGGCAACAGAAGAAAGAGGAGACCAAAAGAACAGTGGATTCAAGGAGTGCATATGAGTGTGGTGTCGAGATGATTAACAGAGAGTGATGCATGTTTAGAATGGGTTGTAGGAAAACTACTGCATTGTAGAGAAATTCATAATAAAAAGAGTGTAATTTTAGTTAATCTTGTGCAGCACCTTGTGATTATGAATATGTTTATCTATAATCCCTTTTATATCTGCGCAAATACAGCAGTTTGTCGACCTTCACACTTATCAAGGTATTATTTATACGATAAAAAATGCTCAAGTCCAATTCTATGCCTTTTTTTTCCTCTTACACTTTTTTTTTTATTTCAACTACTTTCAATTTACTGCGTTCTTTTTTTTCGTTTTATGTGCACTTTATGTTTTCATTTTATTTAGTATGAGTGGCAGTTAAGTCTGGTAGACTGCGGTGGACAGGACATGTGGCACTAATGGGGAATGAAAGAGAGGCATGGAAGAAACCAGGGATAAATCACCCAGTAAATAGTTAAGAATGAGGTGGGAGAATAACATTAACGATGATTTGAGGGAAGTAAATTATTTTTATTTGCAGTGTTCTGCCTTAGCGCAGGTGTTGCACTGCATTCATATAATTTTTATGTTATGCTTTGCGGTTTTACTAGGGAATTATAGGTGTGGTAGCTTCCCGTTGTTTTCCCACCGTGGATGACAATGATGATGATGGCCAGATGATGTTAGGGGACCGTTTGGGCCTCAAAACTTCCTGACATTTGCCGTAAGTAATTATAGAGGGGATATAATGATCTTGTAGAAGATTTCCGGGCTGTTGGCCGTGGTCTTGAGGCTTGTAGTTCCCCGACGTTTCGACAGAGACTGCGTCCGGCATCCTCAAGAGACTGGCAATTTTGTCGACCACCTGCCCTATTTATACATTTATCCGCGACGTGTTCTCTGCGCGGTCCGTTACTTCTCTGTGCCTCTGGCAAAACGTCGGGGAACTACAAGCCTCAAGACCACGGCCAACAGCCCGGAAATCTTCTACAAGATCATCGTAGTAACTCCGGCCGTGAAAGTCTAAGTCAGTATATAGAGGGGATGATTGTATATATGGAGAGCTTATGTACGTGACACCATTTACCTATTGGTATGATAATCTCCGTGAGTTGGTTAATTAGGCTGTTATTAGGAGTAATAGTAGTAGTAGAAGTAGTGTTCCTCATGGGAAACCAAATGTATTAACAACAGTTAGGCCTAAATTTCATAGACTGCGATGGGTAGGGAGGATTGGAGAATGAAAGAGGGGCAGGGAAGCGTCTTGTAGGAAAACCAGAGGGAAAGCGACCTGCAGAATGAGGTGAGAATATTAGAAATGTATATACTTAGGCTTGCTGTTCGCATGCAATAGTTAATACAAATAAAGATATATATATCCATCGCTGTGGTCTCGAGGTAGCGTGCTCCCTTGTCACGCAGCGGGCCCGGGTTCAATCCCCAGTCGGGTCAGTTTTTCTGGGTGAGGTTTTTATTGTGGTTTTTCCTCACCTGTAAGACAAATGTCAGGAAAACTTTAAGGCCCAAACGGTCCCCGAAATCATATGGCCATCAGAATCATCATCATCATCTTTCATCACCGGTGTGGAAAGCAACGGGAAGCTAGCACGCCTACAATTCCCTAGTAAAGCTGCAAGCATAGCGTGAAAATGCCATTATTGCAGTAAAGGACCTGCCTTCGGGCAGAATTACTATAGAATGGAATTGTGTGCGTGCACTTAATTTATGAGCCAGTGCAACATATGACATCAAAATAGCAATTTTAAAAAAATGCTCTTAGCTGGTTGATGTATAACTTCGTCCAATTATACAGGGAACGAAAGGAAACTGTAGTACAAGATAGAGAGGTATGTAGCCATGATTTTAGATTTATTATAGATTTAGATTTATTTATTAGCCTGGTGGAGTTAAGGCCATGTGGCCTTCTCTTCCACTCACCAGGACAAACATATATTACATCAGAATATAACAATCTCAATTAACTCTAATATTAAATACTAAATAAAAATTTGATCAAAAAGATAATATCTATTATATTACGATCTATAATGCAACCAGTTAATGTTAGTTAAAATTAAGACTAAAACTAATAATAAAATATATACAAGCAACACATATTAAATTGTCCCTGTCTAATGTATATAAAAAACAAAGAAAAATAATGAGGTATAGAAAACTAATTTTACGTTTGTACAATATTTAAAACAAAACAAAAAGAAAATATTTGTTAATCTTAATATTATTTTCATGATAATTAAATTTATTAATTGTTAAAAGAATACTATCAGTGAGGTGTATAAGTCTCCCTGTCTCGAGTTGTTTATATACACTTGAGGGAATTTTGTTCTGTTGAGCGGGGCCTATTAAAACTTTCAAAGTTAAACTTAGTTTTTGAAACGAAACAAAGAATTTAGCTTTGAAGTTTCCAACTGAACAAACTGCTGCTAAACAGAATGTTTACAAGGGTAGAAGTGAGTGGGGGGGGGGGTGCAACATCTGGGCAGCATGTGGTGTCATTTGTCACGTTCATCTGTTTTACATTTGTGCAAAACTTGACTTCCTGTGTCTTATGGTTTGTACGTTCTAAAAATCTATTTTACGTGCCTAAAATAAGCCCTGTTCACATGCAAATTAGGTTCATATTTTAGGCAGATTCAGGATTACTAATTTTAGTACGGATTTATCATTTAAAAACGGATTAATTATTATTAATCGCCAAAGCTGTTTATAATTATATACTAAGAGGACGAAGATCACTGGGCCGTCCTATAAAACGCTGGAGGGAAAATTTTCTGTAGGATCGTAACAGGCCTTGGCCTAATACGTACTTGGAAGGAAGAAGAACAAGATTATTATTTATTTAGTCTCTCGCCGCGGTGGGTCGCGAGATCGAGTCTCGGTCATTCCAAGTGGGTTTCATGGTGGACGAAACGGAGCTTGGACAGGGTTTTCACTCGTTTTTCCATGCCACAAATTTCATTCCACCATTTCTCCATACTCATCTCATTCGTTCCGTTCATCCATCCCTGTGACGATGCGTCAGGAGCGAACCCTTGTCGTTCACCTAGAGGCTTCATCTCATCTCATTCCGACTCTGACTTGAACATGAGTTGAGGATATTTATTTATATTTTTTATTTCGATTAACTGATAAAGTTTCAAATTTATAAAATGATTTATTTTAAATATAGTAGAGGGCCTATATAATAAAATAGGGGCACGCCGTAGCGTAGTGGTTAAGGCACTGAGCTACAAGTCGAAGGGTCGAGGGTTCAAGTCCCGTTGGGGTCAGGATTTTTAAACTGACCCAAACCCTCTGGCGGCACTATGGCCTTGGGGTCGACTCAGCCTCTAACTGAATGAGTACCAGACGCGTGTTATGGGGGTAAAGGCGGCCTTCACGCAGGGCTGACACCCGGCTGACATAAAGTGCCGATTGTCTAGAAAAAGTGGGAGCCTTAACCTCCTACTACCACCCAAGGGCCTCCGGGCCTGTTATGGGATCACTTTACTTTACTATATAATAAAATAATTATTAAATAGGGGCCTATTGTCTTTTATTCTTTGTTTAGTGTATTTAAAATGGCAAACACAGACAAATAGTAGGCCTAATACTTAGCTCTGCTGTCACATTAAATCCGCACAGCTAAGTACGTACTTTTGAGGAAATGTGAAAACCCACTGGTTTAAGGAAAGTGAAAATGACGAGAAGTTATATAGTATCCTGCTGGAGTTCGGAATTCCTAAAAAGTTAGTTAGACTTATACGAATGTGTCTAAATGGCACAAAGAGTAGGGTGCGTGTAGGCAAACAGTTTTCAGACACTTTTGAAATCCAGAATGGGTTGAAGCAAGGAGATGCACTATCTCCTCTACTATTTAATTTTGTACTAGAGCATGCCATTAAATCTTTAGAGAATGAAGAAGGCTTACAACTGAATGGTATTAATAAGCTGTTAGTTTATGCTGATGATGTAGTACTACTGGCCGATAGCGAGGAGATACTAAAGGCCAACACACACACACTATTGAGTAACACTAAGAAATTAGGACTGGAAGTAAATATCAGTAAAACTAATATATGGTCACACGTAGAAATTCAGTATATAATGGAAATGGACATCTAATGACAAATGAGGGAAATTTTGAGGATGGCTGAATTCAAATACCTAGGAACAAATAATCACAAATAGGAATGAGAAGCACAAAGAAATTAAACTTAGCTTGCTTATGTGTGACAGCGGAAAATCCTCGCTTTTCCTAGTCTGCTTACGTACTTGCGAGGGAGTTGTGAAACTCCTCAGTCTTCCTGTAGTTGAGTTCCTTCTCGCTTTTGTGTAATAAAGTTGTTTTGTATTTCCGTGCAAACTGTGCTGTGTTACATACACTATTTTGTCTGTATTTCAGTCAATAGCGTGCATGTAAAACCCTTACACTACGTGAGAAAATTCAAGCTTCGAATTTGGAAACCCTTTATAAGAAGGAAAACTGCCAAGACGGAAATATATTTAAGGAACCGTTATGTTCCTTCATAGACATGTTTTACTGAATTGAATTTTGAAACAGAGGGCAACAGAAGAAAGAGGAGACCAAAAGAACAGTGGATTCAAGGAGTGCATATGAGTGTGGTGTCGAGATGATTAACAGAGAGTGATGCATGTTTAGAATGGGTTGTAGGAAAACTACTGCATTGTAGAGAAATTCATAATAAAAAGAGTGTAATTTTAGTTAATCTTGTGCAGCACCTTGTGATTATGAATATGTTTATCTATAATCCCTTTTATCTGCGCAAATACAGCAGTTGTCGACCTTCACACTTATCAAGGTATTATTTATACGATAAAAAATGCTCAAGTCCAATTCTATGCCTTTTTTTTCCTCTTACACTTTTTTTTTTATTTCAACTACTTTCAATTTACTGCGTTCTTTTTTTCGTTTTATGTGCACTTTATGTTTTCATTTTATTTAGTATGAGTGGCAGTTAAGTCTGGTAGACTGCGGTGGACAGGACATGTGGCACTAATGGGGAATGAAAGAGAGGCATGGAAGAAACCAGGGATAAATCACCCAGTAAATAGCTAAGAATGAGGTGGGAGAATAACATTAACGATGATTTGAGGGAAGTAAATTATTTTTATTTGCAGTGTTCTGCCTTAGCGCAGGTGTTGCACTGCATTCATATAATTTTATGTTATGCTTTGCGGTTTTACTAGGGAATTATAGGTGTGGTAGCTTCCCGTTGTTTTTCCACCGTGGATGACAATGATGATGATGGCCAGATGATGTTAGGGGACCGTTTGGGCCTCAAAACTTCCTGACATTTGCCGTAAGTAATTATAGAGGGGATATAATGATCTTGTAGAAGATTTCCGGGCTGTTGGCCGTGGTCTTGAGGCTTGTAGTTCCCCGACGTTTCGACAGAGACTGCGTCCGGCATCCTCAAGAGACTGGCAATTTTGTCGACCACCTGCCCTATTTATACATTTATCCGCGACGTGTTCTCTGCGCGGTCCGTTACTTCTCTCGTGCCTCTGGCAAAACGTCGGGGAACTACAAGCCTCAAGACCACGGCCAACAGCCCGGAAATCTTCTACAAGATCATCGTAGTAACTCCGGCCGTGAAAGTCTAAGTCATATATAGAGGGGATGATTGTATATATGGAGAGCTTATGTACGTGACACCATTTACCTATTGGTATGATAATCTCCGTGAGTTGGTTAATTAGGCTGTTATTAGGAGTAATAGTAGTAGTAGAAGTAGTGTTCCTCATGGGAAACCAAATGTATTAACAACAGTTAGGCCTAAATTTCATAGACTGCGATGGGTAGGGAGGATTGGAGAATGAAAGAGGGGCAGGGAAACGTCTTGTAGGAAAACCAGAGGGAAAGCGACCTGCAGAATGAGGTGAGAATATTAGAAATGTATATACTTAGGCTTGCTGTTCGCATGCAATAGTTAATACAAATAAAGATATATATATCCATCGCTGTGGTCTCGAGGTAGCGTGCTCCCTTGTCACGCAGCGGGCCCGGGTTCAATCCCCAGTCGGGTCAGTTTTTCTGGGTGAGGTTTTTATTGTGGTTTTTCCTCACCTGTAAGACAAATGTCAGGAAAACTTTAAGGCCCAAACGGTCCCCGAAATCATATGGCCATCAGAATCATCACATCATCATCTTTCACCGGTGTGGAAAGCAACGGGAAGCTAGCACGCCTACAATTCCCTAGTAAAGCTGCAAGCATAGCGTGAAAATGCCATTATTGCAGTAAAGGACCTGCCTTCGGGCAGAATTACTATAGAATGGAATTGTGTGCGTGCACTTAATTTATGAGCCAGTGCAACATATGACATCAAAATAGCAATTTTAAAAAAATGCTCTTAGCTGGTTGATGTATAACTTCGTCCAATTATACAGGGAACGAAAGGAAACTGTAGTACAAGATAGAGAGGTATGTAGCCATGATTTTAGATTTATTATAGATTTAGATTTATTTATTTAGCCTGGTGGAGTTAAGGCCATGTGGCCTTCTCTTCCACTCACCAGGACAAACATATATTACATCAGAATATAACAATCTCAATTAACTCTAATATTAAATAATAAATAAAAATTTGATCAAAAAGATAATATCTATTATATTACGATCTATAATGCAACCAGTTAATGTTAGTTAAAATTAAGACTAAAACTAATAATAAAATATATACAAGCAACACATATTAAATTGTCCCTGTCTAATGTATATAAAAAACAAAGAAAAATAATGAGATATAGAAAACTAATTTTACGTTTGTACAATATTTAAAACAAAACAAAAGAAAATATTTGTTAATCTTAATATTATTTTCATAGATAATTAAATTTATTAATTGTTAAAAGAATACTATCAGTGAGGTGTATAAGTCTCCCTGTCTCGAGTTGTTTATATACACTTGAGGGAATTTTGTTCTGTTGAGCGGGGCCTATTAAAACTTTCAAAGTTAAACTTAGTTTTTGAAACGAAACAAAGAATTTAGCTTTGAAGTTTCCAACTGAACAAACTGCTGCTAAACAGAATGTTTACAAGGGTAGAAGTGAGTGGGGGGGGGTGCAACATCTGGGCAGCATGTGGTGTCATTTGTCACGTTCATCTGTTTTACATTTGTGCAAAACTTGACTTCCTGTGTCTTATGGTTTGTACGTTCTAAAAATCTTATTTTACGTGCCTAAAATAAGCCCTGTTCACATGCAAATTAGGTTCATATTTTAGGCAGATTCAGGATTACTAATTTTAGTACGGATTTATCATTTAAAAACGGATTAATTATTATTAATCGCCAAAGCTGTTTATAATTATATACTAAGAGGACGAAGATCACTGGGCCGTCCTATAAAACGCTGGAGGGAAAATTTTCTGTAGGATCGTAACAGGCCTTGGCCTAATACGTACTTGGAAGGAAGAAGAACAAGATTATTATTTATTTAGTCTCTCGCCGCTGGGGTCGCGAGATCGAGTCTCGGTCATTCCAAGTGGGTTTCATGGTGGACGAAACGGAGCTTGGACAGGGTTTTCACTCGTTTTTCCATGCCACAAATTTCATTCCACCATTTCTCCATACTCATCTCATTCGTTCCGTTCATCCATCCCTGTGACGATGCGTCAGGAGCGAACCCTTGTCGTTCACCTAGAGGCTTCATCTCATCTCATTCCGACTCTGACTTGAACATGAGTTGAGGATATTTATTTATATTTTTTATTTCGATTAACTGATAAAGTTTCAAATTTATAAAATGATTTATTTTAAATATAGTAGGGCCTATATAATAAAATAGGGGCACGCCGTAGCGTAGTGGTTAAAGGCACTGAGCTACAAGTCGAAGGGTCGAGGGTTCAAGTCCCGTTGGGGTCAGGATTTTTAAACTGACCCAAACCCTCTGGCGGCACTATGGCCTTGGGGTCGACTCAGCCTCTAACTGAAATGAGTACCAGACGCGTGTTATGGGGTAAGGCGGCCTTCACGCAGGGCTGACAACCCGGCTGACAAAAGTGCCGATTGTCTAGAAAAAGTGGGAGCCTTAACCTCCTACTACCCCAAGGGCCTCCGGGCCTGTTATGGGATCACTTTACTTTACTATATAATAAAATAATTATTAAATAGGGGCCTATTGTCTTTATTCTTTGTTTAGTGTATTTAAAATGGCAAACACAGACAAATAGTAGGCCTAATACTTAGCTCTGCTGTCACATTAAATCCGCACAGCTAAGTACGTACTTTTGAGGAAAATGTGAAAACCCAACTGGTTTAAGGAAAGTGAAAATGACGAGAAGTTATATAGTATCCTGCTGGAGTTCGGAATTCCTAAAAAGTTAGTTAGACTTATACGAATGTGTCTAAATGGCACAAAGAGTAGGGTGCGTGTAGGCAAACAGTTTTCAGACACTTTTGAAATCCAGAATGGGTTGAAGCAAGGAGATGCACTATCTCCTCTACTATTTAATTTTGTACTAGAGCATGCCATTAAATCTTTAGAGAATGAAGAAGGCTTACAACTGAATGGTATTAATAAGCTGTTAGTTTATGCTGATGATGTAGTACTACTGGCCGATAGCGAGGAGATACTAAAGGCCAACACACACACACTATTGAGTAACACTAAGAAATTAGGACTGGAAGTAAATATCAGTAAAACTAAATATATGGTCACACGTAGAAATTCAGTATATAATGGAAATGGACATCTAATGACAAATGAGGGAAATTTTGAGGAAGTGGCTGAATTCAAATACCTAGGAACAATAATCACAAATAGGAATGAGAAGCACAAAGAAATTAAACTTAGCTTGCTTATGTGTGACAGCGGAAAATCCCTCGCTTTTCCTAGTCTGCTTACGTACTTGCGAGGGAGTTGTGAAACTCCTCAGTCTTCCTGTAGTTGAGTTCCTTCTCGCTTTTGTGTAATAAAGTTGTTTTGTATTTCCGTGCAAACTGTGCTGTGTTACATACACTATTTTGTCTGTATTTCAGTCAATAGCGTGCATGTAAAACCCTTACACTACGTGAGAAAATTCAAGCTTCGAATTTGGAAACCCTTTATAAGAAGGAAAACTGCCAAGACGGAAATATATTTAAGGAACCGTTATGTTCCTTCATAGACATGTTTTACTGAATTGAATTTTGAAACAGAGGGCAACAGAAGAAAGAGGAGACCAAAAGAACAGTGGATTCAAGGAGTGCATATGAGTGTGGTGTCGAGATGATTAACAGAGAGTGATGCATGTTTAGAATGGGTTGTAGGAAAACTACTGCATTGTAGAGAAATTCATAATAAAAAGAGTGTAATTTTAGTTAATCTTGTGCAGCACCTTGTGATTATGAATATGTTTATCTATAATCCCTTTTATCTGCGCAAATACAGCAGTTGTCGACCTTCACACTTATCAAGGTATTATTTATACGATAAAAATGCTCAAGTCCAATTCTATGCCTTTTTTTTTCCTCTTACACTTTTTTTTTTATTTCAACTACTTTCAATTTTACTGCGTTCTTTTTTTCGTTTTATGTGCACTTTATGTTTTCATTTTATTTAGTATGAGTGGCAGTTAAGTCTGGTAGACTGCGGTGGACAGGACATGTGGCACTAATGGGGAATGAAAGAGAGGCATGGAAGAAACCAGGGATAAATCACCCAGTAAATAGCTAAGAATGAGGTGGGAGAATAACATTAACGATGATTTGAGGGAAGTAAATTATTTTTATTTGCAGTGTTCTGCCTTAGCGCAGGTGTTGCACTGCATTCATATAATTTTTATGTTATGCTTTGCGGTTTTACTAGGGAATTATAGGTGTGGTAGCTTCCCGTTGTTTTCCACCGTGGATGACAATGATGATGATGGCCAGATGATGTTAGGGGACCGTTTGGGCCTCAAAACTTCCTGACATTTGCCGTAAGTAATTATAGAGGGGATATAATGATCTTGTAGAAGATTTCCGGGCTGTTGGCCGTGGTCTTGAGGCTTGTAGTTCCCCGACGTTTCGACAGAGACTGCGTCCGGCATCCTCAAGAGACTGGCAATTTTGTCGACCACCTGCCCTATTTATACATTTATCCGCGACGTGTTTCTCTGCGCGGTCCGTTACTTCTCTGTGCCTCTGGCAAAACGTCGGGGAACTACAAGCCTCAAGACCACGGCCAACAGCCCGGAAATCTTCTACAAGATCATCGTAGTAACTCCGGCCGTGAAAGTCTAAGTCAGTATATAGAGGGGATGATTGTATATATGGAGAGCTTATGTACGTGACACCATTTACCTATTGGTATGATAATCTCCGTGAGTTGGTTAATTAGGCTGTTATTAGGAGTAATAGTAGTAGTAGAAGTAGTGTTCCTCATGGGAAACCAAATGTATTAACAACAGTTAGGCCTAAATTTCATAGACTGCGATGGGTAGGGAGGATTGGAGAATGAAAGAGGGGCAGGGAAACGTCTTGTAGGAAAACCAGAGGGAAAGCGACCTGCAGAATGAGGTGAGAATATTAGAAATGTATATACTTAGGCTTGCTGTTCGCATGCAATAGTTAATACAAATAAAGATATATATATCCATCGCTGTGGTCTCGAGGTAGCGTGCTCCCTTGTCACGCAGCGGGCCCGGGTTCAATCCCCAGTCGGGTCAGTTTTTCTGGGTGAGGTTTTTATTGTGGTTTTTCCTCACCTGTAAGACAAATGTCAGGAAAACTTTAAGGCCCAAACGGTCCCCGAAATCATATGGCCATCAGAATCATCATCATCATCTTTCACCGGTGTGGAAAGCAACGGGAAGCTAGCACGCCTACAATTCCCTAGTAAAGCTGCAAGCATAGCGTGAAAATGCCATTATTGCAGTAAAGGACCTGCCTTCGGGCAGAATTACTATAGAATGGAATTGTGTGCGTGCACTTAATTTATGAGCCAGTGCAACATATGACATCAAAATAGCAATTTTAAAAAAATGCTCTTAGCTGGTTGATGTATAACTTCGTCCAATTATACAGGGAACGAAAGGAAACTGTAGTACAAGATAGAGAGGTATGTAGCCATGATTTTAGATTTATTATAGATTTAGATTTATTTATTTAGCCTGGTGGAGTTAAGGCCATGTGGCCTTCTCTTCCACTCACCAGGACAAACATATATTACATCAGAATATAACAATCTCAATTAACTCTAATATTAAATACTAAATAAAAATTTGATCAAAAAGATAATATCTATTATATTACGATCTATAATGCAACCAGTTAATGTTAGTTAAAATTAAGACTAAAACTAATAATAAAATATATACAAGCAACACATATTAAATTGTCCCTGTCTAATGTATATAAAAAACAAAGAAAAATAATGAGATATAGAAAACTAATTTTACGTTTGTACAATATTTAAAACAAAACAAAAGAAAATATTTGTTAATCTTAATATTATTTTCATAGATAATTAATTTATTAATTGTTAAAAGAATACTATCAGTGAGGTGTATAAGTCTCCCTGTCTCGAGTTGTTTATATACACTTGAGGGAATTTTGTTCTGTTGAGCGGGGCCTATTAAAACTTTCAAAGTTAAACTTAGTTTTTGAAACGAAACAAGAATTTAGCTTTGAAGTTTCCAACTGAACAAACTGCTGCTAAACAGAATGTTTACAAGGGTAGAAGTGAGTGGGGGGGGGTGCAACATCTGGGCAGCATGTGGTGTCATTTGTCACGTTCATCTGTTTTACATTTGTGCAAAACTTGACTTCCTGTGTCTTATGGTTTGTACGTTCTAAAAATCTTATTTTACGTGCCTAAAATAAGCCCTGTTCACATGCAAATTAGGTTCATATTTTAGGCAGATTCAGGATTACTAATTTTAGTACGGATTTATCATTTAAAAACGGATTAATTATTATTAATCGCCAAAGCTGTTTATAATTATATACTAAGAGGACGAAGATCACTGGGCCGTCCTATAAAACGCTGGAGGGAAAATTTTCTGTAGGATCGTAACAGGCCTTGGCCTAATACGTACTTGGAAGGAAGAAGAACAAGATTATTATTTATTTAGTCTCTCGCCGCTGGGGTCGCGAGATCGAGTCTCGGTCATTCCAAGTGGGTTTCATGGTGGACGAAACGGAGCTTGGACAGGGTTTTCACTCGTTTTTTCCATGCCACAAATTTCATTCCATTCCACCATTTCTCCATACTCATCTCATTCGTTCCGTTCATCCATCCCTGTGACGATGCGTCAGGAGCGAACCCTTGTCGTTCACCTAGAGGCTTCATCTCATCTCATTCCGACTCTGACTTGAACATGAGTTGAGGATATTTATTTATATTTTTTATTTCGATTAACTGATAAAGTTTCAAATTTATAAAATGATTTATTTTAAATATAGTAGGGCCTATATAATAAAATAGGGGCACGCCGTAGCGTAGTGGTTAAGGCACTGAGCTACAAGTCGAAGGGTCGAGGGTTCAAGTCCCGTTGGGGTCAGGATTTTTAAACTGACCCAAACCCTCTGGCGGCACTATGGCCTTGGGGTCGACTCAGCCTCTAACTGAAATGAGTACCAGACGCGTGTTATGGGGGTAAAGGCGGCCTTCACGCAGGGCTGACAACCCGGCTGACATAAAGTGCCGATTGTCTAGAAAAAGTGGGAGCCTTAACCTCCTACTACCCCAAGGGCCTCCGGGCCTGTTATGGGATCACTTTACTTTACTATATAATAAAATAATTATTAAATAGGGGCCTATTGTCTTTTATTCTTTGTTTAGTGTATTTAAAATGGCAAACACAGACAAATAGTAGGCCTAATACTTAGCTCTGCTGTCACATTAAATCCGCACAGCTAAGTACGTACTTTTGAGGAAAATGTGAAAACCCAACTGGTTTAAGGAAAGTGAAAATGACGAGAAGTTATATAGTATCCTGCTGGAGTTCGGAATTCCTAAAAAGTTAGTTAGACTTATACGAATGTGTCTAAATGGCACAAAGAGTAGGGTGCGTGTAGGCAAACAGTTTTCAGACACTTTTGAAATCCAGAATGGGTTGAAGCAAGGAGATGCACTATCTCCTCTACTATTTAATTTTGTACTAGAGCATGCCATTAAATCTTTAGAGAATGAAGAAGGCTTACAACTGAATGGTATTAATAAGCTGTTAGTTTATGCTGATGATGTAGTACTACTGGCCGATAGCGAGGAGATACTAAAGGCCAACACACACACACTATTGAGTAAACTAAGAAATTAGGACTGGAAGTAAATATCAGTAAAACTAAATATATGGTCACACGTAGAAATTCAGTATATAATGGAAATGGACATCTAATGACAAATGAGGGAAATTTTGAGGAAGTGGCTGAATTCAAATACCTAGGAACAATAATCACAAATAGGAATGAGAAGCACAAAGAAATTAAACATAGGCTCAATTCTGGAAATGCGTGCTATTATGCATTGCAGAGACTCTTGATGTCCCAACTCCTTTCAAAAAACGTTAAGCTGAAAATATATAAAACTATTATTCTACCAGTTATATTATATGGGTGCGAAACATGGACTCTTACTTTAAGGGAGGAAAGGAGATTACGAGTATTTGAGAATAAAGTTCTTAGGAAAATTTTTGGACCAAAGAGAGATGAACAGACAGGTGAATGGAGAAGACTACATAACAATGAACTACATGGTCTTTATAGGAAGCCAGATATAATAAGAACAATTAAGTCTCATAGACTGCGATGGGCAGGACATGTTGCACGTATGGGGAATGAAAGACGTGCATGGAAACTTCTTGTAGGAAAGTCAGAAGGAAAACGCCTAGTTGGTAGACCAAGAATGAGGTGGGAGAACAACATTAACTATGATTTGAGGGAAGTAGAATATACAAGGAATGATTGGAAAGTATTGGCTCAGGATAGGGATGTATGGAGAGCTTATGTCCGTGCGGCCATGAACCTACGGGTTCGATAGTGCCAGTGAGTAAGTAAGTAAGTAAGAAAAAGACCAAACAGAATTAAAGATTACAGAAAATTCGCTAATCGATCGAACAATTGAATTACTTATTCAAGATGAAAACATAAGGTTGCAAAATAAATCTGAAGAAAAATCCAAACCTATTATCTCGGAATAAGAGAGGAAAAGATCAGAAAGAATGAACAAATACTGGACACTATGAAAGGAACAGCACACAGAGAAATTATTGATCGAACGTACCCCAAAGAGTGTGAAAAAAAAGTATTAATAACAGTTTTGTATGATTTCGTTCTCAGTGCGGTCCGCCACATTTAAATATCTGACACGAGAAATTAGAGTTTTATCAATTTAAAGATTAGTGTTTTTTTTTTTTACAAATTTGTATTATGTTATGTTTTCAAAATGGTGAGATCCCGCCAGAAAGTGCCAAAGTTGTATTCTTTTGGGGAAAGAAAAAACATTTGGAATAGGGATGGCTGATTACCACATATCTGAATTCTACAAATTGATGACATGCAAATTAACACAGTAGAATCATTTAACTACCTAGGCACCAAAAGGTAAATGGACATAATGCATTAGAAGAGGAAATTAAGTGAAGATTGGTAAATGGGAATAAAGCTTATTTTGCAAATAGAACCTTATTTAAAAACAAATTAATATAAAAAACAACAAAAATAAGGTTATACAAATCTCTCATTAGACTGGTACTTACATATGCTTGTGAAACTTGGGTCCTAAAAGAAACAATAAAACAGAAATTATTAATTTTTGAAAGCAAAATTCTAAGACGAATATTTGGACCAAATAGAGGGACTGATAACTGTTGGAGAATCAAAACAAATTAAATAAAGAAATTAATCAAAAATCAGAATATAGTAAACCATATAAGTTCACTCAGGATTGGTTGGCTTGGACATTTGATAAGAATGGATGATCAGAGATTGGTAAAGAAACCCTATAAATGGAAAACTATAGGAGGCAGAGCTGTTGGAAAACCGAAGATCAGATGGGAGGATGACACAACGAACGATCTAAAGAAAATGAAAGTGACTACTTGATTATGACAAGAGACAGATTGGCTTGGAGGTTGATTGTTGAGAAGGCCAAGACTTTTATATTTGAAGTAGTTGCGCCTTAGGTTGATGATTACCCCATAACAGGACACCATACTGTAATGTAACATGATGTAAGCACAGGATGGGGAGTGTTTGAGATAAGTGTTGGGAGTCACAGTTCAAATTGATAACATCCATTCACAACGCCAGGAATGTTGGCAGATGATACCAAAAATGTTCACTCGTTTCCTATTCACTGTGCAGATAATTCTCCTCAAATATAAATTCATGACGCCAGAGCCCATACAGGAGCAAGGCCGTAGTCCCGCTGTTAGCCGTATATTCATCAATCTATCGTATACAGGGTGTTCGGAATTGTAGATGTGACGAACAAGGGAAACCTACCTTGAAACATTGTTATCTACCAAGGCCGTGCCCAAAAAATATGTCCTGTTTTTACTTCAAGGCACAGAAATCGAAGCCAGTTTTCAGCAATGGAAACCGACTGTAAGGAACAGATGGACTTCCTGCCTGAATAAGAGAGGAGTGGAGTATGGAGGGACGCAGCGATTACGGCAGGTAGTGAGGGTTATCCAATCTACCAATTCAGGAGTTATATTACTTCCCTCTAGCTTAAATGAGAGATTTGGTGCTAGATTTTAGTGCCTTGCAGTTAAAAACTGATATAGTTTGATATGGCCTTGGTATATCACAGCGCTTCTCTATTTGCGACATACTTTCTACGCTTTTCAGTCTACGAGACTTAACTGTTCTTATTATATCTGGCTTCCTATAAAGACCATGTAGTTCATTGTTATGTAATCTTCTCCATTCACCTGTCTGTTCATCTCTCTTTGGTTCAAAAATTGTCCAAAGAACTTTATTCTCAAATACACGTAATATCTTCTTATTTCTTAAAGTAGCAGTCCATGTTTCGCTTCCATGTAATATAACTAGAACAATATCGGTTTTATATATTTTCAGGTTAATGTTTTTTGAAAGAAGTTGGGACGACAATAGTCCGTAAAATACATCCATCCATCCATAGTAATTCTGCACGAAGGCAGGTCCTTCAATGCAATCATATCATTTTCATGCTATGCTTGCAGCTTTACTAGGGAAGTAGCTTCCCGTGCACACCGGTGAAGGATGATGTTGATGGACATATGATTTCGGGGACCGTTTGGACCTTAAAGTTTTTCTGACATTTGTCTTACAGGTGAGGAAAAACCCCGATAAAAACCTCACGCAGTAAAACTGCCCCGACCGGGGATCGAACCCGGGCCCACTGCCTGACACGGCAGCACGCTACCTCGAGACCACAGCGGTGGACGTGCAATACATAATAGCATGCATGAACCTATGTTTAATATAGCCTATTTTAACTTTAGTATTTTAAATGTTGGCTTGGCTCCGATTAGATGACGGGCAAAATATTCATTGCCTCTGCTTCTTATACAACACTTTGTCCACCTCATCACACCTTTATATTTCTACTCGCTTCCATTCGCTATCCTCCCACAATAACTTAAACACACGATGGAGAGTAAATTTAACTCTAGCTGTTCCTCTTCCTCATCCTTCCTTGTTTCAGCCACACGACTCTGGAATTCCCTCCCCTCGTATATCAAGGACTGTCCGACTCAAAAACAGTTTAAAAAGAAACTCACTACATATTTCCTTAGACAATATAATATATAACCGTGTTCCTTGTATACTTGTATTATTCCTTTATACTCGTATTTTAAACTTTCTTTACCGAGCTATTTACTTATTCTATTATTACTATCTTATCCATCATCATCATCATCATCCAGGGATTAAGCCTGTTGACTCGTTCCGGTTTCATGAAAGCTAGAATTGTTAAAATTGTTCAGATCATCTTCTGCGTGGGCGACCAACATTTCTCCTTCCGTGCGGTTTATAATTTAGCAATAATTTTGGAAATCTTCCTTCTGGCATTCTATCAATATGTTCTTTCCAGTCGTTCCTATATTTAATTATTCGGTCTGTAAGTTTGAAAATATTTAGTTCCTTTCTTATATCTTTATTTCTTTTCTTATCCAGCAGAGTATATCCTGCTATATTTCTTAAAAATCGCATCTCAGCTGCTTCCAATCTTTGTTCTTGTCTTTTAGTGATCGTCCAACATTCTGATCCATACATCAATACAGGAACAGCCATTACTTACTTACTCAATGGCACTATCGAACCCGTAGGTTCATGGCCGCGCGGACATAAGCTCTCCATACATCCCTATCCTGAGCTAATGATTTCCAATCATTCCCTGTATAATCTACTTCCCTCAAATCGTAGTTAATGTTGTTCTCCCACGTTATTCTTGGTCTACCAACTGGGCGTTTTCCTTCTGGCTTTCCTACAAGAAGTTTCCATGCACGTCTTTCATTCCCCATACGCGCAATATGTCCTGCCCTTTAATTTTGTTTCTTTTCTTGTGTTTTTAAGGGTTCTTTTAATAGTGCCACACGTTAGTTTAAATTTATTTATTTTGTCATTAATATCTTCACTTTTAACATATGAGAAATTGAAACCTAGATATTTAAAACTGTTCACCTGCTCTAACATTTTACTATCTTATTATTACTATTATTTTTTCTTTCTTTACCTTGTCAACTCTACATTGTGTAGCCTATCCCTATTAAGTATCATTAATCAACATGTAGATAATTCATAATTGTTATTGTATGTGTAATTTAACCTGGTGAAGTGGAAGAGAACACCTTACTGTCTTAACCCCATCAGGAAAATAAATAAATAAATTCTGTTTGTAAATATCGGTCCTAGGTATTTGAATTCAGTCATTTATTCAAAATTTCCCTCATTTGTCGTTATGTGTCCATTTCCATTATATAATCTATTTCTACGTGTGAACATATATTTAGTTTTATTGATGTTATCTAGCTGGTTATGGGGTTACATTTTTACTTCTGCAGAATGTTGTTGAATTGGGCTGCGGTTGATGCACAGTACAACACTGTGCGAGGAATATCTCGATAACCTTTTCTTAAAGTCACTGAGTGCGAGAGAAGAAGTGTTTGAGGAATTATAAACAGTAATTTTTACTTTTATTTAAATGAAGTTGTAACTTAATTAGTGAAGTCATTCAAGCTTGACCGGAAGTAACTGATGCATGACAGAGGTCACGGGGTTGACCTGCAACACTCGGAAGTGTAAAGTGTGCTGCATCACGTCTCTACTCTCTCATTCATATTTCTCTTTCTGGGGAACGAAGGAGGAGCACTGAAGCTTCTTGTAACAAACCGAGGGAAAGCCCCTCGTACGTAACCCAAGAATAAAGTGGGAGATTAGCATTTGAGGGAGGTAAATTATACAGCGGATGTATGGGAAGCTTATATCCTCGCTGCCATGAACTTGCAGGTTCGATAATGGCAGTGAGTTAGTTTATTACAGTAAAACCTGTTTAATCCGGAACGTGAATAATGCGAAATCTGTCCAATGTGAACAAATTTATTGGTCCCCGCAAAATAAGAGCAATTTTATTTGTATTTATTTTGTATCGTGAAAAGATATTTTTGAAAAACAGGCGAATAAAACTTTGCCTTTGGAGTTGTCTCTGGTCCGGAGATTCCCGGATTCAAACCCGGTCGGGGTCGATGGGTTTTTTAGGATGGAAAAATCCGAGTAGCAAGTCCTCTGGGACGTACTTTAAGCCGTGGGTCCCGAGTCTGACGATTTTCAGGCTCGTGAAAGATCCTTAAGCCTGGATAATGAAGCCTCTGAGCAACATTTACCGACCTTCATCTTCCTAGTAAAGCCTTTTGTCTCATCGTTGACCGCATACCATTCATGACATGTGTAGGGAAATAAGAGTAACTTAAAATTAACCCATAAAAAGGAAGAAGCTAAGGCCCAACATTAGGCTGTTAAGTCATTGTAGATAGATAGGGATGTATCGAAAGCTTATGTCAACGCGTCCATGAACGTACGGGTTGGATAGTGGCAGTGAGTGAATTAGTTAGGCTATAGAAAGACTTTTAGAGGAAGAGATCCAGTGAGATCCAAAATTATTTTAGAAAATCAAAGTTTAGAACAGGTGTCTAGTTTCAAATATTTGGGCTGTGATGTTGGCTACAATGTGGAAAGAGATATTGACTCAAAAATAAATAAATTTCAGACGGTGTGTGGAACAATACAGAGAACATTCAAAAATAAAATTAGAAAAGAAACCAAGATAAAAATGTATAATGTTATGGCGGTTCCCACAATATTGTATGGATGTGAAACTTGGACTCCAATGAAAAAACAGAAGGATAGAATACAGACGGCGGAGATGCGGTTCCTAAGACAAGTAAAAGGATGTACAAGACTTGATAGAATAAAAAATGAGGATATAAGAGAAGAATTGAAAGTACAGCCTTTATTGGATAAAGTCACGAATTACAGACAGAAATGGATTGATCACATGGATGGAATGAGTAAGGAGAGATATCCATTGTTAGCAAGAAATTATGAAGCAAGAGGAAGACGTGATGTTGGAAGACCTAGAAGACGTTGGGCTGATGCATTATGAAGTCGGAACGGGCAATTGCCTAATCCCTGGAGTGATGATGATGATGATATAGAAAGACTTTCAAAGTTCACTAAAATATGGCCGATTGGACTGTCTGAAATGTTTGGCAAAATTTATTGCAGACCGTAAAAGTGATTTTTCTCTTTGAATGCAGAGAATGGCTTTGCCAATTAAACACTTTGGCAAAATCGATGCCACAACAGCAGCCTGACAATTAGAGAGCAGCCTTGACTGCACGCCAATGTCGAGACCATCGGATTCCATATTCAATTAGCGAAGTGCACATCAATTCAACTACCAGAATGCAGTTTAACTCAATAATTTTCTTTAAATAAATTAACTTTAGAAATACATTATGTGTTAAATAAATAATACAAGTCAATAAAACTAAATATATGTTCACGCATAGAAATATTTACTAACTCACTGGCACTATCGGACCCGTAGGTTCATGGCCGCACGGGTATAAGCTCTCAATACATCACTATCCTGAGCAAATGCTTTCCAATCATTTCCTGTATAATCTACTTCCCTCAAATCATAGTTAATGTTATTCTCCCACCTCATTCTTGGTCTACCAACTGGGCGTTTTCCCTCTGGCTTTCCTACAAGAAGCTTCCATGCACGTCTTTCATTCCCCCTACTCGCAACATGTCCTGCCCATCGCAGTCTACGAAACTTAACTGTTCTTATTATATCTGGCTTCCTATAAGGACCATGCAGTTCATTGTTATGTAGTCTTCTCCATTCACCTGTCTGTTCATCTCTCTTTGGTCCAAAAATGTTCCTAAGAATTTTTATTCTCACGCATAGAAATATATTAAATCATGGAAATGGACAGTTAATGACAAATGAGGGAAATTTTGAAGGAGTGGCTGAATTCAAATACCTAGGAACAATAATTACAAATAGGAATGAGATGCACAAAGAAATTAAACATAGGCTCAATTCTGAAAATGTGTGCTATTGTACATCACAGGGACTCTTGTCGTACCAACTTCTCTAAAAAAATATTAAAATGAAAATATATAAAACTGTTATTTTCGCAGTTATATTATATGGATGTGAAACATGGACTCTTATATGGATAGCAAATTGAAACACAAATATTTATGAGGTAAGATGTACTTGATTCACTTATTTATTAAGAAGAACCTCATTATGTTACTTCCTGTTTTAATTAATTAATTTTTTCTAAGTTTTTTCTTCTAAATATTGTAGGAATATTTCTGAAAGGTTTGCAGATGTCGGGCTGCCCAATCTTCCTTCTTGGGTGTAGAGTTCGTTATAATTTACATCGAGGGTTGCCAACACCCAATGAGAAAAATTGGCTAAAATTACCTCCTGAAAATGGCTAGAAATGGCTAAAACACAATTTGTATTTTAAGAACATAGATGGTGGACTTGCCAATCTGTATCTCTGAAATACAATTTTCGCAATACTTTTTCTTTTTCGTTATTGGAATTACTGCAATTATAATATAGTGACTAAATTATGAATATCCATCCATAGTAATTCTGCCCGAAGGCAGGTCCTTCATTGCAATCATAGCATTTTCATGCTATGCTTGCAGCTTTACTAGGGAATTGTAGGTGTGGTAGCTTCCCGTTACTTTCCACACCGGTGAAGGATGATGATAATGATAAGGATGATGATGATGATGACCATATGATTTCGGTGACCGTTTGGTCCTTAAAATTTTCCTGACATTTGTCTTACAGGTGAGGAAAAACCCCGATAAAAACCTCACCCAGAAAAACTGCCCCGACCGGGGATAGAACCCGGGCCCGCTGCGTTACAAGGCAGCACGCCACCTCGAGACCACAGCGGTGGACATTATGGATATAGAGTCTAGTTTAAGAATTAAATATATTCCTACAACAATAGATTCTGTAATTATGAATTTTAAAATTTATCTATCTTTGGGTTTTTACAGCTGCTGCCGTCTTCCCGTGCCAAACCTCCAAAGCCTACGTTCTTGGGCATCTTCAATGCTTAGCCCTCTTGCTTCCATTACTATCTTCATATTTTCCTTCCATGTTAACTTTGGTCTCCCCCTTTTCTTCTTTCTGCTCGGTTGACATTGATATAGTAGTTTTGGCCATCGCTCATCTTCTATTCTTAAAATATGTCCTAACCGTTTTAATTCCTTCTCCTCAATTCTTTCAATTATGCTTTCTTCTGTTTCCATTATGTTTCGAATTCCCTTATTTATAAATTTTAAAATATTTTCTTGAATTTATTTCTCTTTAAGTTGATCTAAGTTAATTTTTATTCTATTCTCACCAGAAATTATATTTTTATGGAATATTCTTTGTTTATATCTTACTTTACACTAAGTGGATGTCTGAATTACTATCTACTCGCCTCGTATCTATATTTAAAATTGTAGACTCGAGCCTGTTCTGCATTAATACATACATGGTCAATCTGATTGATTAATAATATCGTCAGCGGAAGCCCACGTTTCTTTGGGTGTGTTCTTCTTTGGAAAAAATATACTCTTTTTTTGTAGCAAAATCTATTGGTATCCATTACTATTACAGAATTTATATAAAATAATTAAACTGTAAAAAAAAATGGCTAGAAAAGACGACAAATGGCCAGGAAAGCTATTAGTAGCTTTTTCACAAATTTGTAGCTAGTTATTTTTTTCAAAATAGCCAGCTGTAGCTACAAAGTGGCTAAATTGGCAACCCTGCTTACAACTAACATCCCTTTACAATGTAGTGAAATAAAAGAATAAGGCACAGTGTAAGACTTCTCACAAATACATCCATTCCAAGTGTTTCCACGTGTTGAGTGTCGATGGAATTGTGTATACTGTATGAATGGAGGAAGGCAGTGTTTGTATTCCCACGGATCCCAGACGAACAATAGCAGCTGCACACAGTAACTCCCCCACTGAGAATTGTCCTAATTTGCGACAATGCTTACGTAACAAGTTCTACTTAGATTTTTGATCGTCAGTTTTTTTTTGCTTGAGAGTTTTAACTTTTTCCCCTTACATCCTCATGACTTCCTGCGCCATAGCTGAGCTGTCTAAAACACTATTCCTTGGCGCAGAGCTTCGGGGCTTGAGCTGGTTCGAGTCCTCAACGGGGAAGAAATCATGAGGAATTTCGGTCATTGTAAACCACCCAGCATCGTGAAGACGAAGAAAAGGAACTATCTAACGCCATAGAGAAACAGGTCTAGAAGCAGCTATGTTCTACCAGCAGGTCCTGGTCTCACATCCACATGTGCCATTTTCATAGTTGGAAGATCATCTTCCCAAATATTTGGTCACGCATTGAAATACATTATGCAAATGAAATGGACAGTTAATGACAAATGAAGGAAATTTTGAAGAAGTGACAGAATTGAAAACGAGTATTTGAGAATAAAGTACGTAGGAAAATTTTTGGACCAAAGAGAGATGAACAGACAAACGAATGGAAAAGACTGCATAACAGTGAATTACATGGTCTTTATAGGAAGCCAGATATAATGAGAACAGTTAAGTCTCGTAGACTGCGATGGGCAGGACATGTGGCACGAATGGGGAATGAAAGACGTATATGGAAGCTTCTTGTAGGAAAACCAGAGGGAAAACGCCCAGTTGGTAGACCAAGAATGAGGTGGGAGAATAACATTAACTATGATTTGAGGGAAGTAGATTATACAGGGAATGATTGGAAAACAGTGGCTCAGGATAGGGATGTATCGAGAGCTTATGTCCGCGCGGCCATAAACCTACGGGTTCGATAGTGCCAGTGACTTAGTTAGTTAGTTAGTTAGACAGAATTCAAATACCAAGTAAAATTATTACAAATAGGAATGAGATGCACAAAGAAATTAAACATAGGCTCAGTTTTGGAAATGCATGCTATTATGCATTGCAGGGACTCTTGTCGTGGGAGGAAATTATTACGAGTATTTGAGAATAAAGTTCTTAGGAAAAAGTTTGGGCCACAGAGAGATGAACAAACAGGTGAATGGAGAAGACTAAATAACAGTGAACTACATGCTGTTTATGGGAAACCAGATATAATAAGAACAGTTAAGTCTCGTAAATTGAGATGGCTAAGACATGTGGCAAGACTGGAGAATGAAAGACGGGCATAGAAACCTATTGTAGGTAAACCAGAGGGAAACCGCCCAATTGATAGACAAACAATGAGGTGGAGAATAATATTGACCATGATTTGAGGGAAATATATTGTTACACCTGGCTTTTTAGCATTGTTATGTTTATTTGTTACAAACAGGGAGCTGGCCTGATGTATCAACCCCCAACGTGGAGGACCAGGTGATTTTTGATCAATGTTTTCTTCGTCTAGCCTTTATCAAACCAATGACGAACTGCAAGGCAGGAGTATCTGTACCCTAGATAAGGCAGGGTAACCTACTATCAGCCGAGCGTACTGCACCCTGGTTTTTTTACAAGGTTGTTACTCCTCCCCCTCACCCTTTTCTAATCTAGCTTGGGACAGACTTTGTAGGGTTTCCACCTGGAAGAAGAAAAGGAAGACCTCGAAACTCGTGGATGCAAGAAATAAGAACTGGAATGAGAACAAGAGGACTGGAGGACATGGAGTGAGTGGATAGAGACGAGTGGAGAAGAAAAATGAAACTTTAGGCACAGAAAGGTGTGTAAACATTAAACATCTGTAAATAAATAAAATATCATCAACAACAAGGATTAAGCGCAATGGCCTGTTCCGATCTCATTATAGGTCGAATTGGTCCTTCCATCTCTTCAATGGTCTTCCCAACATTCTTCTCCCTTTTGGTTTATAATTATACATTCTTCTTGGTATGCGCTGTTCATTCATTCGTAATACGTGCTGAAGATAAGCATTTTGATAATATTTTATTCTTTCACAGAGATTAAATATATTAAGTTCTGTTCTTATATCTTCGTTTTTCTTTTTATCGGTCCTTTGGTATCCTGCTATTGCTCTCAACATCTTCATTTCTGCAGCCTGTATTTGTTTACTATCTGCCTTTGTTATGTCCAGGTTTCACATCCATAGATAAGAGCTGGAACTGCCAATACTTTGTAAAACTTCAAAAATTATACATGGAATTATCGGAAATCATTAGCTCAGGATAGGGATGTTTGAAGAGATTATGCCCACGCAGCCATGAACCTACTGGTTCGATAGTGCCAGTGAGTTAGTAGAAGTGTAAAGTGTTTTGTATGTGGAGAGGAACTTTGGCAACACTGTTGGAGTTACGCCCCTTCCCACACGAGGAGTGATTGTGGTTTGAAGTGCGCCTCAACTTGGGATCTACGTCATTTTGTCGATATTTAACTGCATCAGATGTTTATTAATAGGAACAGGATGCCAGATGTAAATTTATGAGGTCGCATTATTGCCAATCTTTTAAGTGAGTGAAAATTGTGCTTTTATCTCATATAATTTAGTTCCCCAGACCTGTTTCATGTAAACAAACTTTTAAATGACTCACGTCTGCTGATAGGAGGTTGCAAATAATGACGCAGAAACTAGATAAGTCAACCTTAGTTAGAGGAAATTAAATAGCCAGGAGAAGGTAGTCCTTCTGTCCTTGGTCGTAAAATGTCTCATCACTGAATTATCGTTAATAGTATTTTTTTATTTAGGAATATTCCACAATGCAATGTTTCACCTTCAACCCAAAGTAATTTGTCGCCAGAGGTTCCTGTCTAAAGCATCCTCTTTCCTCAAATCTCTAGCTTCCATACTTCTCTTCACTCCATCCATCCAACATTCTCTAGACATGCCTCTTCCACTTCTTCCATTAGCTTTCCAATTAAGGATCTTCTTTGGTATTCTCTCTTCTTCCATTCTTATGAGGTGTCCATACCATTTCAAACGTTTTTATTCTTTTTTTCCTAATATTTTTTTTTCAACTTGCATAATTTCCCTTATTGTGATGTTTCTGACTTTATCCCTTCTTGAAATTCTTGTCGATCGCCTCCAAAAATTCATTTTTTACTGCTAACAGCTGGTTGGCTTGTTTTCTACTTACTGCCCATATAATAAAATTCTTTGTAACAGAACTTCATATATAGTTTTCGTCGTTCTGGTATATTATATTTCTATTCCTACAAATATTAATTCTTGATTATAGAGATGAAATAATTTAATAATGCCTGTTATTATAATTAATATTATTATATTGTAATTATATATTTAAAAAATCAGGATTCTTTGCATTATACTATTGGTGGGCAGCGACCTAAATTCCGAGTAGGTTCGATTGGAAGGACATGTGGCACGAATAGGGGTTGAAATGCGAGCGTGGAAACTCCTTGTAGAGAAACCTGGGTTGGTTGCCAGCCATCCGCAGAGCAAGACTAGAGGTAGGGTTACTCGATTTAATAAACTGGATCACCAAAGGAACACTATTATCAAGGAAAAACTTGGAGTACCAAGTTTAAATGAGGTTATAGAAAGATGCCAAATGTAACCACCTGCAAAAAAAAAACGAGGGATATCCCTGGTAGAATTCTGCAAATAAGAAACTATGTGAATCAAATTAATGACAAAACTTATGTAACATATATTTTCTGCACAACTTGTGCGCATTTATTCTATTATTGTTAGAAAGATGCCAAAATGAATGAAAAAATCATCTGACAAGAAAGGAAAGAAATAGACTTCCAAAATTGACATTTCAATACTCTTCAACTGGACATAAGGATCAAGGAAGACCAAAACATCGGTGGAAAGATCACGAGCATCTTCGTTAGGTTTACCGTCGTAGGTCACATGACCTAAAACTGATTTGTTCTTGATGATAAAAAATTATAGCAATAACAGTAAGAAGCGATATCGAATTGATGTTAAAAGAGCCTATAAATAACATGAAATATAATAATTAGGGCGTTGCAAGTTGAGGAATCCTTTTTTATTTTATGTTTAAAGACAAGGCAACTTTTGGGTCATTGTCGGCCAGAAAATTGCGGATTTTATATGTCCTTTTTTGACATTTTTTAACTTTTTAAAGACGTGGTCCAACTTAATATAAAAGTGTAGGCCTATATACATTTTGGGTGATTGTAGGCCAGAAAATGGTGGATTTTATATGTCCTTTTTTGACATTTTTTGGCATATTGGTTCTTTTTTAACTTTTTAAAGACGTGGCCCAACTTAATATAAAGGTGTATACCTATACATTTTGGGTGATTGTAGGCCAGAAAATGGTGGATTTTATATATGTCCTTTTTTGACATTTTTTTGGCATATTGGTCCTTTTTTAACTTTTTAAAGACGTGGCCCAACTTTATATAAAGGTGTATATACATTCTGGGTGATTGTAGGGCAGAAAATTGTGGATTTTATATGTCCTTTTTTGACATTTTTTTTGGCATATTGGTCCTTTTTTAACTTTTTTAAAGACGTGGCCCAACTTAATATAAAGGTGTAGGCCTATATAGGCCTACATTTTGGGTGATTGTAGGCCAGAAAATGGTGGATTTTATATATGTCCTTTTTTGACATTTTTTTGGCATATTGGTCCTTTTTTAACTTTTTAAAGACGTGGCCCAACTTAATATAAAGGTGTATATACATTTTGGGTGATTGTAGGGCAGAAAATTGTGGATTTTATATGTCCTTTTTTGACATTTTTTTGGCATATTGGTCCTTTTTTAACTTTTTTAAAGACGTGGCCCAACTTAATATAAAGGTGTAGGCCTAGGCCTATATACATTTTGGGTGATTGTAGGCCAGAAAATGGTGGATTTTATATATGTCCTTTTTTGACATTTTTTTGGCATATTGGTCCATTTTAAACTTTTTAAAGACGTGGACCAACTTAATATAAAGGTGTATGTACTTTTGGGTGATTGTAGGGCAGAAAATTGTGGATTTTATATGTCCTTTCTTTTACTTTTTTTAGCATATTGGTCCTTTTTTTTAAAAACTTTTTAAAGACGTGGCCCAACTTAATATAAAGGTGTAGGCCTATATATATATTTTGGGTCATTGTAGGCCAGAAAATGGTGGGTTTTATGTCTTTTTTTTAATTTTTTTGTTGGCATATTGATCCTTTTTTACCTTTTTTTTAGGTGTTAACGGCTTTTTTTTGGAACTTTACTTTGTGTCTACATTTATACCATTTCTCAATTCCAACTTCTTTTAAATACACGGTCTAGTTTTACTTTCTAAAGACTTTTCACATTACAAACTGTTTTGTTCCGCGAGAAACTATTGAACCCTCACAAAATATTACGTCATTTTTACCACCAGCTACTGACCGCCTGAACTGTTGTATTTCGACTTCAAATTTTCTAAGAAGTTGCCACTTTGTGAAAATTACCTCGAACACAGGGTGAACGCAGCGAGATTGTCTTTATCCACTCGTTAGCAACTACAATTTTCAGTCCTTTTTCCAGTTTTAGGTCTTTTTTAGGATAGATAGATAGATCATCGATTGATTAATGTCTTTTTGACATCGTCCGATTCCTAATAGCCAATCTTGTCGGTCCATCCAATCTCCTGGTTGTAGATGTTTCTCCTTCATGTATAAATATATTCGCTGACTCCAGGATGTTTTAGGTCTTCCTCTGCCTCGTCTTCCCTCAGGTTTCCATTTCAAATAGATTTTGGTAGCCGATCCTCTTCCATTCGCTGGACATGTCCGTACCATCTTAATTGCTGAGTTTTAATATAATCTAAAATAGTATCTTCAATCTTCATTTTCTCCCTTATAACTGAGTTCCTAATTTTTTCTCTTCTTGAAATTCTTGCTGCCCTTCGTATAGAATCCATTTCCGTTGCAAAATATATTTATTTGTTTTTGTTGTTAATGACCGAAGTTCTGCTCCATATGTAATGATGATAATGCTTTTAACAACTGTATGATATATATTCACTAAAATTATGGCATTTCACGGGAAGGACCCCATACAAAGTAAAATCTGTCTCCAGAATAAAATTTTAGAGAGATCTAATCAATTTAAATATCTTGGATATTATCTGTCTATCTGGGGTGAAAAGGATATCCCTGAAAAAATACTAGTTATAATAAAAGTTTGGGAATTATTAATCAAGTTATGAAACCATCCCTTGTACAAAAAAAAAACACCAGATTACGTTTATATAACACTTTGGCTAGACCAGTGTTGACCTATGGTAGTGAAGCATGGACACTAAAAAGACAACATGAAAGCAGAATAACGGCTTGTGAAATGAGATTCATGCGCAGAACAGCGGGTTACACCAGATGGGGTCGGAAAAGGACCCCATATCTTAAAAGAATTGAAGACTACGCCAATTTTGGAATATATTAAACAGTACCAACTAAATTGGAAACACCATCTTGAAAGAATGAGTTCAAATCGGATCCCCAAAGCTGTTTATAATTATATACCAAGAGGACGAAGATCTCTGGGCCGTCCTATGAAACGCTGGAGTGAAAATTTTCTATAGGATCGTAATAGGCCTTGGCCTAATACTTGGAAGGAAGAAGGAGATATATATTCATTTTATTTTTATTACTTATATTTTTATCCCACAATATTCCATTGAGGCAAGCAATTGCAAATTTTCCTTTATTATTTCTATTTCTTATTTCCTCTTCATAATTCCCATTTTTTTTTTAGGATATCTTTAGGTATTTTTGAAGGTCTTCTATAGGATTTTACAGGTGAACTTCCGACCTCTAATAATAATAATAATAATAATAATAATAATAATAATAATAATAATAATAATAATAATAATAATACCACTGCAGTGGCCGGGGGCAAGGAGTCACACCTTAACATGAAGAACTTTGTACTGAAGTGAAGTTGTTGAAACATGTGGAGGATGTTATTCCATGTGAGTGAAATGACCTTGAAGGAAGTAATGATAACTTGGATAAACAAATAATTAAGATAAATTGATGGATAAATTAGTTGATGAGGATGACATGTTTTCCAACAAATTAAAGTATGTTTTTATCTCTCTAATTTATCTTGGTTGCCTACAACATGTTCTGGGGGTAAAGGCGGCCGTCACGCAGGATTGACAAGCTAGCTGACATCTATGTGTATAGTATTTAGTTAGAATTTGTTCTCTGCAGGCAAATCGCCTCTTCTGCGACTACACAAATGGTCAGTTCATTTATTGTAGGGTCTCCCCAGGTCTCTTCTACCCCGTAGTGCTTTCAACAGTAATGGATCTTTTGATACTCTCAAAACACTCTGTTTGCTTTTAATATGGATGAATTCCATAATAATTGACACAATTTCACAAAATAAAATACTAATTTTTAAGAAGTGAAGAAGGAATGAGATGCACCAAGTTCTGGAAATGAATGCTATTATACAACGACTTTTGTCGTCCCTACTTCTCTTAAAAAACATCAAACTGAAAATATATATTATATGGAGGTGAAATATGGGCTCTTACTTTAAGGGAGGCAAGAAGATAAAGTTGTTATGAACATTTTTGGACCAAAGAGAGATGAAAAGACAGGTAAATGGAGAAGACTACATAACAGTGAACTACATGGTCTTTATAGGAAGCCAGATATAATAAGATCAGTTAAGTCTCGTAGATTGCGATGGGCAGGACATCTAGCACGAATGGGGATTGAAAGAAAGATTTGAAACTTCTTGTAAAAAATGAGAGGAGAAACGGTTAGTTGGTAAACAAGAATGAAATGGGAGAACAATATGAAGTATGATTTGAGGGAAGTAGATTATACAGGGGATGATTGGAAAACATTAGCTCACGATAAGGATGTATGGAGAAATTAAGTGCGCGCGGCCATGAACCTGCGGGTTCGATAGAGCCTTCAGATAGTAGGATACTACTTTTATGCTTTCAAACATTTATAATATATTTTATTCATTTAACAAAAAAATGTGGAGTTTGTATCTTCAATACATGTAATAAAATGTACGGTTTCAATTCCTTCTGGATTTTTTCGTGTTGAGACTTGAAAGTAGTTTTGAAGTTCCTTAGGACAGGTTACTGGCCCCAGTGGTAGGGCTGCTACCTTTTAGTCTCTGGACAGACATTAGGATACTGCATTTACTCAGTACCTGATGGAACGGTTATACCGCCGTGACTCGGTCCTCAGAGCCTCGGGTTGTACCACGAGAAGGTGAGGATGCGAATTGGGTAGGAGAAGTTATACACACGTCACTACCCCTATCCCCAACACTCTTTGCAATTTATATCAATGAAGTAATATGTTGCTGGAACAAAACTTATAAATTTGGAATAAGAATATCAGAAAATAGAAAATTAAACAACATATTGTTCGCAGATGACCAAATAATAATAGCAAATTCCGAAGATAATCTACAGAAAGGTCTGTATGAACTTAACAAAATTACAGAAGAATATGGATTAAAGATATCTACAGAAATAACAAAAATCATGGCATTTCAAGGTGTAGATCCTGTCAGAAGTAAAATTGTACTGGACAATAAAATTTTGGAGGAGGTGAATAATTTCACATATCTAGGTTGCAATATCTCATATGAAGAAGAAAAGGATGTAAATGCAAAAATATCTAAATTTTTAAGAATTTCAGGGTTAATAAATTCTATCTTCAAGCTACAGTTAGTGCAAAAGCGTTAGAGATTAAAAGTGTATAAAACACTGGCTCTTCCAACTCTTTTGTATGGTAGCGAAGTATGGACGTTGAAACAGAAGGATATACAGAGACTTAGATCTGCTGAAATGAGATATCTTCGGAGGACTGCAGGATACACACTACTAGATCACAAAAAAAAAAATGAAGACATCTTAGAAGAATTACACATGGAACCTTTAGAAAACAAAATTTCTGATTATAAGTTAAGATGGATGCAACATGTTCATCGAATGGAAGATCACAGAATACCCAAACAAATGTTAAGATATCAACCTGCAGGAAGAAGAAGACCAGGACGTCCACTCAAAACACTTTTGGATGGTGTTTCTCTTGAGGCCGAAACAGGTCAACAAATGGCCTAAATTCGTGAATGTACTATGATGATGATGATGATGATGAAATGTACGGATTTATATAGGTAACTGACGTAACTGTGGAATGACGTTAGATTCTCCATGGAAAGCACTATCATTTAGAAGTGTGAAATAGTAAAATATACAGTTTAATCATGAATTTATTTACCTTCAATGTTTGACATAAAGTAAGGAAGTGTACATGTTTTACAGCTAAAGTACGTTTTGTAGGTTTCAAGGAAAAAGCGACTTGCCCACTTCTTTCCCTGTATCTTCAAATATGTTTCATGCTAAAACATACGTTTTTAAAATTTTATATTTTATCGTGAATTAAAAAAAAAAATCCCTACTGTGACTAGGAAACATAAAATTACGAGTTCTGGTAGAATTTTGAGACATTTGGCATTTATGGCGAAAAACTGTTATGTTCAACTATGGTTGAACCGTAGGCTGTGCCGGGTGGTGTGGGTGCAGCAAATAAGGGTGTGATGTGGGCGCACTGCACCACATGGTGTGACTCAGAACACAACCCTGCCCACATGTAGACAACTTTCAAATTAATCCACAACTTTACTGAATACTTTCGCTAGCTTTACCTTCATCTGTCTACTCAAGTCATTATTCTTGTAGAATAATAATAATAATAATAATAATAATAATAATAATAATAATATCATCTAACACTAAGAAATTAGGGCTAGAAGTAAACATCAATAAAACTAAATACATATATGCTCACACATAGAAATACATTATGTAATTGAAATAGACACTTAATGACAAATGAATATTTTTGAAGAAGTGTTTGAATTCAAATACCTAGGAACAATAATCACAAATAGGAATGAGATGCACAAAGAAATTAAACATAGGCTTAATTCTGGAAATGCATGCTATTATGCATTACAGAGACTCTTGTCGTTCCAACTCCTCTCCGATTACGATTGAGGGTCTTTCCACTTTTCAGCGGTTGCCCTTTTACCAGCCGGCTGCTGGCCCTTCACATCCACATGTGTCAATCACAGAGGTAAATGATCAACAGCCAGTGTAGGGGTGACATGTGGTTAGCATGTCGAGTCCCCCAGCCGTTATAGCTGGTTCCTCAACCTAGAGCCGCTACTTATTGTAGCTACCCAATTGCCTCACGATGCTGGGTGGACACCGGTCCCATACTGGCCGAAATACCATGAGAAAATTTGTTCCCCCATGGAGACTCGAACCAGCGCAAGTCCCGTAGCTCTGCGCCAAGGCTTCCTACCTTAACCACTCGGCTACGGCGCGGACTCCAACTCCTCTCAAAAACTTTAAACTTACTATTTAACTCATGCCCCATTGGGAGTCAATGACCAATCACATTTAAATTATGTTTCATTTGCAACGAATCACAGTGGTGTTTCGCTTCGAATTTATCAAGTAAAGTTTATCATATTAAAGAGAGCACCTCCTTCTTAACATTCTGAATAGGTCATATCATTATTTTGCAGTGACTGACTCCCTACGAAATACGGCTACCAGATTATATATATAATGCTATGGATGTCAACAGATAGAACATGCGGGAGGTAATATAAAAACATTTGTAACACTGTTTGCACTTTTTAAACGAATTATTTTCCAGGAAATGACGTTGCAGAGTAATGTAATTAAGATATTTACATCATAGGACATGAGACATTAATTAATACCTTTATAGTAGTAGTAGTTTTCAAATGTTCTGAAGCTCTTGATTTGTCATCATTCACTTGTTAATACCTATAATGTTGGTTATAAATTTCTCCACTAGGGTGCATTCTTACAATATTGCGATCCTTTGGCAATAAATAATATGATCTGGTTGCAGTGATGGACAAAAGACGCAAATGAAGCGTACCAATCGTTTCTCATTTGTTTTCAAACATCGCCGTTTACATTAAATATATAAATATTTTAAAATAACTATAGTTAAATAATGATTTGTGAGTAAACAACTAATTTTATTCTTTAAATAGTCCTAACAAATGCCACTCTTGATTTCCAAATTCTCTAGATAAATTGGACATCACTCGTGGCATTATTTATGAAAATATATAAAACTGTTATTCTACCAGGTATATCATATGGATGTGAAACATGGACTATTTCTTTAAGGGAGGAGAAAATATTACAAGTAATTAGCCTACCTACTGGACGCTTTCTTTCTCATTTTGCTACGAATTTCCAAGCCCCTCTTTCATTCACCATTCTTGCCACATGTTCTGCCCATCGCAGTCTACGAGACTTAACTGTTCTTATTATATCTGGCTTCCTATAGAGATCATGTAGCTCACTGTTGTGTAATTTTCTTCATTCACCTATCTATTCTTCTCTCTCTCTCTCTCTCTCTCTCTCTCTCTCTCTCTCTCTCTCTCTCTCTCTCTGGTCAAAATTGTTTTCCTAACAACTGTATTCTCAAATTTCCTCATTTGTCATTAGCTGTCCATTTCCGTTAGTGAATTTATACGTGTGAACATATATTTAGTTTGATTGATGTTTACTTCCAGCCCCAATTTCTTAGTGTTACTCAACAGTACGTGCGTGCTGGCCCTTAATGTCTCCTCGCTGTCGCTACGTCATTAGCATAAACTAACAGCTTTAATACAATTGAATTTAGAATGGACACGTGGAAGGAGAACATGAATTGAAGTTAAAGAACAAATATATTTAAACACACGTCTGTTTGCTATTGTGAGCACATTAACGTCCTTGGTTCGAGAATAATCATTTGCATGTGAATGCAAATGTAAATCAGTTCACTGGAACACTAAATGTGACAACAGTAATAATATACACATGCATGCAACTCTGATGAACGTGAATATGTTGAGATCTGATTTAAGATCATTAACACATAGTTCTGAACCGAATGAATAATATCACGGCGAACATTTACCCTCTTACTAATAATCCATATATAACTCTTATACAAGGTTTATACACATCTTAGTTGAAAATTCTTACTAATAAACACTGTATTAGAAGTTCATTGTATAAGAGGTGTACAACTTTACATGGAAATCGTTATACATGCCTTCAGCCTTGTTTAAGGATTGTATAACTAGACAAAATGTCGGACTTCAAGATCAACTGATTGTTTTCTTATGATATTAATGAAAGTTTCCTTAAATTTAACGCAAAATGCAACACTTTAACGACTGTTTTAATGGATGCACAGGGCATAAATAATATTAATAAAGCTCTGGGTAGGAAAATAAAAGCATAAAATGCCTTTTGTTACACTCATTCTCGATTAGGCCTAATAATATTTTTTAAATTAAACATTGATTCACAAAATAATATGTTCTACAATAATTGCTGTAGACAAGATTTAACCTGAATGTAGTTTAAATGCTTCGTAATATTATTTTAATAAAACTTTCTTGCATCGTTAATACATAATACACACACCGATATAGAAATGTATTTAATTATAGAGGTACAACTAACATTAACACGAATAAGACAAAATGCTTAACAATATCAAAAGAACCAGTAAGATACAAATTAGAAGTGGAAAGAAAAATTGTAGAACAAGTGTCAGAATTTAATTATTTAGGTGTATTAATAACAAACACTAAAATTTAATAAAAGAAGTAAAGAAACAAGCTGATAAAGCAGCACAAATATCAGGATTTAATTTGGCGCCACAAACATATGTCAATAGAAAGCAAAACCCGCATATACAAAACGATAGTTCGACCAGTTATCGTATATGGAGCAGAAACTAGGGCTGATACAACAAAAACTAAACAAATAATAAGCACATTGCTAAATGAAAATCTTAAAAACTATTCAGGGGAAAACATTATTTGATAAAATATACAACACAGAAATTAGGGACAAATGTCATATTCAAGACATAACCAAATTTATTATAGATAGACGAGAATATTGGAAGGGTCATATAGAAAGAATGGAAGACAACCGGCTTGCAAAAAGAGCTAAAGAAGATAGACCAATGGACGGGAGAAGAATAAGAGGAAGACCAGCCAAGCGATGGATAGACAGCGAATGCACATCCAATACGTCTTCCTCCGAAGAGTAATTTTGGAAATAAACAGGATGAAAATCCTACAAATTAAGTTTAAGAAGAAGAAGGTACTATTATTGCAGCAAGACACATGTTAGCTTGATAGTCTTGTGGTTAGAGCTTCTGACTACGGTCCTAGGTTCGATTCCCGATCGAAGTGCAGATGATTTTTGTTTGCTTAAAGCGTTATTCTGTTGTCGCTAACATGTCCTACTATTTTGAACGTTTCCTAACGCATCTTAAAACACTGCATATAATTCGTAAGTAATGTAAAAACTTTTATTACTGTTCAAGAATTGTTCGAAGTTTTTGACGTTAGATGGCAGCACATTATCTGTGAAACTAATTCTATGATATATTTGACATAGTCTAAAGAAAAATATAAATACATTAAAACACGCTTATTTTTTCCGTACCTCCCCAATTAGGGAATCTCTATTCTTATCCATACTCATATCTTACACATTTAATCACTAGCTGATGTTGTTTTACTTCTGTTACAAACTGCGCGTAATATTGTTCTGACGTCATAATGACGACGAATATGTGACGTATTGTGTGTCTTTTATTGTTACATAGCTCCGGCACAACGTTTATTAGTAAGGAAATTATACATGATCTACGTAAGGCTTATATTGTATAACTAAACAACTGATGAAAGCCTGTATAAGAGATTTTTATTAGTAAGACTGTTACTGTACAGAAGTCTAGTCTGCTTACAAGTAGCGTTGGCTCATAATTTAGACTAACTATTTACCTCATATACCGATAAAATTTCCTCTTCCTGTCAGTGTTGCTAAAATAAATATTGTTCCTCTTTTGAAATTAAAATTCGTAATGAGAGATATATCCGCAAATTAACTTCTTTGACAAGGATATCGATTCAACAATGTACGATCCATATGGTACAGCAACAAATGTCAAAAGAAAACAACTTAAATACCAGAAAAAAGAAAGGTTAGTTCTGTTGCTCTAAAAATATTATTGTATAATGAATCTGCATTATTGTTAATAGTTATTTCTCATACAATCATCTGTTATTGATTTTTCCCAACCCAAAGAGATTTAACAGTAAAGATATGCTATTTATAACTATACAGCCGGCTTAGAAATCGCCCGGAAGTAAGATCGGAACACATAACCTCACATTTGGTAAATATTAAACATTATAATTAATTTTAGCTTCTGATGTTGTATTATTCGCTAAATAGACACTACAAATCCAACGCGAGGTTCAGTTTTTCATTAGACAAAATCACTCGCGATTAAGAAGATCCTTGGCCTACCATCCGGCTGCTTGCCTCACATCCACATGTGTTAATAACAGAGGTAAACGATCATCCGGTCAGTGTAGGGTGAGATGTGGTCAGCATGTCGGATCCTCCAGCCGTAATAGCTGGATTAAACTTCAGACCCGTTTAAAAATAGCAGTGTAAATTAACATCACTGCATGACTCATATTTATCATAAGTAATGCCACGAGTGATTTCCAAATTATCGATAAATTCACGACTGACGAAGTGAGGAATGAATTTATCTAGAGAATTTGGAAATCAAGAGTGGCATTTGTTAGGACTATTTAACGAATAAAATTAAGCTATTTACTCACAAATCATTATTTATATATAGTTATTTTAAAATATTTATTTATTTAATGTAAACGCCGATGTTTGAAAACAAATGAGAAACGTTATGTTTCGTTTCTCCATCCACTGCAACAAGATCATATAATGTTTGTTATATATTGCCATCTGGCGTGGGAAACTTGAAATATCATCGCAATATTATAAGAATGCACCCTAGTGGAGAAAAAATTAAACACATCAAACTGTATATTATAACCAAAATTATAAGTTAATTTATTTTTTAGTAAACAACTCGGTAAAATCATTATTTAAAAACACAATTATTGAACACAGAATTATCAAAAAGAATTCGGTAATATCATTATTTAAAAACACAATTGTCAAATTTGTATTTCGTCTATATCTTCATTTGAAGCACAGCCAAATCTTGTTTCTGCCATTTTGAACATTCAAATATGACGGCTTTACTGTTCCCTCAGTCACTGCAAAATAATGGTCAGACCTGTTCAGAATATTAAAAAGGTGGAGCTTTATTTAATATGGTAATTATAACACTGATAAATATTTCGTGAAACACGACTCTGATTGGTTGTAAAACAGAAATCATTGAAACGTGATTGGTCATTGAGTCCCATTTGGGGCATGAGTTAAATAGTCGGTATGATTGCATGAGCACTGTTAATCTACACTCCTAATAAGCAGTAAATTAAGATACTGATAACAGTAGTTAACCGTGAATACAATTTAAAAGTAATACAACAATCTTATCTTGAAAATAATATTCTAAATTTTTCCTTAAGAAGTTTTCTTGCTTGACAATTTCTGTTTTTATTATCTTTGGTAACTTTGCTAAATAATGATATTACGTAACACTAATTCAACTGTGGGTAAATACGAGTAACTGAATTTGTCTGGTTGAGAAAAGTCCCACCATTTCCCCCGCAGTGGGTATAGTAATAGTAGTATAGTGTAAAAGGACTAAGTTGGCTTGATTTCTGCTATCCTTGTCTAGAGAACTGTTCTTCCACCCATCGCAAAACACAATGAGCTACCCTTGTAAAATTACTTAGGAATGCTAGAAAAACTCCACCCCCCCCACTGCCGTCCAGTCACTTTTGTGTCAGGTAAATTTTTTTTTTTTTTTTTTTTTAGTACACAATTGATCTTCTTGGTGATATAATATTAAAATATATATACAGTCAATATGCCCATTTCACCAATAAATGTTTAAAATGGTCAACTAGTTTCTACAGCCAAGCTGTCATTCTCAAGACCAGATATTGACTGTAATTTTTGTCAGTGGCGACTGGTTCAGAGTGCTCTGTTAAAAGTGACTGCAGAGCGTGTGAAAAGATTGAAGAGTCATATTGGCAGCAGACGGTTTAATGGACCAAATTAGTGATCGGTTTGGAATAAATTTAGACGATACAGACGACGATGAAAATGAAGACATAGAAACTTGCCAGGAAGAATGTTTAGAAGAAGGGAATGCCACCACTGATCTATGTTCACTGCAGGGGGAGTGTCTGCCCTACCGCTGTCACCGTGAAGAGATATGCGTATGAGTGAGAAAGAAGATGGTGAGTACTCTCTTTCTTCTTCTTCTTCTTCTTCTTCACTTCCTGGTTTAGGCAAGAGTTGCCTGTTCCGTCTTCACTAATAGATCTAAGACCATCTCTTCCGAGGACATCCGACATCTCTTCTTCGTCTTGGAAAATAATGGAAGATTTTATTTGGTAATCTTCTTTCTTCCATTCTTTCTACATGTTCTTTCCACTGTATCTTGTTGTTAAATATATTTTCTTTTATGGAGTAGATCTGCAGTTCTTCACGGATATCCTCGTTTCTTATCTGGTCCATTCTAGTGCAGCCTTTTACTCTTCTTAAAAATTTCATCTCGGCTGCTTGGATTTTACTTTCTTGTTTGGTAGTGGTAATCCAAGATTCACTCCCATACAAAAGGACAGGGACAGCCATTGTTTTATAAAATTTTAATTTTGTTTGTTTATGGGCTTTATTATTCAATGTTCTATTTATTGTACCACAAATAGCTTGAAACTGATGTGTTTTGTGTTCAATATCTTTATCATACCCATAGCTGATGTCACATCCTAAATATTTAAAGTGGGATCCTTGTTCAATAATTTACTCTCTTTCTCTTTCTAAAATATTCTAGACACTTTAGCCCTCATGGACTATAGTAGTATGATGTTTGGGGACCATTTGGATCTTAAAGTTTCCTGCTATTTGCCTCACAGGTTAGACAAAACCCGAAGAAAACCATCACTGGGAGTCCGCTGCGTACGAGGGAGTGGCGCTACCTCGAGACCTTGTATTCAGTCTTAATTCGTTTAAAGTATGATGTTACCTACGAACAATGTTTCTATCGATGACAGTTCCGCACACAATTCAGTCATATGGCGGGTAAAACTAACACCAGTTCCCTCACTAGGTAGAGTCGGTGAAGTAATACATTATACAGTTCTTTTTACAGTACAACTGGAACTTCTTCTTCTTCATGGTTTAGGCTTATTTACTAGCCTGTTCCGGCCCCAAATTGCTGTTCTTCCATCTTTTCTTTAGTCGTCCCAAACTTCTTCTTCCTTGTGGTGAATAGTATATGCTGCCTTTGGTATTCTGTTCTCAGTCATCCTTGCTAAGTGTTCTTTCCAGTTTGTTCTGTGTTCCACAATTGATGTGTTTAATTCCTCTACCTTTAGTTGTTGTCTTACTTCTGTGTTATTTTTTGTCTTTTCTTTGATATCCTGCTATTGGTTTGAAGGATTTCATTTCAGCAGCTTGTATTCCGGCAGATTGTTCTGTTGTCATTGTCCATGTTTCGGATCCATAAGTAATGATAGGAACTGCCATTGTCTTGTTTAATTTTATTATAGAGTCTTTTCTGGTTTTATTTTTCAAAGTTCTTTTTTGCGCGATAGTGCGTTTTGTCGAACTTACAGCATGATTGAAAATTAAATTTCCTACATTTCGCGGTTGCCAACCTAAATAACTATACTGTAATATTACATACTACAAACCTCGTGTGGGAAGTAAAACCACTGCTCTTTATTTATGCTACGTACAATATATATACAAAAAATATATCCAAAAGGTAGTGTTAATATACATTATACGAAACAAATCACTAGATTTTAAGTTAACTTAACTTTATTTGAAACAATATAAAACAATAAAAATGCACTTGCCGCCATTTTATGACTGATTGGTGTAACGGCCTATTGCAGTCTCAACTAATAAACATTCCCCACACTTAACGTTAGTCAGTTGTTTATAATAAACGCAAATATTTCCAACAAAGATGTTGTTATTTTACTATTATTTATTATTTTGAAAACGCCATCGCTCAAAAAATAATCTACAACGCACGTTTGTGAAGTGTTTTACAGAATCTTGGACATTAAAAACCTCGCCATCGCTCGGGTTTTAAACATTTCCTCGCTTCTGTAAAAACCACTTCGCAACCTCGCATCTTAATATGGCCTACTATTTAGTGTTCCCGTTATATAATTAAATTTATTTAGTTTCTGTTTTCGTCGTGTACGATATTTCGCAACATAGGAAGTTACACAACTGGGACTTAGCTCGGATTGTAGGTGTTTGTGTATCCAATCCGCGCCTCAGACTTGCTCAATCCTGCATCTGATTAGCGAAGTTGGAACAACTGGACCAGAATAAATCCCATCAACATGCGTTTAAGTTCTTGTCCTTGATTTATTCATTATTTTTGTAGGTCAGATTAAAGTGCTTGGCATTAATATTCATGAATAATAGTTTATAGATAGATACAACTAACGAGCTGTCAAATTGATGACGTTAAGATTGATTTGATCACGTGTTGGGCGTCTCACCTATCGGGTCAAGAACACGCTTCTCTCACACGTGTAAAATTGTTTGATCGGATACGATTTAATTTACTGTCACTGCCCACATGTTGGCAGCCCTGCTTCTCTCACAAATACGTGTGAATATGTAACTAACATTGTTGCCAAGTTTACAGACTTTTGTTGATCGCCAATTATTCTCAACTTAAAAAAAAAAAAGATCACGGGTCCTTAAATATCATTATTATTATTATTATTATTATTATTATTATTATTATTATTATTATTATTATTATTATTATTATTATTATTTTACCATCATCATTATTATTATAAGCCCCGGCCGGGGTCGATGGATTTTTTTTAGGATGGTAAACCCCAAGGAGCAAGTCCTCCGGGAGGGACTTTAAGCCGTGGGTCCCGAGTCTGAAGATTTTCAGGCTCGTAAAAGATCCTTAAGCCTGAATTAAAAGGCCTCTAATCAAAATTTACGGAATTATCCCGTCCTAGTACTACCTTGGTTTCCTAGATGTCAGTGTGAGTCGGAACGCTGACCACGGACCACTCAAATGACATTTATACGAAGACAAGTGTAACTAAATTAGCATGGTTCAGATTCTTCCCTGTAGGGGAGAGCGCCTAAATCTCTGTTAAGGGAAACATGGGCTTACTTGAAGAAGTGGCTGAATTCAAATATTTAGGAACAATAATTACAAACAGGAATGAGATGCAGACAGAAATTCAATATAAGCTCAAATCTGGAAATGCATGATATCATGCATTACAGGGACTCTTGTCACAATTTATCTAAAAAACTTTAATGTGAAAAATATAAAAAACTATTATTCTCCCAGTTATGTTATATGGATGTGAAAGATGGACTCTTACTTTAAGGGAGGAGTAAAGGTCAGGCCTAATTGTATTTGAGAATAAAGTTCTTAGGAAAATGTTGATGATGTTGATGATGATGATAATAATATTATTAATTATTATTATTATTATTATTATTATTATTATTATTATTATTATTATTATTTCTGTAAATAAAACACATTGGTAATAATTATTTGGTTTCATTTCAGGTGAGCACAGTTGAAGTCTCCTCATAAACGTAAGTTGAAAGTTATTATAAAATTCTAACGAATACCCGGGCGTGCGTAACTACTTCAAAATAAATAAATTATGTGTTTTTATTTTTAGTTGAGAAACAAAATTACAAGTTAACTAAATTGTATGCACTAAAGAAAGCCGATAAAAACGTAAAAATAGCATACAGAACCAATAACAAATTAAACAACATAATAAACAATAACATTGAAGAAAATAACATTTTCAACAGCAAAGGAGTTTATAAACTGACATGTAAGGACTGCAACAAATTTTATATAGGAAGGACAAACAGGAGTTTTAACATCAGATTCAAAGAACATTTTCGAGACTTCGTTCACGCAGAAGGTAAATCAAGCTATGCAAAACACGTTATCCATGAAGGACATCGCATGTTAAATATTGAAAACACCCTAACAGTGATGCACAGAGAAAATAATCCAGCGAAGATAAACGTACTCGAAGAGATGGAAATCATGAAAGCAGCTCACAACGACAGCCTGATAAACGAAAACGAACCCAATACATGTAACCCCCTCTACCAGATCTTCAGTGAAACACCAGTTTTGAATCCTGCCGATGATGGGACAAGTCCCGAAAGCGCTACAGTTAAATGATTAATTAAGTTGAGGAGACGGACCTTTCAGGTGAATATTCTATAATTTTATATTAATTTTGAATAAACCTCAACGGAACACATCATGAATCTTATAAATTGTATGGTACCGTAAAACGGGGTTACTTTGACGCGAGGGGCAACTTTGACAGAATTGGGGCTTCTTTGACATTTTAAATTTCTTGCGTGTTTTGGGCTATTTTGACAACAATTCAATGGTGTAGACATTTCCTTGAAGGCGCACGAATAATTAAGTTTTAAAAGAGGATGTTAATTGTTGGAGACACATCTGTGTCACTTTCAACAACAATGAATTGCCAGCAAGGATGAAATTGTGATTTTCGGTTTTACAGGGGTAAGGACTGGATTTGTTGTGTAAGATGCAAGCTCTGGGTCTGTGGTGCGTGTAACAGAGGATCCAACAATTCTCAATATGAATGTGAACTATGTGAAGATGAGATGTGAAAAATCTGTGTTTTTTTTTTTATTTTCTACTGTTGTTTCAAAAATTCATGTTTTTATAATTAATTCCTGATTGCCTAATTACAATAATTATATAATTTTTGTGTTCTGTTGCGTGTCAGAATTGATAAAGAAGATTAAGTTATAAAAACATTTGTAGTGAGGTTGTTTACAATAAAAATATTTATAAAAAGATAAATTGGTGTCAAAGTAGTGCCTACAGTGGGTCTACTTTGAATTATAGTGAAAACAAATGTGATGTCAAAGTAGCCCCAGCACATGGGCAAAACAGACCTAAACAAAACTCATTGTTGTCCCGGATGGAAGGAAGTAGGTGCATGCAAATAAATCATTTGTGTCACTTAATTCTGTGTGTTAATCCAAATACTTTACAGAGAAGCAGAAACAAAATGTACTTAATTCTAAAAGAAAAGAAAAAAAAAAAACTACAGTATTGCATTGTCAGGATGGAACCAGTTTATTGTGCCCTAACAATACACGTTCTTTGATCCATTGATATCCATACAGTGTACCGATGTGCCATAGTTGCTAGGGGTTTCCCTTATTTCAGCTGCTGCGTGCTACAATATCTTTTCAGAGTCAATACACCATTGCCTTCACGTAGCCCCACAAAAATAAATATGTCAGGTCAGACTAGCGTGCCGGCCAGGCAGTGGGCCCGCCCCTACCTATCCAACGAGCGCCAAATGTAGCTGTCAGATGACCAACAGAATACAAATGGATGTAAACAAACTTGCTGTAATTGATACCATGTCCGTCGCAGTGGCGTAGTTGGTAAAGTCCCTACCTTCCACTTCGGCGACCCGGGTTCGATTCCTGGCGGGGTTGGGGATTTTAAATCTCCACCCTGGGTCTGGGTGTGTGTGTCCTGTCCTTGTGAGGATAAAAAGAAAGTTAACAAAAACAGGTAAAACAAAAAAAAGGAAAAGGTAAAACAAAAAGGAAAAAACAATATAAAGGAAAAAGAAAATTGTTAAAGTCGTTTGAATGATGTAATTCTACAGCACACTAGTACGTAGACCTAGAGGTCCAGGTTTCAAATCCCGGTTAAAACATTAATATTCTGTCCCCAATAGTAATAATTCATTTAATATTCTTACACCAAACGGGATCAAATAATGCTATAGGGTTAAATATAAATATTGATAAAATTCCCTTCCATCCTTACTTTTCCATTAAAGACACTTTTGGGTTCTTAATTCTAATTATAATGCTATAAATCTTAACCGTGGCGTAGTCCGGCGACCCGGGTTCGATTCCCGGCTTGGTAAGGGATTTTAAATCTCCACCTTGGGTCTGGGTGTGTGTCCTGTCTTGTGTTTGTATGTGTGAACAAGATAAAAAGGTTAACAGAGGTAAAACAAAAAGGAAGAACAGTGTAAACGAAAGAAAATGGGAAAGAAAGAAAATAAAAGGTGTTTACAAATACTGTATAAATACATTTTGAAAAAAATACCGAATGCTACTGAGCTTCGGAAATAAAGAAACCAAGCGATGACAACCTCTCTTGTACTGAAAGGAAACCAAGCGATGTCTTGTACTGAAAGGAGCGTTTATCAATTTCCTTCAATTCCTCTAGCACTGAAACGAAGCGTCGCAGGCGATAGGTTCCTTAACAAAATTCTCGCTAGACCCATAATCTGTTACGGCAGTGAAGCTTGGACCATCAGAATTCAGGATGATCGTCATATTACAGCCACGGAGATGAAATTTCTGCGACGAACTGCAGGTTATAGCGTTCTAGACCACAAAAGAAATTCAACAATAGCCAGAGAGTTAAACATCGTACCTATATCTGAATACCTCCAAGAATATAGAAACAATTGGCTAGCCCATATTCAGCGCATGGATCGTCACAGAATACCAAAACAAATTCTTCACTACATTCCTCGAGGCAGAAGATCTGTGGGTCGACCTTTTCGGAGATGGCGGGAGACCGTAACGGGCCACTGGGCCTAATACTTGAAAGGACGATGATGACAAAATATCCTTCAACGAAGGTTATCTATCTGGTCCCAAAGTTTGTCGGTCTAATTTATAAACACCCTGTATATCATTCTTATTTCTTTTATTTCGAGTGTTAGAGACCGAACTACTTTTTTTTACACGCTGAAAGGTAAAGCCATTATTCGAGCAATGAAAAATGCAGTCATACATCTGGTTTGTTTACATTACAACTGGAACTTGGCTCGGAAGAGGTGTAGTATTAACTCGTATATTTGAAATTTGTAAATATATTTTACTGTTTGCAGATGTTCAAATAATTTTTAGAGGGGGTGAAGATGATATGAAATATATGATACATAAACTAATGGAAGAATATAAAAAATGGGGACTGAATATAAATTTACAGAAAACAGAATATATGTGTTTGAGAAAGGATGTGGATGACCTCATACTTGAAATAGGCAAAATAAAAAAAAAAATTTGTAAGCCTATATTTTCCCTTTACAGAGATTTAGGCGCTCTCCCCCTACAGGGAAGAATTTGAACCATATTAATTTAGTTACACTTGTTTTCGTATAGATGTCATTTTGAGTGGTACCTGGTCAGCGTTCCGCCTCATACTGACATCTAGGAAACCAAGGTAGTACTAGGACGGGAAAATTCGGTAAATTTTGTTTAGAGGCCTTTTCATTCAGGCTTAAGGATTTTTTACGAGCCTGAAAATCTTTAGATTCGGGACCCACGGCTTGAAGTCCCACCCGGAGGACTTGCTCCTTGGATTTTTCCGTCCTAAAAAATGCATCGACCCCGGCCGGGTTTGAACCCGTGACTCTCGGGACCAGAGGCAAGGAGCATAACCACTAGTCCACTGCGACCGACAAAATGTTAATATCTTGGGTCAATAATTACAAGTTTAGGTACCTGTGAGAGAGACGTACAGACTAAAATTGCAATGGCAAAAAATGCAACTATAACATTACATGGAATAATTTGGAACAAAAATATTACAAAGGAAACTAAAATGAAAATTTATAAGAGCATAATACAGAATGTTTTATCGTATGGAAGTGAAACTTGGTCTTTGACGAAATTACAAAATAATAAAATTAGAACAGTTGAATTTGATTATTTTAGAAGAAGCCTCCATAAAACAAGACAGGATAAAATAAGAAATGAATTACTTTGGAGAGAAATGAATGCCACCACATCTGTTGTTAAGAGGATTGAAAATCAAACGCTTAAATGGTATGGCCATGTACAAAGAATGGAAAACGAAAGATGGCCAAAGAATATATACCAATGGTCACCCCCTGGAAGAAATAAACATGGCAGACCAAGATGGAAATGGAAAACCTATATCAGAACCATAATGGATGATAGGAATGGAAGAGGGAGATTGAAATGATAGAGATAAATGGAAACTGAAGACGGCAAACCTATAAGTGGGGGAAAGCCGAAGAAGAAGAAAATATATTTTTCTGCGATCATGGTCATATTTACGAATACGTTACAATTTAAAAACACATAAAATAGATGAAAAAACACAGGTTCAGAGAAAATCATGTCACGTACTGCACAGCTCCGTGGCGTCATGTAGTTTGCAACCTGCTCATGAGCTTCGCACTACGTGAAAATGTTATCTAACCACCGACCTTACTTTCTGCTGCGCAGTTTCTACGGAGTTACTGCGGCTGACAAGACGAACCTTAACTCATTCTTAGTCCTCCATCACATCATACCTCTTCTTCCTCCTCACGATTTCGGCTTTTTTGCTACCCTGTTCCGGCCCCAAATTGCTGCTGTTTCCATCTTTTCTTTGGGCGTCCCAAACTTCTTCTTCCTCGTGGTGAAAAGTTGTATGCTGCTTTTGGTATTCTGTTCTCAATCATCCTTGCTAAGTGGTCTTGCCAGTTGTTTCTGCTTTACACTATTGTTGTGTTTAATTCTTCCACTTTTAGTTGCTGTCTTATTTCTGTGTTGTTTTTTGTCTGTTCTTTGATATCCTGCTATTGGTCTGAGGAATCTGATTTCAGCAGCTTGTATTCTGACAGATTGTTGTATTGTCACCGTCCATGTTTCGGATCCATAAGTAATAACATTGTCTTGTATAATTTCATTATAGAGTCTTTTCTGGCTTTATTTTTCAGAATTGTTTTAAGTGCTGTTATGTAATTAAAGTAATTTGATTTGTTATTTATATCTGTTTTGGCTGATATACCTAGGAACAATAATCACAAATAGGTATGAGATGCACAAAGAAATTAAACATAGGCTCAATTCTGAAAATGCGTGCTATAATGCATTGCAGAGGCTCTTGATGTCCCAACTTCTTTCAAAAAACGTTAAACTGAAAATATATAAGACTATTATTCTACCAGTTATATTATATCGATGCGAAACATGGACTCTTACTTTAAGGGAGGAAAGGAGATTACAAGTATTTGAGAATAAAGTTCTTAGAAAAATTTTGGACCAAAGAGAGATGAACAGACAGGTGAATGGAGAAGACTACATAACAATATTTATAGGAAGCCAGTTATAATAAGAACAGTTAAGTCTCGTAGACTGCGATGGGCAGGGCATGTTGCACGTATGGGGAATGAAAGACTTGCATGGAAGCTTCTTGTAGGAAAGCCAGAGGGAAAACGCCCAGTTGGTAGACCAAGAATGAGGTGGGAGAATAACTAACTATGATTTGAGGGAAGTAATTATACAGGAAATGATTTGAAAGCATTAGCTCAGGATAGGGATGTATGGAGAGCTTATGATAATGCCACTTGGATAATTTGAGAGTTTGGTTTAAACTTGCATGCATGTTGCTGGACGTCTCTTGTGCTATATCGTTGATGTTTGCTTTGGAATTCTTCAAAGCTTTGAGATTTGAATGGATAATTGAGTACCAACATTACATAAATATATTGTAGTTGTCGCTAAAAATAGTTTGTTATGAATGCAAGAAACTTGCAGCCCACAAGGTGAGCCTATTCATACGTCATTGTTTGTTCTTGGCAATGTCCCATACAACTTGTGCAACTCACTGCTTCTTAATAGTTTTCATTTACACTTTTTTAGACTATGTTTACAGGCAGAATTTTCTTTTATTAACAAAAAATATTCAAATGATCGTCGTAGAAAGGTGGTTCAGGATGTGAAACATGGTCGCTTTCTTTAAGGTAGGAGAAAATATTACGAGTACTTCAGAATAAAGTTCTCAAGAAAATTTGTTTATAAAAGAGAGATGACCAGTTATCGTATGTGGAGCAGAAACTAGGGTTGATACAACAAAACTAAACAAATAATAAACACATGTGAAATGAAAATCTAAAGAACTATTCAACGCACTTTATTGAATAAGATTAGAAAATAAACTATTTTGAAGTTTTACAAAGTATTGGCAGTTCCATCTCTTATCTATGGATGTGAAACCTGGACATTAACAAAGGCAGATAGTAAACAAATAGAGGCTGCTGAAATGAAGATGTTGAGAGCAACAGCAGGATACCAAAGGACCGATAAAAAGAAAAACGAAGATATAAAAACAGAACTTAATATATTTAATCTCTGTGAAAGAATAAAATATTATCAAAATGCTTATCTTCAGCACGTATTACGAATGAATGAACAGCGCATACCAAGAAGAATGTATAATTATAAACCAAAAGGGAGAAGAATGTTGGGAAGACCATTGAAGAGATGGAAGGACCAATTCGACCTATAATGAGATCGGAACAGGTCATTGGGCTTAATCCTTGTTCAATACCAGTAAAATTCATATCAAATTCCGTTGAGGTGAAGTCATGTGATGCAAGTTAAAAATTAAATTGTATCTGTTGGTAGGTGCCGTCGTCCTCAACTTTGTTAAAATATTGCATATAAAATCAACTGGAGCGTTTTCGGAAGTTATCTTCCATCTTCTGCAGGTTGAGTTTTCGCTACTTGTTGGAGTAAACATCACCGCACATTACAAGTAGCGGAATCTCAACCTGCAGAAGATGGAAGATAACTTCCAAAAGCGCTCCAGTTAATTTTATATATATACTAGAAGTCCCGGCCACGCGTTGCTGTTGCTTAGATATACGTTAAAAATGTAAATTAAGTTGCTATCTTTCAGCGAGATTACTTAAAACTAATACTTGCACACGAAATGAATAATATTGAAAATAAAATAAACACTGAACACACTTAAATTATGAAATAATCAATATTTGTAATTTAATTCAATTAAAATTCGCGGTTGCAACAAAAAGCACAGCCATCTGGATCTCTCTTTGTTAAATAATAAACCAATTACCTTACCAAATTACCTTACACCGCCATCTGTTAGAATCGTATGGAACTCACAGATAATTACACCGACATCTGTTAGAATCGTATGGAACTCACAGATAATTATAACTCTTTGTTAAATAATAAACAAATAATTTGCAATAAAAAAATAATGCGACTATAAATTTAGTTATAAACTACCCTAAGTCTCAAGTTGGATCAAACTGCACACAGTGTGCAAAATTTTATTAAAATCGGTTCAGTAGTTTACGATTCCATCGCGGACAAACAACGTGACACGAAATTTTTATATATTAAGATACAAAGTTTAGGACGGCGCCTACCAACAGGTACAATTTAATGTTTAACTTTTACCACATTAATCCTTGTTGATGATGATGATGATGATGATGATGATGATGATGAGGTACTTGAATTCAGTGACTTCTTCAAGATCCTCATTTGTCATTAAAGTGTTTTTTTTTTCAAGAAACAGTTTAAATAAATAATAGTTTTAAAAAACTAAAAGAACACGCTTTATTAGAAAACTAAAAAATGAAAAATAATTTTAATTTCCAACACGCTTGGGATAAAATAAAGTGGTCAACAAAAAAATCATCTCCAACACATATAGAATAAAATTAGAGTTATCAACAAAAAGAAAATAATTTTACCGTCAAAAGCGTGGGGTGCTCTATATCAATTAATATATTTGATAATAAACAGATATTGGTAAAAGTAAGCTCTCTAAGAAGAAAATGTAAAAATCATAAAAAGCACGCCAGCTTTTGATGGTAAAATTATTTTCTTTTTGTTGATAACTCTAGTTTTATTCTATATGTGTTGGAGATGATTTTGTTGTTGACCACTTTATTTTATCCCAAGCGTGTTGGAAATTAAAATTATTTTTCATTTTTTAGTTTTCTAATGAAGCGTGTTCTTTTAGTTTTTTAAAACTATTATTTATTTTTTAGTTTTTAGTTTTAATATTTTACAGAATAAGATAAAAACGTAAATATCTTTAAATTCGATGCTATTGTAGTATGAGCTAAAAGTAATACTCTTCTATAAAAATACCCTCCCAGCCGGATTTGAACCAGCGACGTATGGATTACTGAATTTATATACCACTAAGAGTTCACTGCTCTACCAACTGAGCTCTTACAACCATTGACTGAAAACTCGACAAGTCCGCAACCTATTATACCAGTTTTCATTTTTTGATTTTCGGATGATTCTGGCCAAAATTTTAGAAACAAAATATGAAATTATTGTATTGTCACGGGTCCTCTACACGTATACAAAGTTTCAAGTCGATCCATTGTTTCTCAGTGGGTGAAAATCGCGTTGAAAGATTCCGTTACATTGATAGAAAAACACTTTTTTCAATTTTCTGATGATTATGGCCAGGATTTTAGAAAATAAATATGAAATTATTGTATTGTCACGGGTCCTCTACAAGTATACAAAGTTTCAAGTCGATCCAATGATTTTAAGTGGGTGAAAATCGCGTTGAAAGATTCCGTTACATAGATAGATACAGGTCAAGCTAATATAAAGCGTGTAATAAAATAGCCTGCCCTTAACCATGGCACTGAGTATAGCTGATAATGAGATTTGTCCTGCTCATGAACACATTACCGCTGCGGTTTCAGCATTAAGTTTCGCTCTCATATTCTAAGCTCTAACCACAAACTGACGTATACAGCTTATTAATAAAAACATTATAATTCACTGTCTTTTTGTTGTTTTTGTTTTATTTACATCTGTATTTTTAATATCAAAAACTAGATACAATAAAATGTTAACTATTAAAATGAGTACGTGATATATCAGACCGTCCTCAATTAAATCATATTTATGCTTAAAAAAAAGCTTCAAGTACTTAAAAATCAGGAAAGGCCTACGTGGGTTTAACCACTTGACCAAGTTCTTTTTTAAAAACATACATTGATTTTAGTTGAGGAAGACCGACATATCAGGTGCTTATTTAATATGTAACATTTTATTACATAACCTCAACTGTGATTTACAATGAATTTTAGAAATATTGAAACTATATATATACAGATTTTGAATATTTACACATCTTTCTGTGCCTAAAGTTTTATTATTCTTCTCCACTCGTCTCTCTCCATCCACTCCATGTCCTCCAGTCCTCTTGTTCTCTTTGCAGTTCTTACATATATATTCCATAGTAATTCTGTCCGAGGGCAGGACTTTCACTGCAATCATAGCATTTCCATGCTATGCTTTGCTAGGGAATTATAGTTGTGGTAGCTTCCCGTTGCTTATTACACCGGTGAAGGATGATGATGATAAGGATGACGATGATGGTCGGATGATTTTCGGGGACCGTTGGGCCCTAAGCTTCCTGACATTGTCTTACAGGTGAGGAAAAACCCCGAAAGAATCCTCAACCAGGAGCTTGCTTCGAACGGGAATCGAGCCCGGGCCCGCTGCGTGGCAAGGCAGCACGCTACCTCGAGATCACAGCGATGGAATATATATATATATATATATATATATATATATATATACATCCCGTCCAGGCATTTATTTTTCTTATCATGTCATATTAAGCTTACATTGCTCAATGCCAAAAATTGAATTATAAGATCGATAAAACGTCACTGCTATAAAGTAAAAATATTCATAAGTAATGCCACGAGTGATTTCCAAATTATCGATAAATTCACGACTCACCAAGTGAGGAGTGAATTTATCTAGAGAATTTGGAAATCTAGAGTGGCATTTGTTAGGACTATTTAACGAATAAAATTAAGCTCTTTACTAAAAAATAATTATTTGAGTATAGTTACCGGTGTTTTAAAGTATTTATATAGTTCATGTAAACGGCGATGTTTGAAAACAAATTAGAAATGTGAGGTTATGTATATTCACTGCAACTCGATCATATTATTTATTGCCAAATAGGATCGCAATATTGTAAGAATGCACCCTAGTGGAGAAATAATGAAACACATCGAACTATTGTAATCAACATTATAGGTTAATCATTTATATTTTGAATAAAGAACTGAGTAAAATCACTGAATCTATTCATTATTTGCTATATTCAATGTATTTGTTGGAGAAAAATAATGGTCTAACCTGTTCCGAATATTAAAAAAGGAGGAGCTTTCTTTATCACAAAAGCACGAGTTGATAAAGAGAAATCGATAAAGATCGAGGTGAAACACGACTGTCATTGGTGTAAAACAGAATTCATTGAAACTTGATTGGTCATTGACTAGCATTTGCGACATGAGTTAAATAGTCTGTTTAATTTGCTTACTAGGAGCTACTAGGTGGCAGTGGATACCTAGTTCCCGCTACACCTCGTAATATACAAGAAAAATAAATGTTTGTACTAGATTTGCCTGGTAGCGTAAGTTTTAGCGAACGGGAATATCAATCCAGAGATCTGGGTTCAAATCCCGTCCAGGTATTTATTTTTATTATCATGCTATATATATATATATATATATATGTGTGTGTGTGTGTGTGTGTTTATAGAAATAAATTATATTATGCAAATGGATCACGTAGAAATACATTATATAATGGAAATGGACAGCTAATGTCAAATGAGGGAAATTTTGAGGAATTGGCTGAATTCAAATACCTAGGAACAATAATCACAAATAGGAATGAGATGCACAAAGAAATTAAACATAGGCTCAATTCTATGCATTGCAGAGACACTTGATGTCCCAACTCCTTTCAAAAAACGTTAAACTGAAAATATATAAAACTATTATTCTACCAGTTATATTATATGGGTGCGAAACATGGACTCTTACTTTAAGGGAGGAAAGGAGATTACGAGTATTTGAGAATAAAGTTCTTAGGAAAATTTTTGGACCAAAGAGAGATGAACAGACAGGTGAATGGAGAAGACTACATAACAATGAACTACATGGTCTTTATAGGAAGCCAGATATAATAAGAACAGTTAAGTCCCGTAGACTGCGATGGGCAGGACATGTTGCGCGTATGGGGAATGAAAGACGTGCATGGAAACTTCTTGTAGGAAAGCCAGAAGGAAAACGCCCAGTTGGTAGACCAAGAATGAGGTGGGAGAACAACATTAACTATGATTTGAGGGAAGTAGATTATACAGGGAATGATTGGAAAGCATTAGCTCAGGATAGGGATGTATGGAGAGCTTATGTCCGTGCGGCCATGAACCTACGGGTTCGATAGTGCCAGTGAGTAAGTAAGTATGCAAATGGATAGTTAATGGCGAAGATGATTTTTTTTAAGAACTGACTGAATTCAATTACCTAGGAACAATAATTACAAATAGGAATGAGAAGCTCAAAGAAATTAAATATAGGATCAATTCTGGAAATGTGTGCTATTATGCATTACATAGACTCTTTCGTCCCAACGTCTCAAAAAAATTAAACTGGAAATAAAACTGTTATTCTACCAGTTATATGGATGTGAAACATGAACTCTTACTTTAAGGGAGGAGAAAATATTACGAATATTTGAGAATAAAGTTCTTAGGAAAAAAATTTAGACCAAAGAGAAACGATCAGACAAGGCGAATGGAGAAGACTACATAACAGTAAACCACATGTTTCTTGTACAAAACCAGATATAATAATAACAAGTCTCGTAGACTACGTTGGGCAGGACATGTGACACGAAAGGAGTTGAAATAGGAGAATGGAAACTTCTTCATGGAAATCCAGGAGTGGAAGAGAAGGCCTTATGGCCTTAATTCTGCCAGAATAAATAAAACATTATTATTATTATTATTATTATTATTATTATTATTATTATTATTATTAGAGGGAAACGCCCTGTTTGTAGACCAAAAAATGAAGTGGGAGAACAACATTAAACCTTGATTTTGAGGGAAATGGATTGTACAGGGGATGATTAAAAAACAGCTGAGAATGGGGATGTATAGAGAGCGTATGTCCTACGAATTGGAGAGTGCCAGTGTGGTAGATAGCCACTGCGGATGAGATGCTGGTAGGCCCAGTGCCACGAAGCTGACAGGATGTGTTATCAGTAGGTGAGAAGATAAAGCAGGATCAATAATTTGAATCATCGACACATCCAGGAAAGCGGAAGTGGCTCTCAGATAAGATTCTGCTAAGTTGGAAACTAAATAAAATAAACAAACAGCTAAAGTGACACGTCGTTACGGGAAATGCATTCAAATAACACTGTATTATAGTTCACAGAAATAAAACTTATTCATCTAGTTAATTCACCTCTCCTGATTTCGAAATCAGAGCCCTTTTTTACTAGAACCCAGCAGTTTCGTATTTCGTAACAGACTGTATTCGCTGTAGTCCAACGCTGTTCATTTGTGCTTTGTTTTAAGATAGAGTTCGCCAAGTAGGCCCTATATAACAATGAACTACTTGGTCTTTATAGGAAGTCAGATATAATAAGAATAGTTAAGTCTCGTAGACTGCGATGGGCAGGACATGTGGCACGTATGGGGAATGAAAGACGTGCATGGAAGTTTCTTGTAGGAAAACCAGAGGGAAAACACCCAGTTGCTAGACCAAGAATGAAGTGGGAGAACAACATTTACTATGATTTGAGGGAAGTAGATTATACAGGGAATGATTGGAAAACATTAACACAGGATGGGGATGTATGGAGAGTATATGTCCGCGCGGCCATGAACCTGTAGACGTAATATTTAATTAAATATTTAATTAAAAAATAATGATATATATTCTCTAAACCAGCAAAATCAAACCATAAATTCGACTTGCTGAGGAATTCGCTTAGTGTACGCAATTCCTGCGTGACGCACTTTTAATATTATTATTATTATTATTATCATCATCATCATCATCATCGTCCCTCGTCGTAGCGAGTGGTTAAGGCAGGAAGCCTTGGCACAGACCTACGGGACTTGCGCTGGTTCCAGTCTCCATGGGGGATGACATTTTCTCTTGGTATTTCGGCCAGTATAGGACCGGTGTTCACCCAGCATCGTGAGGCATTTGGGTAGCTACGATAAGTAACTACTCCAGGTTGAGAAAACCAGCTATAACGGCTGGGGGACTCGACAAGCTGACCACATGTCACCCATACACTGGCTGATGATCGTCTGCCTCTGTTATTAACACATGTGGATATGAGGCCAGCAGTCAAGAACCTTCTAGGCCTGTCGCGCTTCGAGATACTTATTATAATGAGCTAATGAAATAGTCTACTGCTATGGATTCTGGATAACATCGTTGCCACGAAAACAGTGGGCCCTGGATTTATTTCAGGTCGGGAAAAGTATCCTGAATTATGTATTTTTTTCGAGGGTTTTCCTCACATGTCAGGAAACGGTCCCCGGACCATCATTAACATATTCGCCTCAATAAATTAAGGACTCTTCTGGCGCATCATTACCGTCACGGCTATCCTATTATCGGGGCAGCCGTATTTTCTCCTTCCAAACGCCCAAATCTGCTACAAATACGCCATGACAGGAGAGAATACCAGAAACCTCGTAACGACAACCTGTGGTGTTAACTAACTCACTGGCACTATCAAACCCGTAGGTTCATGGCCGCGCGGACATAAGCTCTCCATTGCATCGGCTATCCTGAGCTAATGCTTTTCAATCATTCCCTGTATAATCTACTTCCGTCAAATCGTGGATAATGTTATTCTTCCACCTCATTCTTGGTCTACCAATTGGGCGTTTTCCCTCTGGTTTTCCTACAAAAAGCTTCTACGCGCCTCTTTCATACCCCATTCGTGCCACATGTCCTGCCGATCGCAATGTACGAGACTTAACTGTACTTATTACATCTGATATCCTATACATACCATGTAAGTCATTATTATGTAGTTTTCTCCATTCACCCCTCTGTCCATCTCTTAAACCTGTCTGTTCATCCATTTATTTAACCCAAATCATATATACTCCAAAGTAAACAAACACATTTTTTAGAACGATGAAGAGGGCTAGTGGATCCTACATCGAACCCTTCTAGCGTAGGATGACCTGACTTTACAAACGATGTAAACAACGCTTGTATACGCAGTTGCTGCGTGACGGACTTATGTATTTTATTTCTCCATCAAATGCTATTCAGTTGTGTCCCACTGCTCCAAAGAAGAATACAAAAAAATACTCGGTCCAGCGTTTTAAGGATATGATATGTGTGCAAGACTGTAATAAGCGACATTCTGATTTGTATGCACGCCACAGAGCTCTGAGCAACAGGAAACGCAGTAGGGGTGCGCCCGATAACTGCACTTGAATTCCAGATCATATTGCTTTTGTCTCATTAACTTATTGGAAAGAGAAAGCCGTCTTTTCTCCTCCCATATTACAGCTCTAAAAACTAATTAGTTCACTAGCGGACATTAGCATTCCATACATCCCTATCCACTGTCATCCCTGTATAATCTACTTCCCTCAAATCATGTATTTTATTATTCTCCCACCTCATTTTTGACCTACCTGTTAGACGCATCCCCTCTGGTTTACCTCCAAGAAGTTTCCATCCCCATTTTGCATACCCCATTGGTGCCATATGCCGCAGTCTACGATACTTAACTGTTCTTATTATATCTGGTTTCCTATAAAAATAATGTAGTCTTCTCCATTCGCCTGTTCATCTCTCTCTGGTCCAAAAAAAATCCTAACAACTGTTATCTCAAATTACACTGAGCAACAAAAAGAACCTTTTTTTTTTGTCTCAGAAAGAAAAATATGTGATTCTGATAGTATTTTTTCTCCTGAATTCAAATATATCGGATTTTCTCCATCACGCAAGGTTTCCGAGAGACAGGAATTTTTTAATTTCAAACACTTTAATATTTTCTACATTCGTAACTACACAATATTCGAACATTCGGACTCACCTAGAAAGTAAGAAATGACGATTTTCTGTTATATTTCGCCTGTGGAGCATCCCTCTTGATGGTCCAACAATAATCGGCCAGCATATTAGGATTCCATTTGCCTTGATATCTCTTTTCCATAGCTGAAATCATTTGAGTTAGCTCATTTGGTTTTATTTTACAATGGACAAATGGACGAAAAAACGTTTATTAAAAAAATAATTATTTAAATCCATTAATTGAAATTGAAATAAAAAAGGGTGGGTGATGGAGAAATTCCGAATACATATTTGAAAACACAATAAAAAACTGCATTAAGTACAACTATTGGTACTCATGAGACAAAAATCATGTTGACCGACGTTTTCGTTGTATAAATGTCGGGCGCCCTGGAGTAGTGATTATCCTCCTTGCCTCTGGTTCCGAGGACCGCGGGTTCGAACCCGGCCGCGGTCGATGGATTTCTTTAGAACGGAAAAGTGCAAGGAGCAAGTCCTCCGGGAGGGACTTTAAGCCGTGGGTCCCGAGTCTGAAGATTTTCAGGCTCGTAAAAGATGCTTAAGTCTGAATAAAGAGGCCTCTAATCAAAATTTACCGATATCTACCTGCTAGTAACAGTTAGTTACCTGCTAGTAACAGTTAGTTACCTGCTAGTAACAGTTAGTTGCCTGTTAGATGTCTCAATGGGTCGATGTGTTGACCGCATGCTATCCACGACATCTACGACCAAATAAGGTAACTAAAAATTAACTTGGTCTAGTAATGATGATCTGTCCCGCGCCGTAGCCGAGTGGTTAAAGCAGGAAGCCTTTGCGCAGAGCTACGGGACTTGCGCTTGTTCGAGTCTCCATGGGGAAAGAATTGTTTTCATGGTATTTCGAACAGTATGGGACCGGTGCCCACCCAGCATCGTGAGGCATTTGGGTAGCTACAATAAGTAGCGGCTCCAGATTGAGAAAACCAGCTATAACGGCTGGGGGACTCGACATGCTGACCACATGTCACCCCTACACTGGGTAGATGATCATCTACCTCTGTGATTGACAAATGTGGATGTGAGGCCAGCAGCCGGCTGGTAGGCTAAGGGCCTTCTAGGCCTGTCGCGCCAGTAATAATGATCTTGAAGAAGGTTTCCGAGCTGTAGGCCGTGGTCTCGAGGCTTGAAGTTCCCCGGACGTTTTCCCAGAGACTGCGTCTGGCATCCTCAAGGGTTGTCTTAAGGATGCCAGATGCAGTGTCTGGCAAAACGTCGGGGAACTTCAGGAAGCCTCGAGACCACGGCCTACAGCTAGGAAATCTTCTTCAAGATCATCATAGCAACTCCGGCCGGGAAAGCCCAAGTCAATGCATTGGTCTAGTAAGCTATAGAAGAGAGGGTATGGGCTACGCCATTGTAGATAGATAGATATTTTCGTATAAAAAGCAGAGGGTTGTAGCTTTCCTGATGATCTGTTTATAATTTATTACCATTTTAATGTCCGTTGAAGAAAATGGTTGTCTAATGTTCTTTTGAAAGAAAATTTTCCGCTAAAATATATTTAAAGTAATGTATCGTTACATAAGACATGTTACAACCAACTGTAACAAGTGCTCTTATTTATGTCTTGACTTTATAAGGCAATAATTATTTAGTAATTGAAAAGCCGATATGTCATTCAAGCAGGAATGCGGCCACATGTCAGTGACGTCAGCACGCCCGGCTCTACTTAGAATTAGCACCAGAACATAATCTAATTAGGCGTGTAGTGGCAACAATCATTCATTACCTGATGCTTCATACATCAACATATAATGCAGGAGATACTGAGGGCCAACACACACACACACACACACACTATTGAGTAACACTAAGAAATTGGGACTGGAAGTAAAAGTTAATATATGCTCACACATAGAAAAACATTATATAATGGAAATGTGCAGTTAACGACAAATGAGGGAAATTTTGAGGAAGTGGCTGAATTCAAATACCTAGGAACAATAATTTCAAAACAGGAATGAGATGCACAAAGAAATTAAACATAGGCTCAATTCTGGAAATGCATGCTATTATGCATTACAGGGACTCTTGATGTCCCAACTTCTCTAAAAAAAAAACGCTCAATTCAAAATATATAAAACTGTTATTCTAATATAAATGATTAACCTATAATGTTGATTATAATAGTTTGATGCGTTTCATTATTTTCTCCACTAGAGTGCATTCTTACAATATTGCGATCCTATTTGGCAATAAATAATATGATCGAGTTGCAGTGAATATACATAACCTCACATTTCTAATTTGTTTTCAAACATCGCCGTTTACATGAACTATATAAATACTTTAAAACACCGGTAACTATACTCAAATAATTATTTTTTAGTAAAGAGCTTAATTTTATTCGTTAAATAGTCCTAAAAAATGCCACTCTAGATTTCCAAATTCTCTAGATAAATTCACTCCTCACTTCGTGAGTCGTGATTTTATCGATAATTTGGAAATCACTCGTGACATCGCTTATGAAGCAATTAAGAGCCAAGATATTGTGGCTGGTCATAGATATCAGTGTAAATAAATACATAATCACACATATAAATATATAATGGAAATGGACAGTTAATCACAAATGAGGGGAATTCAAATTCCTAACTACCCCCAGTGGAACGCGTAGATTCATATTCGCTCTCCACACAGCACCATCTTGAACTATTTTCTCTAATCATCTCTGTATAATGTACTTTCCACAAATCATGTTTGATATTATTCTCCCACCTCATTTCTGGCCTAACTACTGGGGGCTTTCTCTCGGGTTTTATATCAGAATTCAGGTAGCCTATATGGGACCGTGCAAAATCAAGCCTCTGCTATACGGAAAGAACCACTGCTCACGAATTTCACGCCCACACAGGTCAACATGATTTTTGTCTCATGAGTACCAGTAGTTGAACTTAATACAGTTTTTTATCGTGTTTTCAAATATGTATTCGGAATTTCTCCATCACCCACAGTTTTTTTATTTCATTTTCAATTAATGGATTTAAATAATTATTTTTTAATAAACGTTTTTTCGTCCATTTGTCCATTGTAAAATAAAACCAAATGAGCTACCTCAAATGGTTTCAGCTATGGAAAAGAGATATCAAGGCAAATGGAATCCTAATATGCTGGCCGATTATTGTTGGACCATCAAGAGGGATGCTCCACAGGTGAAATATAACAGAAAATCTTTATTTCTTACTTTCTAGATGAGTCCGAATGTTCGAATATTGTGTAGTTACGAATGTAGAAAATATTAAAGTGTTTGAAATTATAAATGCCTGTCTCTCGGAAACCTTGCGTGATGGATAAAACCGATATCATATTTGAATTCAGGAGAAAAAATACTACCAGAATCACATATTTTTCTTTCTGAGACAAAAGGAAAAAGTTTTTTTTTTTTTTTTTTGCTCAGTGTTAACCTGCCCGGCCGTACTATGAAGCCGAGAACATTTAATTTGAAATGATGAAATAACTAGCCGCCACTGCCAACATTGCAGCTTGAAAAATAATAATTTTGTTTGATGTAAGTAACAACTGATGGTAATATAAATGTAGGATTGTTTGTTAGAATTAATGGATGGTAAACAAGACGCAGAAACATTCCAAATTTGGAAAGTTGGAGAAGTATTTGCACGGGATCCTGTTGTCGTTCAATGGAATGCACGCAAAGAAGCCGCCTCGGGGTCAGTCAACTCTGCCACGTGGTCAATCCGCCTTAATTATTATCGTCATATCAGTTCATTCAAATATCGGCCACCAGAACAGGTGAAACCAGACTCTTGGGCTAGTGACCACAGTTCATCATCATCCGGTATAATGGCAGCTGCCGCCGTCTTCCGGAAACCAAACGCCATTCCTCTCTATCCATCCATTGATCTTCCTCCAATCCTCTGATATTCATAGCTGCTTCTATCCAAGTTTTCTTCGGTCTTCCTCTCTTCCTCCTTTCTATTGAGATCCATTCCATAACAATTTTAGGCAATCTTTGCTCTGGCATTCTTTTGACATCTCCATACCACTGCAATCTATTCTTTTGAATGTCTATGATGTCCGGCTCCTCTTGTACACCCATAATTTCCCTTATTTCTTTATTTCGTATTCTATCCATTCTTGATTTTCCAGCTGATCTTAAAACATCCATTTCTGTACTTAAAATTCTTTGCGTTTCCCTGGTAGGAATTTGTCTATGATAAAAAAACTGTTAAAATTTTATACGATTTTCATATTTACACAATTTCGTTACAGCTGTTTCAGTACTTTGTACCTTCAGATGAACACAAATTAATTTTGTTTATATACACACTCAATTATGTAACAAACATTATGTCACACTGACCCTACTGTCCCTTCACCCATATACTCATAAAATAGCAGCCTTTAACACTTGCATTCATTGCTTAATACAGGCTCCACTTTACAGCAGTTCGCCCTTGATTCCTGCTTTCCAGACATTCCTATCTCTCCATTGTCCCTCTTCCATACTCCTCTTCATCATGGCATCATATATTCCCTCATACCATGTTCTTCTACTTCTCCCCTCTTCCTTCTGCCTGGTACCATCCAATCCAACACCTGTTTAGGCCACTGGTCTTCCGACATCCGTTGTACAGGTCCATACCACTGTAGAGCTCTCTTTGTTATCCTATCGATAACAGTTTCTTGTGCATCCATTTCTTGTCTGATATATGTATTTCGAATATAATATAATAAGGATCTGAATCAGTTCCATCTCTTATCTATGGATGTGAAACCTGGACATAACAAAGGCAGATAGTATACAAATAGAGGCTGCTGAAATGAAGATGTTGAGAGCAATAGCAGGATACCAAAGGACCGATAAAAAGAAAAACCAAGATATAAGGACAGAACTTAATATATTTAATCTCTGTGAAAGAATAAAATATTATCAAAATGCTTATCTTCAGCACGTATTACGAATGAATGAACAGCGCATACCAAGAACAATGTATAATTATAAACCAAAAGGGAGAAGAATGTTGGGAAGACCATTGAAGACATGGGAGGACCAATTCGACCTATAATGAGATCGGAACAGGCCATTGGGCTTAATTCTTGATGTTGATGTTGATGCTGAATATTAAGTCCGAAGTCCTAAAAGCCGCTTCGGTCGGACCTCGGGTCCCCTGGCCGTCGTTTCGCTCGCTCGTCGGGCAGCCTGACCGACGGGCTGCCCGACGGATAGTTGTTTTTTTATAGATGTTGTAAGCTACAGAAAATAATATATTTGCATTTTTAGTTAACTGACTTATGCTGTACTTTGTATGTGGCGAAAGCATGACTTTGAATTGCTTTCGCAAAATTTTATTTTTAGGAGGGTAGAATTTGAATTGGATTATATATTACACAAATTATATAATTTGCGATCTTAATTGATTGTATTAAGGGCTGTTAACTATAGGGCTGGTTTAAATCCCGGTCGGGATTTATCAATTTTAACCATGTATAAGCAAAGGGAAAGAATATCTAATTACATACAAATACTAGCTTAATGATGATTGACAATAGTGGTTGTAGGTCATAACTCTCAAGATATCAAGTTTATGACCAATGTTTACGGGAACGTTTTTTTCTGTAAATATTGGAAACTTTTTTCGGGACACCCTGTGTATTATTTTCTTTATATAATTCTTCACTGCATTAGTTGTTTCTGTGTGCTAGAGTGAGTTTTATATTTTAAAATTTTCTCCTAAATTTGTTTTCAGTAATATAATGTACGGTTAAAAACTATATTACTGTGAACTAATACCTCAACGGAAAATCACCATGAATTTTACTGGTATCTATAAATTTGTTTTGTTTTATATTATTTCCTAATGTCTTTAATTACCTTATTCATTTTGGTATTAATCTATTCTATATCTTTTTATTTTCCATTGTATTATTTTTCAATTTTTTGTGCCAGAATTTATTTCCCATTTATTTAACAGGTTTTAAATGTGTACGACATCTTCCTGTGCCAATATTAAGTTTTGATTATCTTTGTCCATTCATCTCTATCCTTACAGTCACCATCCTGCAGTCCCTTGTTCTTCATCAAATTATACATGTCTTCTTATGTCTCCCTCTTCTTCCTCCACTCCACGCTCCTAACTGTCAATCGATCTTCATTATTATTTCATAATGTTTTTAATTTTTTCCTCAGTCTGGTATTAATATATTCTATATTGTTTTATCTATTTTATCAATACTAATAAAATGCATTGTTAAAACCGCTGAGGTGGATAGTCACAAAATAAAATAAGTTAAAATATACCTTCTCAGGTAAGATCCGTCGTCCTCAACTTATAAAATATGTATTCTTTATGTCTGTAGGCCTTTCAGAACATCCATTCCATCTTCAGCAGGTCCTTCTTCGCTACATTATCTGATATGGTGGTTGATGCTGCTGGTCCTAATGTGGTGTTGTCACATTAGGATCAATCATCATATCAGATAATGTAGCGAAGAAGGACCTGCTGAAGATGGAACGGATGTTCTGAAAGGCCTACAGACATAAAGAATACATATTTTGTAAGTAGAAGACGACGGATCTTACCTGAGAAGGTATATTTTAACTTATTTTATTTTATCAATTTTATTTCTCATTGTATATTTTTTGTTTTTTATGTGCCATAATTTATTACATGTCTTGAAACTGGATCCTAAATTGATATATTTTTTCTCTCTCCCTTTAACTAAACCTTTGTAATGCATATATTCTTCTGTATGTATTATTTCTGTACATCAACTGCACCCGAGCACCAGCACTTGTCAATACAACATTTGTTTGTGAATACAATTCAATCTTATTCTTTATTTTATCCAGACAATGGGAGACCATTTAACAAATAAATAATAGTTTTAAAAAACTAAAAGAACACGCTTTATTAGAAAACTAAAAAATGAAAAATAATTTTAATTTCCAATACGCTTGGGATAAAATAAAGTGGTCAACAAAAAAATCATCTCCAACACATATAGAATAAAATTAGAGTTATCAACAAAAAGAAAATAATTTTACCATCAAAAGCGTGGGGTGATTTTTATGATTTTTACATTTTCTTCTTAGAGAGCTTACTTTTACCAATATCTGTTTATTATCAAATATATTAATTGATATAGAGCACCCCACGCTTTTGATGGTAAAATTATTTTCATTTTGTTCATAACTCTAATTTTATTCTATATGTGTTGGAGATGATTTTTTTGTTGACCACTTTATTTTATCGCAAGCGTATTGGAAATTAAAATTATTTTTCATTTTTTAGTTTTCTAATAAAGCGTGTTCTTTTAGTTTTTTAAAACTATTATTTATTTTTTATTTTTTAGTTTTAATATTTTACAGAATAAGATAAAAATGTAAATATCTTTAAATTCGATACTATTGTAGTATGAGCTAAAAGTAATACTCTTCTATAAAAAAAAACCCTCCCAGCCGGATTTGAACCAGCGACGTATGGATTATATACCACTAAGAGTTCACTGCTCTACCAACTGAGCTCTTACAACGGTTGGCTAAAATCTCGACAAGTCCGCAACCTATTATACCAGTTTTCATTCTTTTTTTTTATTTTCGGATGATTATTGTACAGGATTTTAGAAACAAAATATGAAATTATTGTATTGTCATGGGTCCTCTACAAGTATACAAAGTTTCAAGTCGATCCAGTATTTCTAAGTGGGTGAAAATCGCGTTGAAAGATTCCGTTACATTGATACAAAAACACTTTCTTTGATTTTCTGATGATTATGGCCAGAATTTTAGAAAATAAATTTGAAATTATTGTATTGTCACGGGTCCTCTACAAGTATACAAAGTTTCAAGCCGATCCAATGTTTCTAAGTGGGTGAAAATCGCGTTGAAAGATTCCGTTACATTGATACAAAAACACTTTTTTTTGATTTTCTGATGATTATGGCCAGGATTTTAGAAAATAAATATGAAATTATTGTATTGTCACCGGTCCTCTACAAGTACACAAAGTTTCAAGTCGATTCAATGATTTTAAGTGGGTGAAATTCGCGTTGAAAGATTCCGTTACATAGATAGATACAGGTCAAGCTAATATAAAGCGTGTAAAATAAATCCTGTGGTTTAACCGGGAATCGAACCCGTGACTCCATGAACTCTAGTCAGTCTGGTATTTGGTTTGCACACATGGCAACACTGTACGTCTAGGCACGCGCGTGTTCACGCAGTTGTCATAGAAACGTTTAATTAAAAGTACAGTAGCAGCTGTAATGAGAGAATTAGTATTCATCCGCGAGCACAGAACCAAGTTCACTCACTCACTACTTTCAACAAATCTCTTGTACTAGTATTTATACATTTTATTTATTTATATACAGAATTTTAATGTTTACACACATTTCTGTGCCTAAAGTTTTATTTTTCTTCTCCACTCGTCTCTATTCATCCAATCCGTGTCCTCCAGTCCTCTTGTTCTCATTCCAGTTCTTATTTTTTGCATCCACGAGTTTCGAGGTCTTCCTCTCCTTCTTCCAGGTGGACACCATTCCAATGTTTTCCTGGGCAACTTTTGTTCTTACATTCGTCGTACGTGCCCTTAGCAATTTAATTGCTTATCATCATCATCTGCATTCATGGATTAGGTCTATTGACCCGTTCCGACTTCAGGCCATCTCTTTATAGGTCTGCCCACATCACGGGTGATTTAGGTTTGTATTTTGTTATTTGTTTTGGATATCTGTCTTCATTCATTCTGTCTATGTGCTGCTTCCATTTTTGTCTATATGTATCTATTTTATCAGTTATTGCAAATATTTCAAGTTCCTGTCTTATTTCTGTGTTCTTGATTCTATCTTCCTTAGTGCACCCTTTAACAGATCTCAAAAATTTCATTTTTAATTGCTTATACCGTATATAATCTACTATTGAATAACCAATATTCATTTTTTCTTATTTAACTTACCTGAATATACTTTTGAATTTTAGGGTTGGAAGTACTCCATAATATGCCCTATTTGCTATATGTATGTTCTATTTCGTATTTCTTTAATTCGTAATATTGTTATTAGTAATCTATCTATCTATCTTTGGGTTTTTACAGCTGCTGCCGTCATCCCGTGCCAAACCTCCAAAGCCTACGGCCTTGGGGCATCTTCGATGCTTAAGCCCTCTAGCTTGCATTACTGTCTTCATGTTTTCCTTCCATGTTAACCTTGGTCTCCCTCTTTTCTTCTTTCTGTTCGGATGCCATTCATATAGTTGCCTTGGTCATCGCTCATCTTCCATTCTTAAGACATGTCCTAACCACTTTAATTCCTTCTCCTCAATTCTTTCAATTATGCTTTCTTCTGCTTCCATTATGTTTGTAATTTCCTTATTTGTGACATGTTCTAATTTAGAATTTCTGCCAATTCTCCGTAAATAATCTATTTCTAGAGCTATTAGTCTATTCTTGTAGTGCTTATTGGTTGTCCATATCTCACTTCCATACATTGCAACAGATTCCACCAATGTTTTACCAATATATTTTTTTTGTGTCTTTCCAAATATGCTTATCCCACCATATGGAATTTAACGATGATATTATTTTGCTACTCAATTCAATTCTATGTTTTATGTTCTCTTTGCCTATACCTTCAATGTTATCCATAATTATTCACAAATATTTAGTTTGTTTCACTTGCTTTATTTGGATTCCTTCTTCCAATATTAAATTTTCTCGTTCATTGCTATTTATTGCCAGATATTCTGTTTTTTTGTAAATTTACTGTGAGACCCCATGATTCATATGTGTTTTTCAACCTTTTTATCATTAATTCCATATCAAATTTTTCTTGCGCTAAAACCAGTTGATCATCGGCAAATTGTAATGTCAGCAAAACTCTGTTGCCTATTGGGATCCCCATACCTTTGCAGCTTTGTTTCCATTTCATTAATATGGATTCTACATAAATATTAAATAAAATTGGTGAAAGACTGCACCCTTGTTTCAATCCCTTTGTGGTTTTTATAGGATTAGACATTATATTTCCAATTTTAACATAAGCGGAGTTATCTTTACAGATTTGTTTAATAATTTCTATTAGTTTTCTATCAATCTTGTATTTCCCAAATACTTCCCATAATTTGTTCCTCGGAATTGAGTCATAAGCTTTCTCTAAATCTATCATTGTCAAATGGGTTTCTTCTCCAACTGCAGTCCGTTTTTCAATTAACTGTTGTATTGCAAATATATTGTCAACACATGACCTTCCTGGTCTGAATCCATTTTGATCTTCTCCTAATTTGTCTTTAATATCTTTTTGTAACTTTGTTTTTAATAACTTCGTAAATATTCTATATAATGTGTTATTTATACTTAGTCCTCTGTAGTTTTTGCATCTCTTCTATCGCCCTTCTTGTATATTGGTACAATGTAGCTTATTTTCCATTCATCGGGAATCTTCTGTATTATTAGTAATCATTTTGCCTAAATATGAAAAACTCTTTACTACTTGAAAAGTGTTTGTGCCTGTTGAGGAGATGGACCTTTTAGGTAACTTCTTACAATTTTATATCTTAATTGTGCGACTGTTACCTCAACGGAATTTTATTGACGTTGACAATTATCAACTGTTGATCTCTATTTAAATTTGTCCGTGATTGGTCCGTCACCGTGGCGTAGTCGATAGAGTCCCTACCTTCCACTCCGGCGACCCGGGTTCGATTCCCGGCGGGGTGGGGATTTAAAAAGTCTCCACTTTGGGTCAGGGTGTGTGTGCTGTCCCTAATGCTCAACTGAGTGCAGATTTCCTAATAAAAAATGTCCGTGATTGTGTCAAAAGTTTTGTTTTTGACTCATTAACCTTCAGACCAATTCTCTTGCTGCTTGGTTCTAGTCTACTAAATGTCTGTTTTAGATATTGTGTGTTTCTACCCATCATATTGACATGGTCGGTATATGCTGCTATCTGAATAGATTTATATATCAAAGTTCCTTCAGTATTTATCTTTAATTTCCTTATTACATGCTCAGTAATCGGCCGCGGTGGACTAGTGGTTATGCTCTTTGCCTCTGGTCCCGAGGGTCGCGGGTTCAAACCCGGCCGGGGTCGATGGATTTTTTTAGGATGGAAAAATCCAAGGAGCAAGTCCTCCGGGAGGGACTTTAAGCCGTGGGTCCCGAGTCTGAAGATTTTCAGGCTCGTAAAACATCCTTAACCCTGAATGAAAGGCCTCTAAGCAAAATTTACCGAATTTTCCCGTCCTAGTACTACCTTGGTTTCCTAGATGTCAGTATGAGGCGGAACGCTGACCACGTACCACTCAAAATGACATCTATACGAAAACAAGTGTAACTAAATTAGTATGGTTCAAATTCTTCCCTGTAGGGGAGTACTATGATGTGTGGCACCATAAGAAGAACCCTCCGAAAGACTCGAAGAGAAACTCAGCTCAGGTTTTATAAAATTATGGCTGTTCCTGTTCTTTTATATGGTAGTTACAAAAAATATATCTCACACATTGAAGCCACTGAAATGACATTTTTAAGATCTGTAAAAGGATGTACACGCATGGATAGATTACACAATGAATCAATAAGAAATGAACTGGAGATATTTTCAATACTCGATAAACTAGAAGAGCACAAATACCAATGGAAGGGATATTTAGACAGAATGGACAATACAAGTTTACCCAAAAAGATGAACACCTACAAACCACATGGAAAAAGATCTTTATAACGGCCAAGGAAACGATGGACTTGAGACCGGAACAGGTCGCATTGACCTAATCCTGGAAAGAAGAAGAAGAAGAAGTACTACCTTGATTTCCTAGATGTCAGTTTGAGGCGGAACGCTGACCACGGACCACTCAAATGACATCTATACAAGTGTAACTAAATTAGTATCGGTCAAATTCTTCCCTGTAGGGAGAGAGCGCCTAAATCTCTGTTAAGGGAAATTTGGACTTACAAGGAGAATGGGGTAATAGGAAGACATTATGGTAAACGGATGAGGACAGAGACAAAACTAAGATTACATAACATCACATCAAAAGCTGCTCTAAAATACGGAAGTGAAATTTGGATTTTAAATAAAAGAAACTCTCATAAACTTCAAGTAAGCCAAATGCGCTTCTTACGATCATTGTTAGGAGTTAATAGACTGGATCACCAAAGGAACACTATTATCAGAGGAAAACTTGGAGTAACAAGTTTAAATGAAGAAAGATACCAACAAGAATGGAAAAATCATCTGAAGAGAATGGCAAGAAATAGACTTCCAAAATTGGCATTCCAATATACCCCAACTGGACATAGGGACCAAGGAAGACCAAAACATCGGTGGAAAGATCAAGACCATCTTCGCTAGGTTTACCGTACAGGCCACATGGCCTAAAACGAATTTGTTCATGATGATGATGATGAAGAAGACATGCTGAGTAGTGGGCCAGCCCATCTCCTTGTTTCAGCCCCTTGTTGACTGTAAAAGGGTTTGTAATCTCTATTTTTATGTGAGTGACTGGATTTTCCATTGTACACAGGTAACAGTTGAGCAGCGACACAAGTGAGCACAAAGTAAGACCACCCGTAACAAATGCTTGCTAATAAAACATTTTACAATCGCATTTCAAATGAACTTCCGTCATCGAACAATAACTAAGTGCTATAGTACATTCAGAGAGAGTGTAGACTTCCAGAAAATGCATTCATATAATTTATATTGCAGAACAGAGTCATTGGGGGTGGAGCGATAGCTGGATTTGGAACTGGTTTTTATAGTCCGAAGGAGGACCCACTCCTCTATTCGAGATGTTAAGTTTTTCAGCGACAGCATATAATTATCATAAGTAATGCCGCGAGTGATTTCCAAATTATCGATAAATTCACGACTCACGAAGTGAGGAGTGAATTTATCTAGAGAATTTGGAAATCAAGAGTGGCATTTGTTAGGACTATTTAACGAATAAAATTAAGCTGTTTACTCACAAATCATTATTTAACTATAGTTATTTTAAAATATTTATATATTTAATGTAAACGGCGATGTTTGAAAACGAATGAGAAACGATAGGTACGCGGTAGCTTCCCGTTACTTTCCACACCGGTGAAGGATGATGATGATGATGATGATAATGATAAGGATGGTGATGATGGCCATATGATTTCGGGGACCGTTTGGGCCTTAAAGTTTTCCTGACATTTGTCTTACAGGTGAGGAAAAACCCCGATAAAAACCTCACTCAGAAAAACTGCCCCCACCGAGGATCGAACCCGGGCCCGCTGTGTGACAAGGCAGCACGCTACCTCGAGACCACAGCGGTGAACGAATTCTAATATATTTGAAAAATAGTTATTAACAGCAATGATGTGCACAAAGAAACTAAACGTAGACTTAATTCTGGAAATGCGTGATATTATGCATTACAGGGACTCTTCTCCTAACCTTTGTAAAAAAACGTTAAACTGAAAATATATAAAACTGTTTTTCTCCCAGTTATATTATATGGATGTGAAACATTTACTATAAAATAGACTAGAAAAGATTACGAGTATTTGAGAATAAAGATCTTAGGAACATTTTTGTACCAAAAAAAGATAAACAGACAGGTGAATGGAGAAGACTAAATAGCAGTGAACTACATGGTCTTTATAGCGAATGTATAACTAACTAACTAACTCACTGGCACTATCGAACCCGTAGGTTCATGGCCGCCCGGATGTAATATCTGGGTGGTCGATTCCTTCTATAATTATAAGGATTATTTTTAAAGTATAAATAATAATCAAAATAAGTAAGAGTTGTGTCAGGAGGTGAAGATCGTCTTGAAGTTCTAGTAGATATCTGTAAATTTATAGATTAGGAATCAACCCCAGGAATTCTTCGGAAATGTGGTTAGTAGATAGGATTAAACCTAACTATAAGAAGACACAGCGGAGCAGTAGTGAGAAACAAACAGACTTTAATACAAAAAAACGTGAGACAGGGTATCGGTAACACCGATGAAAAAAAACTGTCTAACTTACAATCATAAGTTTCATACATATATACCAGTTGAGTAATGACGTAGTTACAATGTATACGTGAGAATCAATTTGGTTGTATTGTACATGTAACCAGATTCTCCCTTTCTGAAAAGCATATTGAATGCGCTTAACCTATGACCTTTTAAAAGCTAAGTCATCATTAGGTAAGACTACCTATTGTGTAACAATCCCTTATACTGCATGACTTTTCCAAATAACTACAAAGGTAATACCTATTTAAATATTCATGACAGAATTCTTTAAAATCATTCTTCAGCATATTTTAACAAAAAGATCAATTAGGTCAATAATTGTGTTAATTTAGGACAGTCATACATTATAATGAATGTTCATATTATAAAATTATATATATATTATGATATACTTCAATATATATTATGATATACTTCAATATATATTACACTCTTCCCCCTATAGAAAGTTTTGAATTACATAATTCGAAACTTTACTAACGAAATGTTTTATTTTTATTTCTAGTTCTATGCGCAATACTATCTTTATCTTCTTCATCTTTTGGGGATACATTCTGTGGACAACTGGGGTCTCTAATTCTTTCTCCGATAAGCGGTGATGACTTGAGGGACACGACAGGTGAACTCTCATCATTACCTGTAGTTTTAGTGTATACTACACGATCATGCCCAGAGTAATTATGTATGTTAACACACAGCCTCTCGGTCGTCTCCTTCCAGCATTTTCTTGGAGTCCATTTATCCCATAACCAAAATATTAAAGTTCTGTAGCTCTTACAACAGCAAATGCAACAACAACAAGTCAAGGTTACGAATATGATCGTACCCATTACAGAACTCCATGTGGTTATATGTATATACCACTTCGAATAATCATTTTCTTCTTGCTGTTTTATTAACTTACCTAAATCATCGGCCTTCATACTGGCCATTCTCAAATCATCTACCGATGACATTAGGTTAGACATAGGCATGTCCAATTGTAATTTCTCGTAGTCGTTAGTTTTATCCATATCAAAGCAACAGTCGAAGTCAAGAGGTGCTGTCGGTATAAAATCTATGGTTAAGTTACTTACCAAATTACTCATGGCATGTAAGGTTACGTGGGCATTAAAAGCCTTGCAATTCTGTCCTAGCGATAATTTACCTTCCTTTTCAATATTGAGTTGTGTTGATTTGTCGCCACATAACACAGTCATACGATCTGGTTTTGGGGTGACAAATAACCATTCATTAGATAAATATAAGGGAATCCAGTAGGATTTGTTCAATGTGAAAATTCTAGTCTCGCAACTTTTTGGAACTTTAGTGGTGGATGGATGAAGAAGTGAAGCTTCACAATCAGCTTCAGGGGTGTACAAATAAATCGGTATATTTTCTTTACATACATAATGCAAAAGATTAGGACGAAAACATCCTGTTAGTTCATTAGTTGTCATTTTTCCGTAATGTTGTCTCAACGGGTCACTGAAAATATATTCTTTGTTTGCGCTTAGAAAAATGTAAATATTACCTTCCTTCTTGACAGGAAAAGGAAGTGTTTTATACAAGTGATACGGAGTAGGAGAGAGAAGGGGTATTTGTAATACATATACTAGATATTGTTTATAAGAATAGGTGTGAGGTGTAATTAAATTTTGAAGTTCTGAAAAAGAAAAATTAGGGTAGTCCAGACCAGTTGGTAGCGTTTGGGCTTTCATAACATTCTTAATTCTTTCCACCGTAATTAATTGAGGTTGAAGAGTTCCTTGCTCTGCGTGTACAAATGCGTCTATAAGAAGCTCAAAAGAATGCTGGCATTCTTCCACACCTCTAAGAGAAATCCTTATTTGTTCATTGGCTAAACTAATACCTTCTATTTCCTTCTGCAGTGCGTTAATCCTATTAGTGGTATAATTATTTAATTTTATTAAACCATTTTTTAAAATATTTTCATTCCGGTTCACCCTTGCTATAGTTAAGTTAACTGAATTAATGGTTGATTTAATCACTGTAATTTCATCCTTTAGAATATGCAAAAATTCTGCCTGTTCCTTCTCTAACTGTGAAATGTGCTTATTATATTCCTCTGCATCAGATTGAGTCAGAGTACCGAATAATATCTTAGCAATATCTCCCATAAAATTTAAAACGCCTCTCTTGCTTCTAGTATTCTGTTCATTAGGTGTTTTTAAATATTCTGTGACTAATTCTTTTAAATTTTCAACATACCTGACTTTTGGTTTTACAAAGTGATTTAAACTCCCACAATCTGTCAAATGATACCACTTTTCTCCCTTTATCTTATCACAATAATCAGTTATCAACCTTAAATGATTTTTTGTCTGTTTCCAAAGATCTCTAGTTGGTTCCAAGTTTATATAACTTACCACTTTCCATTGTATAGGGTAAAATTGTATAATTCCTATCTCGTCAAAGTACACACACGGTCTTCGAATCCAGAGCTTTTACTTCTTGAGCGTCTGTAAGCTTCCCCAACCAAAATGGTATTAACATTTGTAGCATTACCCATGTGTTATGAAGTTTCATTTTCTTTTCCCTGCAAAGGAAAATATGGCTTTAATCTATTTGAATGTACCGTCTCATATTTGCGTTTACCTAACTTTTGTATTATCACGTTGTGACCTTCAGTAGTCTTAACCTCATATGGGACCTTTCCATATTGGATCTAATTTATTCCTATTTTCTACTCTGAGAAGTACTAGATCATCCTTCTTGAATTCAACATAATTGCTTTTCACACGCGATCGTTGTAGTTCCTTAAACTTAATAAGCCTTTCTCTAGCTATCTCATGACAACTTTGCAATTTATTCCGTACATTTAGAATTAAATCGTCGTAATTATATAAAGGTTGTGATTTAGTTTGTAAAATTCCTGGGATATTACATTTTCTTCCATACAATAATTCATAAGGAGAGTATTTAGTAATACTATGGGGGGTAGTGTTGTACGTAAAACTGGCGAAAGGTAACCATTTGTCCCAATCGGCTCCTCTAGGATTGCAAAAACAACGTAAGTAGTTTACTAAGGTCTTATGAGTTCTTTCTAGAGCTCCATTACTTTCAGGGTGATAAGCAGTAGTGCTTAGTTTCTGAATCTTAAATAGTTTACATATTCTTTTAAATAAATCTGACATAAAATTTGTTCCTTGATCAGTTAATATGATATCAGGAATCCCATAAATTAAAATAACATTGTTTACGAAAGCTTCTGTCACTTCTTCAGCTGTTTGTGTCTTTAAGGGTATGACTATTAAATATTTACTTAAGTTATCTTGACAAGTTAATATATATTTATGACCTCTCTCGGTTAGCGGAAGTGGTCCCACTACATCTAAATAAATTTTTATCCAAGGTTCCTTTTGTGTGTCCGTGACCTCTAAAGGTTGTTTTACTTTCTGCTTCTCGTCTTTATTAAATTGACAAATCTTACAAGTTTTAATGTAATTGGTTACGTCTTTCTCTACTCCCGGCCAAGTTATGTATAATTTAATTCGATCGGTAGTTTATATTGATTCCAAGATGTCCTCCAATTGGACAGCTGTGAAATTCCTTGATTATTTCCTTCTTACGATCCTCAGTTAAGTGCGTATTATCCAAGGTGCAACATTCTACAGGGTGTCTACTCAAACTATCTGCGTTTACGTGTCTTTTACCTGCCCTATAATGAATTTCGAATTCAAATTCTGAAAGTTGAAGTTTCCAACGTATTAATCTCGAACTAGGGTCTTTCACTTTAAATAGCCAGACCAATCCTTTGTGATCTGTCACTACTTGAAATTTACGTCCTAGTAAATAAGGTCTAAAATGTCTGCATGCCCATACTATTGCTAATAGTTCCTTTTCTACAGTGCTGTAATGCGATTCGGCTTGATTTAAAGTCCTGCTAGCGTAAGCAATGGGTTTATCATCTCCTAACGTTCCTTGACTAAGAATTGCGCCTAAAGCGTATCCACTCGCGTCTGTCGTTACTATAAAGGTTTGTGTGAAATCTGGATACTGTAACAACGGAGCTGTCGTTAATTTATCTTTCAATTTATTGAAGCTATTCTGTTCCGTATCTTCCCACTTCCATTTTTTATCTTTCTTTAACAATTCAGTCAGAGGTTTTGCAATCGCACTAAATTCTTCTATAAATTTTCTGTAATATCCTGCCAAACCTAAGAATGATTTTATGTCTTTAGGTGTCTTTGGAGTTGGAAATTCGGTAACTGCCTGTATCTTATTCGGATCGGGTTTGACACCTTGAGCGGTAACCACGTGTCCTAGATATTTTAATTCTTCTCTCAAAAATTCACATTTATCAGGTTCGATTTTTAAATTGTGTTTCCGTAACTGATTAAACACTTCCCGTAATTTTTTATTATGTTCTTCTAAGGTTTCGCCCATTACTAATATATCGTCCATGTACACAAAGCATCTATTGCCTATTGAGTCTTGGAGTACCGAGTTCATCATCCTTTGGAATGTAGCTGGTCCCGACCTAACTCCAAAAGGCATTTTCTTGTACTCGAAATGTCCGTTAGGGGTGCTAAAAGCGGTTTTTACATTGGTCTTCCTCAGCGATCGGCACCTGAAGGTATCCACTTGCGCAATCTACTGCTGAAAAATATCTAGCCTTTCCTATTTTGTCTAATATATCTTGTATATTAGGAAGAGGATAGCTGTCTCCTACGGTTACTTCGTTTAACTTTCTAAAATCTATACAAATTCGCCACTTTTTCTTTCCAGAAGCATCTTCCTTTTTAGGTATTACTATTAGTGGAAAATTCCATTCGCTCTTACTATGTGCGATAATACCGTCTTCTAACATTTGTGTAACTTGTTTGTCAATCTCCTCTTGATGAGCCTCTGCTAACCTATAATTCTTCAAAGTTATAGCTCTTCCTTTAGGAATTGAAGGTGTGGGTATGGAATGTGTAGCAGCTGTTGTGCTTGTTAGTCTATCTCCCGGAAGCTTAAATATGTCCGCGTATTCTGTGCAAATGTTTCGTATACTATGGGCTCCTTCTTTCACGTGTTCAAGTCTCAGATTTTTATTTAATAAATCTAATCTTTGAGGTACGAAATTTTCAACTGATACTTCCTGTTCCTTACTTTATTTGAGTGGGCGGTTTTAACTAGTTCTGGTATTTTCTTTATTATCTGTGCGTCAGCTGTTAAATTAATTACTAGGCATGTGAATGTCTTATCACATTTTGTTATCCCGTTAGCGCAAATTAGCCCTGGCTGTAAAATTTGCCGTTCTATGAATCTGTTCCCTCTTTCGGTTCGTAGGAAATTCCATTAAATTTTCACTATACGGAGGAATAATCATCTTTTTATTTAACATATAACCTTGTTCCATGAGCCAGTCTTGGCCTAAAATTATATCTAAATCTCTGGGTAATTTATCTACTATATGACAATTAACAACTGTATGATTTTCACAATTATTCAATACTAATTGAGTTATCCCATTTACTTTTATAGAGTTCCCACTAATACCTTGTATTTTCATATTACAGTTATCCTTTATAACGTTTCTCTTTAGTGATGTTTCTTTAACTAATGATATTTGTGCACCAGTATCTATCAATACTAAACCTAGGCCATTTTTTAATTTGTTCACTTAGGATATACATCTCCCAGGGTCTCGGTTCATAACCAGAGGCGTCCCACTGATTAATAGCATTAAGAGTCCCTACTTCGATCTCACAACACGCTGTCTCCATTGAGGTAGGTTTGGTGTCCCTTGGATTTTTCCTTAAATCCACTATCCCAAGTTCTATCCCTTGTGGACGACTCGTAGCGTTTCCCTCTATTATTCCACTGTGTCGAGCCTACAATCTCCTGGCGTTTCTCTCTATTATTCCACTGTTTCGAGCCTACAGTCTCTTGGCGTTTCTCTCTATTATTCCACTGTTTCGAGCCTACAGTCTCTTGGCGTTTCTCTCTATTATTCCACTGTTTCGAGCCTACAGTCTCTTGGCGTTTCTCTCTATTATTCCACTGTTTCGAGCCTACAGTCTCTTGGCGTTTCTCTCTATTATTCCACTGTTTCGAGCCTACAGTCTCTTGGCGTTCCCCAACCACGCTAGGCCCACAGTCACAGAACCCATTTATTGGCGTTCTAGTCAACTTATGCAGTTCGCCTTGCGACACTGCCCAACAAACACTGTCATCTGGGGATTCATTTGCGTCACTAACTATTTTAGCGGCTTTATCTATCCTATCCTTAAACTTCTGATCAACTAGTTCAGGTAATTCCCCTTCCATATTTACCCTAGTATGATCCCTCAGGCACTCCATGAGTCCTGGCGCGCAGTCAGACGGGAGGATTACCTGCGACTGCTCAGGTAACCCGAATTCTCGTTTCCCTGGCGGCCTCCCAGAGCTGCTCTGTCCCGTCCTCCATGCCTACGGGGTTGCGGTCTCTTACCACATTCTCTACTAATGTGCCCTATCTCATTACAATTATAACACCTTATTTCTTTGTGGCCAGGTTAACCTCTCTCTTTATCTCTGATCCGTACGGTCTTCTAAATTCCCTTTTTACTGCCCCTGTGATTGGATGTCCTTGTCCATTTTGATTACCCCTAAATCTCGTGGACTTTACCTCGCTTTCTTCCTGTAATGCGGTTTCGATTAGTTGCGCTAATGATTCTTCTTCACCCTTAGCCTTTACTATATACTTAATCTTATCGTCCTTTAACCCTGCTACGAAAGTACCTTTTAAAAATTCTCCTATCAGCTGTAGGCCTCCTTCTACATATCTCGAATTATCGCGTCTTTCTAACCTCTCCAATCTATTTCTGACTTCTCTTCTTAAATCCATGGCTATTCCATCTAATCTTGAACCCCACTGTGCAACTGTTTCATTTGTACTTTGTTTTGAATTAAAGAGTATTCCTGCATAATATTCTAGCGTTCTCCTTACAGAAAAGTTCTCCTCCAATATTGCTTTAACTTGAATCCAAGTTTCTCTCTCTGTCCTAGCTAAAAGTCTATCTTTAGCGTCTCCTGAAATTTTGGATTCTATAAATCTTAACAATAAGGGTTGTTTGGTTGGATGGACTACCTGAACCGCAGCTTCTACTCCTTCTATAAATTCTCTTAAATGTTTGGGGTTTCCATCGAATGTTCGGGGTATCAACTTAACTGCTTGAACTACAGGGATATAGCTTTCCTCGCTAATATCAATATCGCCCTCGCTAGCCATAATGGAATTGGACTCACCTAAAGAAAGATGTAGGGTGGTCTGAGATGCACAGTTCAGAGTCGTAGTGATGGCCTTTCAGCTCCCCTCAGGGTGCGACTCCTCTCGCGGTGCAGGCTGCCAACGGCTGAACACCAAGGACGTCCCTCGAGCGCGTCGGTGGCTGCTGGTGTTGGCCTCAGGACCACTGTCTGCTTTCCTCTGGTGCGTTTACGGGTACCACGGCGCCTGTGGATTACTCTGGAGCGTTGATCCCTCGAGATAGGCTCTGAATTATCTGGGACTAATTGAAGAGTCTCTCCAGCTCGTTCGCACCTTCGGATGTCTCACTGCTCGCTGGTTTTCCAATCCCGATGCGCTGCCACCATGTAATATCTGGGTGGTCGATTCCTTCTATAATTATAAGGATTATTTTTAATTAATAAATAATAATCAAAATAAGTAAGAGTTGTGTCAGGAGGTGAAGATCGTCTTGAAGTTCTAGTAGATATCTGTAAATTTATAGATTAGGAATCAACCCCAGGAATTCTTCGGAAATGTGGTTAGTAGATAGGATTAAACCTAACTATAAGAAGACACAGCGGAGCAGTAGTGAGAAACAAACAGACTTTAATACAAAAAAACGTGAGACAGGGTATCGGTAACACCGATGAAAAAAAACTGTCTAACTTACAATCATAAGTTTCATACATATATACCAGTTGAGTAATGACGTAGTTACAATGTATACGTGAGAATCAATTTGGTTGTATTGTACATGTAACCAGATTCTCCCTTTCTGAAAAGCATATTGAATGCGCTTAACCTATGACCTTTTAAAAGCTAAGTCATCATTAGGTAAGACTACCTATTGTGTAACAATCCCTTATACTGCATGACTTTTCCAAATAACTACAAAGGTAATACCTATTTAAATATTCATGACAGAATTCTTTAAAATCATTCTTCAGCATATTTTAACAAAAAGATCAATTAGGTCAATAATTGTGTTAATTTAGGACAGTCATACATTATAATGAATGTTCATATTATAAAATATATATATATTATGATATACTTCAATATATATTATGATATACTTCAATATATATTACACGGACATAAGCTCTCCATATCCAGTTGAACCCATGTCCGCATTTCTTGACGGTTGTATTTTTACAGTGAAAGATCGTCACTCTTTCGACCAAGGTACTTTTTTTGTCTGGCTTATCACCTTCGACCAGTCCGGCATGGGTAACCCTATCGGCAGCAATGCAACCGCCGGCATAGCTCTCGGGATCATTTAAGCACGCAAGCCACTCCACCACGACAAGGTAAAGATACCGTGGAGGGATCGATGAAGGTATGTCAACTTTTTTCAAAAATATATTCCAGAGAACAAGAATAGGGGAATTTATTGTGAAGTGTAGTGTAATATATATTGAAGTATATCATAATATATATTGAAGTATATCATAATATATATATATTTTATAATATGAACATTCATTATAATGTATGACTGTCCTAAATTAACACAATTATTGACCTAATTGATCTTTTTGTTAAAATATGCTGAAGAATGATTTTAAAGAATTCTGTCATGAATATTTAAATAGGTATTACCTTTGTAGTTATTTGGAAAAGTCATGCAGTATAAGGGATTGTTACACAATAGGTAGCCTTACCTAATGATGACTTAGCTTTTAAAAGGTCATAGGTTAAGCGCATTCAATATGCTTTTCAGAAAGGGAGAATCTGGTTACATGTACAATACAACCAAACTGATTCTCACGTATACATTGTAACTACGTCATTACTCAACTGGTATATATGTATGAAACTTATGATTGTAAGTTAGACAGTTTTTTTTCATCGGTGTTACCGATACCCTGTCTCACGTTTTTTTGTATTAAAGTCTGTTTGTTTCTCACTACTGCTCCGCTGTGTCTTCTTATAGTTAGGTTTAACCCTATCTACTAACCACATTTCCGAAGAATTCCTGGGGTTGATTCCTAATCTATAAATTTACAGATATCTACTAGAACTTCAAGACGATCTTCACCTCCTGACACAACTCTTACTTATTTTGATTATTATTTATACTTTAAAAATAATCCTTATAATTATAGAAGGAATCGACCACCCAGATATTACATGGTGGCAGCGCATCGGGATTGGAAAACCAGCGAGCAGTGAGACATCCGAAGGTGCGAACGAGCTGGAGAGACTCTTCAATTAGTCCCAGATAATTCAGAGCCTATCTCGAGGGATCAACGCTCCAGAGTAATCCACAGGCGCCGTGGTACCCGTAAACGCACCAGAGGAAAGCAGACAGTGGTCCTGAGGCCAACACCAGCAGCCACCGACGCGCTCGAGGGACGTCCTTGGTGTTCAGCCGTTGGCAGCCTGCACCGCGAGAGGAGTCGCACCCTGAGGGGAGCTGAAAGGCCATCACTACGACTCTGAACTGTGCATCTCAGACCACCCTACATCTTTCTTTAGGTGAGTCCAATTCCATTATGGCTAGCGAGGGCGATATTGATATTAGCGAGGAAAGCTATATCCCTGTAGTTCAAGCAGTTAAGTTGATACCCCCGACATTCGATGGAAACCCCAAACATTTAAGAGAATTTATAGAAGGAGTAGAAGCTGCGGTTCAGGTAGTCCATCCAACCAAACAACCCTTATTGTTAAGATTTATAGAATCCAAAATTTCAGGAGACGCTAAAGATAGACTTTTAGCTAGGACAGAGAGAGAAACTTGGATTCAAGTTAAAGCAATATTGGAGGAGAACTTTTCTGTAAGGAGAACGCTAGAATATTATGCAGGAATACTCTTTAATTCAAAACAAAGTACAAATGAAACAGTTGCACAGTGGGGTTCAAGATTAGATGGAATAGCCATGGATTTAAGAAGAGAAGTCAGAAATAGATTGGAGAGGTTAGAAAGACGCGATAATTCGAGATATGTAGAAGGAGGCCTACAGCTGATAGGAGAATTTTTAAAAGGTACTTTCGTAGCAGGGTTAAAGGACGATAAGATTAAGTATATAGTAAAGGCTAAGGGTGAAGAAGAATCATTAGCGCAACTAATCGAAACCGCATTACAGGAAGAAAGCGAGGTAAAGTCCACGAGATTTAGGGGTAATCAAAATGGACAAGGACATCCAATCACAGGGGCAGTAAAAAGGGAATTTAGAAGACCGTACGGATCAGAGATAAAGAGAGAGGTTAACCTGGCCACAAAAGAAATAAGGTGTTATAATTGTAATGAGATAGGGCACATTAGTAGAGAATGTGGTAAGAGACCGCAACCCCGTAGGCATGGAGGACGGGACAGAGCAGCTCTGGGAGGCCGCCAGGGAAACGAGAATTCGGGTTACCTGAGCAGTCGCAGGTAATCCTCCCGTCTGACTGCGCGCCAGGACTCATGGAGTGCCTGAGGGATCATACTAGGGTAAATATGGAAGGGGAATTACCTGAACTAGTTGATCAGAAGTTTAAGGATAGGATAGATAAAGCCGCTAAAATAGTTAGTGACGCAAACGAATCCCCAGATGACAGTGTTTGTTGGGCAGTGTCGCAAGGCGAACTGCATAAGTTGACTAGAACGCCGATAAATGGGTTCTGTGACTGTGGGCCTAGCGTGGTTGGGAACGCCAAGAGACTGTAGGCTCGAAACAGTGGAATAATAGAGAGAAACGCCAAGAGACTGTAGGCTCGAAACAGTGGAATAATAGAGAGAAACGCCAAGAGACTGTAGGCTCGAAACAGTGGAATAATAGAGAGAAACGCCAAGAGATTGTAGGCTCGAAACAGTGGAATAATAGAGGGAAACGCTACGAGTCGTCCACAAGGGATAGAACTTGGGATAGTGGATTTAAGGAAAAATCCAAGGACACCAAACCTACCTCAATGGAGACAGCGTGTTGTGAGATCGAAGTAGGAACTCTTAATGCTATTAATCAGTGGGACGCCTCTGGTTATGAACCGAGACCCTGGGAGATGTATATCCTAAGTGAACAATTAAAAAATGGCCTAGGTTTAGTATTGATAGATACTGGTGCACAAATATCATTAGTTAAAGAAACATCACTAAAGAGAAACGTTATAAAGGATAACTGTAATATGAAAATACAAGGTATTAGTGGGAACTCTATAAAAGTAATGGGATAACTCAATTAGTATTGAATAATTGTGAAAATCATACAGTTGTTAATTGTCATATAGTAGATAAATTACCCAGAGATTTAGATATAATTTTAGGCCAAGACTGGCTCATGGAACAAGGTTATATGTTAAATAAAAAGATGATTATTCCTCCGTATAGTGAAAATTTAATGGAATTTCCTACGAACGAAAGAGGGAACAGATTCATAGAACGGCAAATTTTACAGCCAGGGCTAATTTGCGCTAACGGGATAACAAAATGTGATAAGACATTCACATGCCTAGTAATTAATTTAACAGCTGACGCACAGATAATAAAGAAAATACCAGAACTAGTTAAACCGCCCACTCAAATAAGTAAGGAACAGGAAGTATCAGTTGAAAATTTCGTACCTCAAAGATTAGATTTATTAAATAAAATCTGAGACTTGAACACGTGAAAGAAGGAGCCCATAGTATACGAAACATTTGCACAGAATACGCGGACATATTTAAGCTTCCGGGAGATAGACTAACAAGCACAACAGCTGCTACACATTCCATACCCACACCTTCAATTCCTAAAGGAAGAGCTATAACTTTGAAGAATTATAGGTTAGCAGAGGCTCATCAAGAGGAGATTACAAACAAGTTACACAAATGTTAGAAGACGGTATTATCGCACATAGTAAGAGCGAATGGAATTTTCCACTAATAGTAATACCTAAAAAGGAAGATGCTTCTGGAAAGAAAAAGTGGCGAATTTGTATAGATTTTAGAAAGTTAAACGAAGTAACCGTAGGAGACAGCTATCCTCTTCTAATATACAAGATATATTAGACAAAATAGGAAAGGCTAGATATTTTTCAGCAGTAGATTGCGCAAGTGGATACCTTCAGGTGCCGATCGCTGAGGAAGACCAATGTAAAACCGCTTTTAGCACCCCTAACGGACATTTCGAGTACAAGAAAATGCCTTTTGGAGTTAGGTCGGGACCAGCTACATTCCAAAGGATGATGAACTCGGTACTCCAAGACTCAATAGGCAATAGATGCTTTGTGTACATGGACGATATATTAGTGATGGGCGAAACCTTAGAAGAACATAATAAAAAATTACGGGAAGTGTTTAATCAGTTACGGAAACACAATTTAAAAATCGAACCTGATAAATGTGAATTTTTGAGAGAAGAATTAAAATATCTAGGACACGTGGTTACCGCTCAAGGTGTCAACCCGATCCGAATAAGATACAGGCAGTTACCGAATTTCCCAACTCCAAAGACACCTAAAGACATAAAATCATTCTTAGGTTTGGCAGGATATTACAGAAAATTTATAGAAGAATTTAGTGCGATTGCAAAACCTCTGACTGAATTGTTAAAGAAAGATAAAAAATGGAAGTGGGAAGATACGGAACAGAATAGCTTCAATAAATTGAAGAAGATAAATTAACGACAGCTCCGTTGTTACAGTATCCAGATTTCACACAAACCTTTATAGTACGACAGACGCGAGTGGATACGCTTTAGGCGCAATTCTTAGTCAAGGAACGTTAGGAGATGATAAACCCATTGCTTACGCTAGCAGGACTTTAAATCAAGCCGAATCGCATTACAGCACTGTAGAAAAGGAACTATTAGCAATAGTATGGGCATGCAGACATTTTAGACCTTATTTACTAGGACGTAAATTTCAAGTAGTGACAGATCACAAAGGATTGGTCTGGCTATTTAAAGTGAAAGACCCTAGTTCGAGATTAATACGTTGGAAACTTCAACTTTCAGAATTTGAATTCGAAATTCATTATAGGGCAGGTAAAAGACACGTAAACGCAGATAGTTTGAGTAGACACCCTGTAGAATGTTGCACCTTGGATAATACGCACTTAACTGAGGATCGTAAGAAGGAAATAATCAAGGAATTTCACAGCTGTCCAATTGGAGGACATCTTGGAATCAATAAAACTACCGATCGAATTAAATTATACATAACTTGGCCGGGAGTAGAGAAGACGTAACCAATTACATTAAAACTGTAAGATTTGTCAATTTAATAAAGACGAGAAGCAGAAAGTAAAACAACCTTTAGAGGTCACGGACACACAAAAGGAACCTTGGATAAAAATTTATTTAGATGTAGTGGGACCACTTCCGCTAACCGAGAGAGGTCATAAATATATATTAACTTGTCAAGATAACTTAAGTAAATATTTAATAGTCATACCCTTAAAGACACAAACAGCTGAAGAAGTGACAGAAGCTTTCGTAAACAATGTTATTTTAATTTATGGGATTCCTGATATCATATTAACTGATCAAGGAACAAATTTTATGTCAGATTTATTTAAAAGAATATGTAAACTATTTAAGATTCAGAAACTAAGCACTACTGCTTATCACCCTGAAAGTAATGGAGCTCTAGAAAGAACTCATAAGACCTTAGTAAACTACTTACGTTGTTTTTGCAATCCTAGAGGAGCCGATTGGGACAAATGGTTACCTTTCGCCAGTTTTACGTACAACACTACCCCCCATAGTATTACTAAATACTCTCCTTATGAATTATTGTATGGAAGAAAATGTAATATCCCAGGAATTTTACAAACTAAATCACAACCTTTATATAATTACGACGATTTAATTCTAAATGTACGGAATAAATTGCAAAGTTGTCATGAGATAGCTAGAGAAAGGCTTATTAAGTTTAAGGAACTACAACGATCGCGTGTGAAAAGCAATTATGTTGAATTCAAGAAGGATGATCTAGTACTTCTCAGAGTAGAAAATAGGAATAAATTAGATCCAATATGGAAAGGTCCATATGAGGTTAAGACTACTGAAGGTCACAACGTGATAATACAAAAGTTAGGTAAACGCAAATATGAGACGGTACATTCAAATAGATTAAAGCCATATTTTCCTTTGCAGGGAAAAGAAAATGAAACTTCATAACACATGGGTAATGCTACAAATGTTAATACCATTTTGGTTGGGGAAGCTTACAGACGCTCAAGAAGTAAAAGCTCTGGATTCGAAGACCGGTGTGTACTTTGACGAGATAGGAATTATACAATTTTACCCTATACAATGGAAAGTGGTAAGTTATATAAACTTGGAACCAACTAGAGATCTTTGGAAACAGACAAAAAATCATTTACGGTTGATAACTGATTATTGTGATAAGATAAAGGGAGAAAAGTGGTATCATTTGACAGATTGTGGGAGTTTAAATCACTTTGTAAAACCAAAAGTCAGGTATGTTGAAAATTTAAAAGAATTAGTCACAGAATATTTAAAAACACCTAATGAACAGAATACTAGAAGCAAGAGAGGCGTTTTAAATTTTATGGGAGATATTGCTAAGATATTATTCGGTACTCTGACTCAATCTGATGCAGAGGAATATAATAAGCACATTTCACAGTTAGAGAAGGAACAGGCAGAATTTTTGCATATTCTAAAGGATGAAATTACAGTGATTAAATCAACCATTAATTCAGTTAACTTAACTATAGCAAGGGTGAACCGGAATGAAATATTTTAAAAAATGGTTTAATAAAATTAAATAATTATACCACTAACAGGATTAACGCACTGCAGAAGGAAATAGAAGGTATTAGTTTAGCCAATGAACAAATAAGGATTTCTCTTAGAGGTGTGGAAGAATGCCAGCATTCTTTTGAGCTTCTTATAGACGCATTTGTACACGCAGAGCAAGGAACTCTTCAACCTCAATTAATTACGGTGGAAAGAATTAAGAATGTTATGAAAGCCCAAACGCTACCAACTGGTCTGGACTACCCTAATTTTTCTTTTTCAGAACTTCAAAATTTAATTACACCTCACACCTATTCTTATAAACAATATCTAGTATATGTATTACAAATACCCCTTCTCTCTCCTACTCCGTATCACTTGTATAAAACACTTCCTTTTCCTGTCAAGAAGGAAGGTAATATTTACATTTTTCTAAGCGCAAACAAAGAATATATTTTCAGTGACCCGTTGAGACAACATTACGGAAAAATGACAACTAATGAACTAACAGGATGTTTTCGTCCTAATCTTTTGCATTATGTATGTAAAGAAAATATACCGATTTATTTGCACACCCCTGAAGCTGATTGTGAAGCTTCACTTCTTCATCCATCCACCACTAAAGTTCCAAAAAGTTGCGAGACTAGAATTTTCACATTGAACAAATCCTACTGGATTCCCTTATATTTATCTAATGAATGGTTATTTGTCACCCCAAAACCAGATCGTATGACTGTGTTATGTGGCGACAAATCAACACAACTCAATATTGAAAAGGAAGGTAAATTATCGCTAGGACAGAATTGCAAGGCTTTTAATGCCCACGTAACCTTACATGCCATGAGTAATTTGGTAAGTAACTTAACCATAGATTTTATACCGACAGCACCTCTTGACTTCGACTGTTGCTTTGATATGGATAAAACTAACGACTACGAGAAATTACAATTGGACATGCCTATGTCTAACCTAATGTCATCGGTAGATGATTTGAGAATGGCAGTATGAAGGCCGATGATTTAGGTAAGTTAATAAAACAGCAAGAAGAAAATGATTATTCGAAGTGGTATATACATATAACCACATGGAGTTCTGTAATGGGTACGATCATATTCGTAACCTTGACTTGTTGTTGTTGCATTTGCTGTTGTAAGAGCTACAGAACTTTAATATTTGGTTATGGGATAAATGGACTCCAAGAAAATGCTGGAAGGAGACGACCGAGAGGCTGTGTGTTAACATACATAATTACTCTGGGCATGATCGTGTAGTATACGCTAAAACTACAGGTAATGATGAGAGTTCACCTGTCGTGTCCCTCAAGTCATCACCGCTTATCGGAGAAAGAATTAGAGACCCCAGTTGTCCACAGAATGTATCCCCAAAAGATGAAGAAGATAAAGATAGTATTGCGCATAGAACTAGAAATAAAAATAAAACATTTCGTTAGTAAAGTTTCGAATTATGTAATTCAAAACTTTCTATAGGGGGAAGAGTGTAATATATATTGAAGTATATCATAATATATATTGAAGTATATCATAATATATATATATTTTATAATATGAACATTCATTATAATGTATGACTGTCCTAAATTAACACAATTATTGACCTAATTGATCTTTTTGTTAAAATATGCTGAAGAATGATTTTAAAGAATTCTGTCATGAATATTTAAATAGGTATTACCTTTGTAGTTATTTGGAAAAGTCATGCAGTATAAGGGATTGTTACACAATAGGTAGTCTTACCTAATGATGACTTAGCTTTTAAAAGGTCATAGGTTAAGCGCATTCAATATGCTTTTCAGAAAGGGAGAATCTGGTTACATGTACAATACAACCAAATTGATTCTCACGTATACATTGTAACTACGTCATTACTCAACTGGTATATATGTATGAAACTTATGATTGTAAGTTAGACAGTTTTTTTTCATCGGTGTTACCGATACCCTGTCTCACGTTTTTTTGTATTAAAGTCTGTTTGTTTCTCACTACTGCTCCGCTGTGTCTTCTTATAGTTAGGTTTAATCCTATCTACTAACCACATTTCCGAAGAATTCCTGGGGTTGATTCCTAATCTATAAATTTACAGATATCTACTAGAACTTCAAGACGATCTTCACCTCCTGACACAACTCTTACTTATTTTGATTATTATTTATACTTTAAAAATAATCCTTATAATTATAGAAGGAATCGACCACCCAGATATTACAGTAGAAACAGACGCATGTATTAAGAATATTAAGAATTGGTTTGTTGGGCGATGCACCCCTGGTGAGTGTGTGTTTACATAGTGTGTGTAGGGGGTAGAGTGCAGGAACACATCTCTCTGTAAGCATCACGTGACATTCAACAGCTACATGTGTTACTGAGCAGACCTTCTTCCCAATTATTTGTGTTACGTCAGAAAACACGCTTTCCAAGGCTGTACAATTAACTATTTTTGTAGCATTGCATTACTACTGTCCACCGCTGTGGTCTCGAGGTAGCGCGCTGCCTTGTCACGCAGCGGACCCGGGTTCGATCCCGCTCGGGGAAGTTTTTCTGGGTGAGGTTTTTATCGTGGTTTCTCCTCACCTGTAAGACAAATGTCAGGAAAACTTTAAGACCCAAACGGTCCACGAAATCATATCGTCATCATCATCCTTATCATTATCATCATCCTTCACCGGTGTGGAAAGCAACGGGAAGCTACCACACCTGCACCCTTATTCCTTAGTAAAGTTGCAAGCATAGCATGAAAATGCTATGATTGCAGTGAAGGACCTACTCTCGGGCAGAATTACTGTGGATGGATGGACATTGCTACTTGGTAATTATGTATTAGTCTTTATAATGCATGATTTAATAAGAAATACATTATATAATGGAAATGGGCAGTTAATGATAAATGAGGGAAATTTTGAAGAATTCAAATCCTAGTAACAATAATTACAAATAGGAATGAGATGCACAAAGAAATTAATCATAGGCTCAATTCTGTATATACATGCTATTGTGTATTACAGAGAGTCTTGTCGTCCGAGCTCCTTTCAAAAAAACATTAAACTGAAAATATATAAAACTGTTATTCTTCCAGTTATATGTACATAAATAAAAAGGTAAACCTTGGTTTGTTGAAAATCTTAAATCTTTAACAGTTCTTCACCGATTGCTATGAAAGTTGGCCACATATATGTCTTTTTTAATGGAGAAGGTTTTTTATGCTATCTATTATGATCTTAAATCATTAGGTGTAGGAGTTGACCTGAAACGAAAATTTAAAATCGCTCAAACGGTCGTAATTTTCGATGTTTGCCAACGAAATTGTTTATATAGTATTAAAATATAACGAGGAAGGTATTATAAAAAAAAACAGCGAAATCCGGCCATTAAAAGCCACGGTTTACCTGAAATTCATAATTAAAAATGGTCTCTAGCAGCCGCCAAGTTTGGTTCGTCGTAATGTATACTATATAACTTAATTTACCCTTATTATTTAATTTATTTAGGCGTAGGAGTTCACGCCGCGTTCTATAGGACTATATTAAAATGAGTGTGAATTTGTCTCTTTGTCTTGTAAGTTCTCGGAAACTACTTTACCGATTTCAATGGGTTTTTCCATCATTTAGAACAGTTTTCTGGAACAATGACCGGACATAACATATATAATATTAGGGCCGGAGCTAAAAAAAGAAATCGGTGCACTAAAAGTGGCATTTTGTACGCTTAAATGGCTCAAGCTGTCTAAACCATAACAAAGGCATCAAATTAATGTCCACGGAATTGAATATCTCAAAAAATTCTACAGAAAAGTTCGGGACATCATACAGTATGTCTATGTTTTACGGATAACTCGCAATAACCATTTTTGTCTTTCAGTTCATTGATTTCAAGAAGGTCGAGATGAATAGATTCCCGGGCTACGCCGGATAAAAATTACTGGGTATCTAAAAAACTTTTTCATTTTCCTTTCATATGATAGACCTAGTGGTCTGTTAGGGTCTCAGTTTGATGTCCCTACCTTCCACTCCGGCGACCCGGGTTCGATCCCCGGCGGGGTAGGGGATTTTAAATCTCCACCTTGGGTCTGGGTGTGTGTCCTGTCTTGTGTTTGTATGTGTGAATAAGATAAAAAAGGTTAACAAAGGTAAAACAAAAAGGAAGAACAGTGTAAACGGAAGAAAACGAGAAAAAAAAGTCTAACGTTTGAAGGATCTGCCTAAAGATCTCTTGCCTGGTGGCTGGTAATTCAAGATTTGACGTGGTATTTTTGTTCTGCTCATTCTTATTACGTGAGATTTCCAGTTGTTTCTGTATTTTGGTACATATTCCATGACTTTTCTACTTGTTCCATGATATCTTAAAATAATTACGATATACATTTATAATTATTTTCTTCTTACTTATTCGACTAAACATAGAAACACATTTAATTTATTTAGGGGTAGCAGTGTACGCTTATTAACTAGTATAAAATAAATATTTTTGATTTTTGAATGCATAAAAGCGGTACCTTACTGAAGTTGATGCTAAAATAATTTAATTATGAGGTTCTGAGGCTCAGGAGGAGCCTCGTGACGACCTTGACGGATCCGGTTTCACATCTCTTGAAGTAATTAATTTGGCGCGTTTAAAATACTTGTTTATTTTAGAGGTGTTACGCCTGCAAATTATACCTCAGTACAAGGCACGACCCCTGCAGGCCAGTTTACCATTACATGATGGTACACTTAATGACAGTATTACTTATTTGTTTGTAATAAAACTCTACTGAGTAACACTAAGAAATTGAGGCTGGAAGTAAACATCAATAAAACTAAACATATGTTCACACATGGAAATACATTATATAATGGAAATGTACAGTTAATGACAAATGAGGGAAATTTTGAAGAAGTGGCTGAATTCAAATACCTTACTTACTTACTCACTGGCACTATCGAACCCGTAGGTTCATGACTGCGCGGACATAAGCTCTCCATACATCCCTATCCTGAGCTAATGCTTTCCAATCATTCCCTGTATAATCTACTTTTCTCAAATCATAGTTAATGTTATTCTCCCACCTCTTTCTTGGTCTACCAACTGGGCGTTTTCCTTCTGGTTTTCCTACAAGAAGCTTCCGTGCACGTCTTTCATTCCCCGTTCGTGCCACATGTCCTGCCCATCGCAGTCTATGAGACATAACTGTTTTTATTATATCTGGCTTCCTATAAATAACATATAGTTCACTGTTATGTAGTCTTCTCCATTCACCTGTCTGTTCATCTCTCTTTGGTCCAAAAATGTTTTAAAGAACTTTATTCTCAAATACTCGTAATCTGCTTTCCTCCCTTAAAGTAAGAGTCTACGTTTCGCATCCATATAATATAACTGGTAGAATAATAGTTTTATATTTTTACAGTTTAACGTTTTTTTTAAAGGAGTTGGGACGTCAAGAGTCCTACTGTGCAAAAAAGGAGAATACATTTTTACGATCATCTTCTTAGAATGAAATCTAACAGATTAAACAAACAAATCTTTGATTTTTTCCGTAACCGCAAAACAAAACCCAACTGGTTTAAAGAAACTGAAAAAGACCTAACAGAATTAAAGATTACAGAAAAATGGCTAATCGATCGAACGGCTAAATTAATTATTATTCAAGATGAAAACACAAGGTTCCAAGATAAATCTAAACAAAAATCCAAACCGTCTCGGAAGAAGAGAGGAAAAGAAGATCAGAAAGAATGAAGAAATACTGGACACTAAACAAAGGAACAACACACAGAGAAATTATTGATCCAACATAACCCAAACGTCATATTACAGCCACGTAGATGAAATTTCTGCGACGAACTGCAGCCTTCTAGACCCCAAAGAAATTCAACAATAGCCAGAGAGTTAAACATCGTACCTATATGTGAATACCTCCAAGAATATAGAAACAATTGGCTAGCCCATATTCAGCGCATGGATCGTCACAGAATACCAAAACAAATTCTTCACTACATTCCTCGAGGCAGAAGATCTGTGGGTCGACCTTTTCGGAGATGGCGGAGACCGTAACGGGCCACTGGGCCTAATACTTGAAAGGACGATGATGATGACATAACCCAAAGAGGGTGAAACGGATAAATAAATAAATAAATGGAGAGTATCTCTTTGATACTACAGATTGTTCACAACCACTGTAAATGAAGATGGCGGTTTTCTTGAGGGTGACAGAAAACCATTAGATTCTGGATAAACTCCAAAATAAAGAACGTATATTTGGTGAATGTATAGAGAATGAGTTGTAACGTTGGGTACATAGAAACTGCTAACTTGTTTCGAATAGTATTTGCTTGGCTCAGACAATTTACAGCTTCGCACAGTGTAAACAAGTTACGCAAGTTGGCGCCGAAAAGAGAATAGTGCACATCCGCACCACGTGCTGTGCCCACGTCATTATGTGTAGCGATCAGGACCCAGGTGAGTTCACACAGTTGTCATTACTCATTTTATAAATAAAAATATCATCAACTTATTTGCATTTAGGTCCTTTGAGTCTGTTCCTATGATATCTCAAGATCTGATTGGTCTTCCTTTATCTCGAAGTGATTCCATGCTGATACATCATCCGGTATCATGGCAGCTGCCGCCGTCTTCCTCTCTGTCCATCCATTGATCTTCCTCCAATCCTCTGATATTCATAGCTGCTTGTACCCCTTCTATCCAAGTTTTCTTCGGTCTTCCTCCTTTCCATTGGGATCCATTTCATAACAATTTTAGGCAATCTTTGCTCTGACATTCTTTTGACGTGGCCATACCACTATAATATTTTCTTTTCTATACTGTCTAAGATGTCCGGCTCCTCTTGTACACCCATAATTTCCTTTATTTATTCATTTCGTATTATATTATACGTGTTGATACAGCAAAGATAATTTAGGAAATGAAATGAGTCCATTATTTGGACATGTAAGCAATTGCTTTGATAATCGTGAGTTTCTTCAACTGTATTTTGAACTTATTTCTTAGGAAAAATTTTGGACCAAAGAGAGATGAACAGACAGGTGAATGGAGAAGACTACATAACATTGAACTGCATGATCATTATAGGAAGCTAAATACAATAGGAACAGTTAAGAGTAGTAGACTGCTATGGACAGGACATGTTGCACGAATGCGGAATGAAAGAGGGACATGAGAATTCCTTGTAGGAAAACCAGAGAGAAAGCGCCCAGTAGGTACATAAAGAATGAGGTGGGAGAATAACATGAACGATGATTTGAGGGAAGTAGATTATACGGGGGGGGGCACGTCGTAGCGTAGTGGTTAAGGTAATGAGCTACAAGCCGGAGGGTCGAGGGTTCAAGTCCCGTTGGGGTCAGGATTTTTAAACTGACCCAAACCCTCTGGCGACACTATGGCCCTGGGGTCGACTCAGCCTCTAACTGAAATGAGTACCAGACGCTTGTTCTGGGGTAAAGGCGGCCGTTACGCAGGGCTGACAACCCGGCTGACATAAAGTGTCGATTGTCTAGAAAAAGTGGGAGCCTTAACCTCCTACTACCCCAAGGGCCTCCGGGCCTGTTGTGGGATCAGTTTACTAGATTATACAGGGGATTATTGGAAAACGCTAGCTGAGGATAGCGGTGTATAGAGAGTTTATGTCCTCTCGGTCATGAACCTACAGGTTCGAGTGCCAAAGAGTCACTTATATTTTGAACTTTGTCCACCGCTATGGTCTCGAGGTAGCGTTCTGCCTTGTCATGCAGCGGGCCGATTTCAAATCGCTGTCGGGACAGGTTTCCTGGGTGAGTTTTTTTAGTCGGATATCTTCATGTCATCCCTATACTGACTAGACGATTTTATATGGATGTGATATCAACAGCTGTCAGGAATGAAAGGGGGGCATGGAAGCTTCTTGTAGAAGAATCCAGTTGGAAACCGTTCTGTAGAATGTGGTAATAACATAAACAATGATTTAAGGAAGGTGGATTTTTTAAAGAGAATAATGATGAGATAGTCTCGGAGACTTGATAACAGACGAGAATGAATGAGGGAATGTAGGAAAACCAGGGGGAAAGCACACACTAAGCATGAGGTGGGAGAATAACATTAACCATAATTTAAGGGAGAAGAAATATACAGGGAAATATTATAAAATATGATTAATTAAATAAAAATAAAACTTAGTTTTATTTGATTTTCATATTTATTAAGATATAATTCAGTGACAGCTTTTTCGGTACACTGTACCTTCTTCAGACATATTAACAAATTATGGATTGTGTTCCAACTGATCTAAGCAACAATACAACAATATTTATTTAAATTTAACAAAGGGAATTCATTCAAATCAAGTTGAGAATTTAACAGTTTTTTACTACTTTTAAATTTATTAATTTCTACAGCCTCCAAAAGATCTAACTTCTTACCCTTATCACAAATCTTTTGGAGGCTGTAGAAATTAATACATTTAAAAGTAGTAAAAAACTGTTAAATTCTCAACTTGATTTGAATGAATCCCCTTTGTTAAATTAAAGAATTTAAATAAATATTATTGTATTGTTGCTTAGATCAGTTAGAACACAATTCATAATTTGTTAACATGTCTGAAGAAGGTACAGTGTACCGAAACAGCTGTCACTGAATTATATCTTAATAAATATGAAAATCAAATAAAACTACGTTTTATTTTTATTTAATTAATACATATGGATTTTCATCAAGTAAACACCAACTCAATTGATTATATAAAATATTATCTTGAGTTTAGGTTGTATGTGTATTTGGCCGTGAACCTTCGGGTTCGATAGTCCAATGAGTTAGTTTATCGATAAAATAGAAATTGCTCGAATTTATTACAGTTTGGCTCTGGAATAAAAATGCCGACAAAGATACAACTTATGTCTGAAACCTTAGAAATAATAAAAAGAGTAAAATTTCGCATTTGGAAGGTTGTCCATAGAAGGTAAGGAACTCGTATTGTTTGAGACAGCGCGCACGAGGTCCGAATATTAACAGTTTTTACTTTCATTCATGAGACACGTACAGTCTGCTTCAAAACACTCCACTCCTCTTACCTTGGAGCTTACAGGCTGCAAACATCAACAGCGTTTCAAACAAATGTCCTATTTATTTAGCAGGTTTCACATCTGCCTGCGCCCAATTAAGGGGGCCCGGAACATCCTATACTTATAATGTTAAATGTAAGGAACATTTTCTCCTGAACTACAGAGTGTTTCAGAAATATGGCTATACGTTTGATCGCATTTTGTGACGAAAATATTATTATTAAAGGAAATATGATGTTATAATTGGAAAGGGAATCCTTCAAATTACAATAGAATAAAACAAAACAAATCACTGCTCACGTGCAGCTTGGCGGGTTGATTTTTGTGGGCTAGCGTCGAACACCTCCACAATTCTCTTCGTTGTTTCTGCATCCGTGCTAATGCGAGGCCTTCCAGGAGGTTTGATTTTCTGCATCCTTCTATATCCAGCAGCCGTTTTCTCCACTTCCCCACAGTCGACGGCTGCAATGCTACGTTAAACTCACGTCTTGCCCGTCTTGTGGCCTCACGATCATTAACATACGTTATTGCCCATCCAGCAATTGTAATTTGCTGTTGCATATTCAACGCCATTTTGGCTAATGACGTAAGTACTACACTGTTTTGTTTTATTCGATTATTGTAATTTGAATAATTGCCTTTCCAACGGTAGTTTCATATTTCCTGTAATGGTAATATTTTCATCACACAACGCGATCAAACGTACAGCAATATTTATGGTTCACCCTGTATTAATCCTACCAAATTGAAATTTTTACAGTGGAGAGGTTCATATATTTAGAGTCTTCTACCATAAGGATTTATATAGATATGCTTTTATATCAAAAATATATGTTTTTCTTTACAAATATTTTCTTTCAGTTTTTTACACTGTATTTTGCAAACTAAATTCTTTAATTACTGAGCTATCACAACATGAATATGGTAACAATTGTATATGAGCGCTATATCGAAGCCCTGGTCTCTAGCTTTAATAGTTTACAAGAAAATGTTCTTTATATATTGAAAAAATATGGGAGAGAGTTGACGCCCACATTTTAAAGGGACGGGGAATATTTAAAACAAATAATAAACACACTTAGAAACAAGATAATTATACCATATTAAGGGGTATATTTCTAGTATTTTAATTGAGAAAATAATGAAAATGCATTTTTTCATCACATCTGGCCTTCAGGGACCCCTTAATCTATTGTCACTCTCCACTTCACTCTTTCATTCCAATCTCCATCGTCGAAACATTAATCTGTCATGCTGCTCAAAACACCATCAATTCACGTTATTGGCTTAGGCTTTCACGGCCAGAGTTATTAAGATGATCATGAGGAAGGCCGTGGTCTTGAGGCTTGCAGTTACACAATTCCAGCGACGGTTTCAAATTAGTGTAGATGACATTTGAAGAAGTAGTTCTCTTCCTGCCCGATGTTGTAGTAACATTTTGAAGAAGGATTTATGTCCCAAAAAAAGAATTACTGGTTCAGGATGGGTTTAATTTTCGGTAGAGCCGGATTCTCTTCTGAGGGTCGGAAGTTGGTACACTGGATAGGAAAACACTTAAAAATAACTGAAAACTGTTTCTTGTAGAAGTAATTGTAAATTTATTCACTTCTTAATTTCTCAGCAGATCAAGTAAATGTAGGTGGTATTATTCTTCACTCTGTCAATTTAAAATAAATTATTTTCCTTTCTTTAATCAATTCTTCTTGTATTAAATATTGCATTTTACCAGGAGAGCTCTATTGCTTCTCTCTTTGTTGAAAGTTGTATGCAGAATGACTAGTGTAATTCTTTTATAATTTTAAAGAACATTATTACATCACATGATGTTATTTTTAAATTCTATTGGTTAATAGTTCTTTAAATATGAGGTTTAAATTGATTTGTTAAAAACGAAAGTTAATTGTTTTAACATCCAATCAGAGTTTAGTTTATTTTCATTTAAGAATATGAAGTTAAGCAGGTGTTCTTATTACAGTTATAACAGAAGGCTTTATAATTTTGACAACAATGACTTAAAACAATTTTAAAAGCATTATTTACAAAACTGTTATGTAGTGCAATTTCTTTAATTGTTACTGAGACACTTTATTCAACAATGGACAACAATGAATTATTTAGATGTTTTTATTTATTTAAGTTATATTTAAAAATAAAAATAATTTTAAAATTCAAAATTATTAACTTTAAAAACTGGAAAAAACACTTGGCAAGGATGTGGTTTACACATTGTGCTCATTTGTGGTTTATCGCTGGTCATCGGTGGTGTATCACAGGTTAAAAAGTGTGATAATCGGTGGTTTATAGCTGGTTAGAAGTAAGAACTTTGTGGTCATGACAGGAAATAGTCCCTCTTTATTTTCATATTTACGAGAAAATAAAGAAATGATAATTTCTTTCCCGCAGTAAAATACGTTAAATATAATATTTCATTAACATTTATTGCAATTAGGTGCGTAAATAAAAAGGCACTCTTCTCCCATCCGGTCTAATTAAAAAAATTGATTTGAATTAATTCGTTTAATATCAACCATTATAATTTAATTAGTTTTCGACATACCATTGTAAATGTTTGTTGCGCATTAATTTATCGGTTTGTAACAAACAGCTGACAGAGTTCGCCTGCACTCTTACACGTGCTGCGCGGAGTAATACATTCGGAAGTTCTTACGTTGGACAGAGAATAGTGAAGTTGAAGCTTCAAAACCACGGCCTTCTTCACGATCATCTTAATCCACGTTATTTTTTGCCGTGCACTTCTTCTACCAAGTGACACTCATTCTAGTATTCTTGTTGGTAATCTACAGTTGAATAATGCACTGTTAAAGGCAGTGCGCTTCCAAACCGGAAGGTCGAGGGTTCGAGTCCTGATGTGGTCAGGATTTTTAAACTGACCCAAACCTTCTGGTGGCACCACTGCTTTGGGGTCGAGTCAGCCTCTAACGGAAATGAGTACTAGACGCTTGTTCTGGGGGTAAAGGCGGCCGCCATGCAGGGGTTACGACAAGTGCCGATTGTCTAGAAAAAGTGAGGGCCTTAACCTCTTACTACCCCAAGGGCCTCGTCAGGCCTGTAGTGGGATCACTTTACTCCTGCAATCGCCTGTCGGTTTATCTCTCTTCGATCTAAAATTTTTTCTAAGAACTTTATTTTCAAATACTCGTAATCTTTTCTCCTCTAAGCGTCCATGTTTCTAATCCATATAGTATAACTGGGAGAATAGCATCTTTGTATATTATCATTTTATGTTTTTTGAGAGAAGTTTGGAGTCCATGAAAATACATACATCTGCCCAAGAGCAGGTCTTTCACTGCAAACTCAGCATTCTCCACTCTTTCCTTAACTCAGCCTTCTTTTATTGTATCTGCATACAAACCATTTATTTTAATATTGTCTATCATGTGATGTCTTTTTCTGCTTCTAACCTTCTTTCCGTTCACCATTCCTTCTAGGACATCCGTCAGCTGGCAGTTTCTTCTTAGCCAATGACCAATCCAATTTCTTTTCCTCTTCTTTATGAGTTCCAGCATATTTAATACATAATAACATGAATTTCCAGAATTGAGTCTGTCTTTAATTTCTCTGTGCATCTCATTCCTGTTTTGTCATTATTGTTTCAAGGTAGTAGAATTGAGTCACCTGTTCAAAATTTCCCTCATTTGTCATTAATAGTCAATTATCACTATATTATTATTATTATTATTATTATTATTATTATTATTATTATTATTATTATTATTATTATTATTCCACCGCTGTGGTATCGAGCTAGCGCGCTGCCTTATCAAGCAGCGGGCCCGGATTGGATTTTCGGTCCGGACAGGCTTTTGGGTGAGGTTTTTTTTTTTGGGATTTTTCCTCACCTGTAAGGCAAATGTCAGGAAACTTAGGACTCAACGGTCTCCGAAAATCATCCGGCCATCCCCATCATACTTATCATTATCATCATCATCCATCACAGGTGTGGAAAGTAACGGGAAGCTACCACACCTATAATCCCGTAGTAAATAACATTTAGACACATGGAAAAAGATGTTTGGGACGGCCAAGGAAACGATGGACTTGAGACCGGAACAGGTCGCATTGACCTAATCCTGGAAAGGAAGAAGAAGAAAGCTGCAAAGCATAGAATGAAAACGCTATGATTGCAGTGAAAGACCTGCCCTAGAGCATAATTATTATGGATGGATGCATTGATTATTATTAATGAATTAACTTCGTAAAAATATGTTCCACTTCACACTTTAGTCATAATTTGATATGTACCTTTCATGTGATGTAATGGATTATGTTTAGAGATGGCGTCGAATAAAAACGCCCACGTGACTATTATGTTTACTCATTCAATGCGTATTCATGAACACACCTCCCCCCGGAGCGACCAGGTAATGCTACCAATTATCCGCCGCGCCATCTGTCGCCAAATCTTGTTATATCGCACGAAATCCCTTAACAAAACTAGCGAAGTTGGAAGGAATGATGCTACCTCATTGGCACTGTTGAACCTGGAGGTCCACGGCCGCGAGGACATAAGCTCTCTATACATCCGTATCCAATCATCGTCTGTATAATTCACCATCGTGTAATCGGGTTAATGTTATTCTCTCATCTCATTCTTGGTCTCCCTATTTTAGCGGTTTTCTTCTGATTTTCCACTCGTATAGTTGAAAGTAGGGGATACTAAGGGTGTCCGTCGCTGTGGCGTAGTCCTTCTACTGCGGCGACCCGAGTTCGATTCCCGGAGTGGTAAGGGATTTTAAATCTCCACTTTGGGGCTGGGTGTGTGTCGTGTTCTTGTGTTTATATGAGTGAATAATGACACGGTTAAAAAAAGTAAAACAAGAATGTAAAACAATGAACGAGATAAAAAAGTCAATACGCACACGCTATTGAGTAGCACTAAGACATTTAAATATCTTGGATATTATCTCTCTATCTGGGATGAAAAGGATATCCCTGAAAATATTACTAGTTATAATAAAAGTTTGGGAATTATTAATCAAGTTATGAAGCCATCCCTTGTACAAAAAAACACCAGATTACGTTTATATAACACTTTGGCTAGACCAGTGTTGACCTATGGCAGTGAAGCATGGACGCTAAAAAGACAACATGAAAGCAGAATAACGGCTTGTGAAATGAGATTCATGCGCAGAACAGCAGGTTGCACCAGATGCGATCGGAAAAGGAACACCGATATCTTAAAAGAATTGAAGATTACGTCAATTTTGGAATATATTAAACAGTACCAACTAAATTGGAAACACCATCTTGAAAGAATGAGTTCAAATCGGATCCCCAAAGCTGTTTATAATTATATACCAAGAGGACGAAGATCTCTGGGCCGTCCTATGCAACGCTGGAGGGAAAATTTTCTATAGGATCGTAACAGGCCTTGGCCTAATACTTGGAAGGAAGAAGAAGACTAAGAAATTAGCACTGGAAGTAAACATCAATAAAACTAAATATATGGTCACACATAGAAACACATTATGTAATGGAAATGGACAGTTAATGGCAAACGAGTTAAATTTTGAAGAAGTGGCTGAATTCAAATACCTAGGAACAGTAATTACAAACAGGAATGAGGTGCAAAAGGAAATTAAACATAGGTTCAATTTTGGAAATGCGTGCTATTATCCATTGCATGGCCTTCGCCGTCCCAACTTCTCTCAAAAAAATATTTTTTTTTGGAAACTCCAGTCTCCATGGCATTACAGGTCCTTGGCCTACAACCCGGCTGCTAGCCTCACATCCACATGTGTTAATCACAGAGATAGACGATCATCCAGCCAGTCTAGGGGTGCCCCAGCCGTTACAGTTGATTTTCTCAACCTACTTATTGTAACTATCCAAATTCCTCACTATGCTGGATGGGCACTCGATCCATACTGACCGAAATTACATGAGAAAATTTCTTCTCCGGTGTAGAGTCGAATTAGCGCAAGCCCCGTAGCTTTGCGCCAAGGCATCTTGCATAACCACTTGGTTTCAATACTAGTAAAATTCATATACATTCCGTTGAGGTGAAGTCATGTGATGAAAGTTAAAAATTAAATTGTACCTGTTGGTAGGTGCCGTCGTCCTCAACTCTGTTAAAATATTGTATATAAAATTAACTGGAGCGCGTTCGGAAGTTATATTCCGGAAGCTCAACCTCCAGAAGATGAAAGATAACTTCCGATAGCGCTCCAGTTAATTTTATATATATATATATATATACTAGAAGTCCCGGCCACGAAATTAATAATATTGAAAACAAAATAAACACTGAACACACTTACATTATGAAATAATCAATATTTGTAATTGAATTGAAATTCGCAGTTGCAACAAAGAGCACAGCCACCTGGATCTCTCTTTGTTAAATAATAAACCAATTACCTTACAAAATTACCTTACACCGACATCTCGTAGAATCGTATGGAACTCACAGATAATTATAACTCTTTGTTAAATAATAAACAAATCATTTGCAATAAACAAATAAAGCGACTATAAATTTAGTTATAAACTACCCTAAGTCTCAAGTTGGATCAAACTGCACACAGTGTGCAAAATTTTATTAAAATCGGTTCAGTTGTTTAGGATTCCATCGCGGACAAACAACGTGACACGAAATTTTTATATATTAAGATTTTAACAAAGTTGAGGACGACGCACCTACCAACAGGTACAATTTAATTTTTAACTTTCATCATGTGCCGGAAAGTCTAAATTAGAACATGTCACAAATAAGGAAATTAGAAACATAATGAAAGCAGAAGAAAGCATAATTGCAACAAGAATTGAGAAGAAGGAATTAAAGTGGTTAGGACATGTTTTAAGAATGGAAGATGAGCGATGGCTTCCTAACAGAAAGAACAAAAGAGGGAGACCGAAGTTAACATGGAAGGGAAACAGTAATGCAAGCAAGAGGGCTAAGCATCGAAGATGCCCAAGATCGTAGGCTTTGGAGGTTTGGCACGGGAAGACGACAGCAGCTGTAAAAACCCCAAGATAGATAGATAGAAGTTTCATGATAAAACCACTGGGTTACTACGCGGGACTCTTTGCATGGAAGGAATGAAGAGGGCATATACAGTGTTGGTAAAATTCGGTAAACGTGAGAAGTTTGAGAAAACCACGACAATCTTGGTTTGGCCACCACCAAAACAAATCTGAGGTCCCAGTGGTAGCATTGAAATGGTTTGGTGCGGTTATGTCAACAGATGTTAGATTTTATTACGGCTTCTTTTGATGACATGCAGTTTTTTGACCCTCTGCAGCTCAATGGTGGAACTGTGATTGGTAATACAATGTTTTATTGTTGGAGATTTACAAAGTGCACCGAGTTCGTGAACTGGTGTCAAAATGAGGTTTTTCCTTCTACGAGTGCAGCCTGTTTACATAAAAGGCAAACACAGCTATGTCTCATTTACAAACAATGAGAGGCGAGTTTTGAAGGAAGCTGCCATCACAGTTTTGTGACAATTAGCTTTTTTATCCCATGGCAGCTGATGTCACTGTAGACAACACAAACAGCTGCATTCTCTTTCTTTTATAATTTAGCTTAAATCATTTTCAGTTCACAGTTGATGTTAGTAAAATTAAATTCTGGCTATTCTATGGCAGCGTCCCACCTGTCAATATTTTATCGGATAATAAATCAATGCTAGGTCTTGGTGACCAATGTGATAACACGTTCCCGCTAGAGATAATTGGCTTTCACGGCCGGCGTTAGTATGAATATCTTGAAAATTATTTGCGGGCTGTTGTCTGTTGTCTTGAGGCTTGAAGTTCCGCGACGTTTCGCCAGGGACTGCGTCTGGCATCTTCAAGAGTTGTCTTCAGACATGGTAACATGTTTACGCATATATAAAGGGTTTCTATCCCAGGAGTCCATCTACTGAAATGAGATACCTTCGGAGGACTGCAGGATACACACTACTAGATCACAAAAAAATGAAGACATCTTAGAAGAATTACACATGGAATGCCAAATAATCGTTCATAAAAAGAGATGCTTCATTATAAACCTCAAGGCCGATTAAATGTAGGAAGACCAAAACGACGTTAGAAGGACGACCTGCAGGTGCAGCAGGGAGCATGATGAGCGTGTTTCTTATGCTGGACAGACAATAGTATACTAGATTACTTGAGCGTTCAGCGGTTTTTATAAGTTGGCTACACTGTTGACTGATACATATTTAACAATGCAGATGTGGTGGGCTCATCTCCTCACTTCATTTTAAGGCATTTTTTTAGCGTCGCCGATGGCCTTAGATGATAAAGGACGTCGCTAAGTAAACTTGGAATGTCACCAGAATGGACTCTGGATTCGGCGCATTTAAAGTCAGGATGGTTGATGAGCCACATCCTCGTGACGTCACATCCCAGTCGGGTTGTCAAATTGTTTTACATTATGACCAATCACAACGTGACTAAACTAACGATACAGCCCCTGACTAACTGAAGCTTCAATTCAAACGGCCGTCTGTAATGCGTTCTGCTGCATTACTTTGCTGCTCGGAACTCCAGGACCTATGATATACCTTTTTGCGCGATAGTGCGTTCTATCGTACTTACAGCAATGGCGATCATGATTGAAAGTTCAATTTCCTACATTTCGGGGGTGCCAACCTATAAATAACTAAATAGCTACTGAGTAACACTAAGCAATTGGGACTGGAAGTAAATATCAATAAAACTAGATATATGGTCACACATAGAAATACATTATATAATGGAAATGGACAGCTAATGACAAATGAGGGAAATTTTGAGGAAGTGGCTGAATTCAAATACCTAGGAACAATAATCACAAATAGGAATGAGATGCACAAAGAAATTAAACATAGGCTCAATTCTGGAAATGCATGCTATTATGCATTGCAGAGACTCTTGACGTCCCAACTCCTTTCAAAAAACGTTAAACTGAAAATGTATAAAACTGTTATTCTACCAGTTATATTATATGGGTGCAAAACATGGACTCTTACTTTAAGGGAGGAAAGGAGATACGGGTATTTGAGAATAAAGTTCTTAGGAAAATGTATGGACCAAAGAGAGATGAACAGACAGGTGAATGGAGGAGACTGAATAACAGTGAATTGCATGGTCTTTATACGAAGCCAGATATAATGAGAACAGTTAAGTCTCGTAGACTGCGATGGGCAGGACATGTGGCACGAATGGGAAATAAAAGACGTGCATGGAAGCTTGTAGGAAACTGGTAGAATAACAGTTTCACATATTTTCAGTTTAACGTTTTTTGAAGAGATTTGGGACGACAAGAGTCCCTGTAATACATAATAGCACGCATTTCCAGAATTGAGCCTATGTTTAATTTCTTTGTGCTTCTCATTCCTGTTTGTAATTATTTGTTCGTAGGTGTTCGAATTGAGCCACCTGTTCAATATATATATTTAAAAACCATCCCCTCATGACGTCATATAATTGGAGTGACAGATGTCTGTAATTAGTTGCTAGATAAAGGAAATGAGATTGCCTAATATCTAATATTTCCCAATATTGAATTTGTTACTAATTACTGTTGTTGGAACAGGAAGTGGTTGGAGTATTTGGAAGTCTACCAAACAAAAAAATAAAAATTATCAGGTGTATATAAATTGAAGTGTGGCACATGTGACAATGTCTATATAGGACAAACTGGTAGACCTTTTATCTCTCGGATAAAGGACACATGAGAGCATATAACAGAAATTTAGAAAATTCAAAATATGCTAACCACCTATTCCAATTTAATCATTGTTTCGATCCAAATTTTGGAATGTTACATATTTGTGATAAGGGTAAGAAGTTGGACCTTTTGAAGGCTGTAGAAATTAATAAATTTAAAAGTAGTAAAAAACTGTTAAATTCTCAACTTGATTTGAATGAATCCCCTTTGTTAAATTAAAAAAATTAAATAATTATTGTTGTATTGTTGTTTAGATCAGTTGGAACACAATTCATAATTTGTTAACATGTCTGAAGAAGGTACAGTGTACCGAAACAGCTGTCACTGAATTATATAATAAATATGAAAATCAAATAAAACTACGTTTTTATTTTTATTTAATTATTAAAAATAAATAATGTAAATAGAACGTCATTTTAAAAGTAAGATGTGTAATATTACTAGATTCCACACTAAAACTATTGAGAAACTGTTTTGTAACTTATATGTACTTGACTGGATATGAAGACTTACTACATTAATTTTATCACTATACTATGTTGCAATCTTAACTTTTATAATCTAAAAAAATCTGCTCCCTACATAAAAGATCTTTAAGCAAGAATAAACAGACCTTCTTCTTCCTTCCAAGTATTAGGCCAAGGCCTGTTACGATTCTATAGAAAATTTTCCCTCCAGCGTTTCATAGGACGGCCCAGAGATCTTCGTCCTCTTGGTATAATTATAAACAGCTTTTGGGATTCGATTTGAACTCATTCTTTCAAGATGGTGTTTCCAATTTAGTTGGTACTGTTTAATGTATTCCAAAATTGATGTAGTCTTCAATTCTTTTAAGATATCGGTGTTCCTTTTCCGATCCCATCTGGTGTAACCCGCTGTTCTGCGCATGAATCTCATTTCACAAGCCGTTATTCTGCTTTCTAGTTGTCTTTTTAGTGTCCATAAAGAGACCTCTGAGCAAAATTTACCGACCTTCTTATTCCTAGTAATACTTTAGATGTCTCATTAGGTTGGAATGATGACCACCTACCATTTATGACATTTTTAAGGAAATAAAAAAACTCCAAGCGCGACAGGCCTGCCAGCCGGCTGCTGGCCTCACATCCACATGTGTTAATCACAGAGGTAGACGATCATCGAGCTAGTTTAGTGGTGATATGTGGACAGCTGGTTTTTTTTTCAACCTGGAGTCGCTAGTTATCGCAAAATTCCTCACGATGCTGGGTGGGCACCGGTCCCATACTGACCGAAATTCCATTAGAAAATTTCTTCCCCCCATGGGGACCCGAACCAGCGCAAGTCCTGTAGCTCTGCACCAAGGTTTCTTACTTTTAACCACTCAACTACGGGCGGGTGTAACTAAATAAACTTAGTTTAGTTTAATAAAGAAGGGGCTAAGGTCATTGTAAATACATGAATTCTGTAAAAATAGTAATACTTACATGATTTCACTTTTATTCTGTTTATTTTGTTCACAATAATTTTGATGCAGTCATTAATATTTACTTCTTGTGATTTCCAGGTGTGGAAGTTGAAGATTACATCAATGCAGCCCAACCTACTCAGGTAAGTTCACAAACCATCTCAAACTTTCCAGAACTTGTCTATGTTATTACTTTTTAACGGGAACACAAGCTAACACCTCGCGTGCGCTGCTACTCCTAAATACATGTTAATGTGTTTTTACTACCAGCCATGCACTGTTATGCTTGTCCGGGAATCTGCTTATCCCAATCTTCTTATCGTTATTGTTAGTTTTCCGTAGAAAATAAACATATGCTGTCGCGGACTTTTTTGTAGAGTTTTTTATGATATTCAATTCTGTGTACATTAATTTGGTGTATTTGTTATGGTTTAGGCAGCGTAAGCCATTTAAGCGTCAAAATAGGGACTTTATTTCACGTTTTTCACTACAAAGAGTGATTTTTAGGGGTGAAGGGGTTGAGTATTACAACTCTCTTATAGCCTATCTTAATCCCCGGAATCTCCTGAACATTTTTCAAAAAGCCCAATCTCAATCGGATGAACGGTATGGCAGAGCACGCTTGCCCGGGAATCTACTTATCCCGATCTTCTTGGTATCAATGAAAGAGAAAAATGGTTATTGTGAGTTATCCGTAGAAGATAAACATATGCTGTCGCGGAGTTTTTTGTAGAGTTTTTTATGATATATAATTCTGTGTACATTAATTGTGTATTATCTTACTTCTCAGAATAATAATAATAATAATAATAATAATAATAATAATAATAATAATAATAATAAATGCTGACCATATAGTAATATTAAGCGATAGCGAGAAGATACTAAGGACAAAACACACTCTCTTGAGCAACACTAAGAAATTGGGACTGGAATAAAACATAGATGAAACTAAAACAAGTACAAAATGTCGACTATTTAGGTTGGGAAAAATATTATCAAAAAGAAAAAGATGTGAACAAAAAAATCACAAAATTTACACAAATCTTAGGAATAATAAATAATACATTAAAAGTTAATTAGTACAAAAATCCACAAGAATAAAAATATACAATACTTTGGCATTACACTCCCTTTTGTACGGAAGTGAGATTTGCACATTAAGAAAAAGAGACAGGAGCAGAATCAAAGCAACGGAAATTAAATTTGTCAGAAGGACAGCAGCATACACTCTTTTAGATCGAAAAAAAGAAAGAAGACATTTTAGGACAATCAGAAGCAGAATCAGTAGAAGAAAAACTCAACAGATATAAATTAGACTGGCTGCACCGTGTAAAAGAATTGATAGTTTAAGAATCCCAACAATGCTGATGCATATAAACCCAAGACATGGGGCCGAAACAGGTCTACAAAGGCCTAATTTGTGACGGTTGATTCTTTTATTGTTTCAACAGTTTCTATAATATTCTTGAGAGTTCATGTTAGGTGGTCCACCGCTGTGGTCTCGAGGTAGCGTGCTGCCTTGTCACGCAGCGGGCCCGGGTTCGATCCCCGGTCAGGACAGTTTTCTGGGTGAGGTTTTTATCACGGTTTTTCCTCACCTGTAAGACAAATGTCAGCAAAACTTTAAGGCCCAAACGGTCCCCGAAATTATATGGCCATCATCATCATCATCCTTCACCGGTGTGGAAAGCAACGGGAAGCTACCACACCTACAATTCCCTAGTAAAGCTGCAAAGCATAGCATGAAAATGCTATGATTTAAAGCAGAATTTTAATATTATAATGAATATAAAAGTTAAAGTTAATAATTTTGTATTTTAAAATTCTTTTAATATTTGAATATAACTGAAATAGAAACATCTAAATAATTCATTGTTGGTTATTGTTGAATATAAATGTCTCAGTAACAATTAAAGAAATTGTATTACATAACAGTCTTTGTAAATAATGCTTTTAAAAATTGTTTTAAGTCATTGTTGTCAAAATTATAAATCCTTCTGTTATAACTGTAATAAGAACACCTGCTTAACTTCATATTCTTAAATGAAAGTAAACTAAACTCTGATTGGATGTTAAAACAATTAACTTTCTTATTTAACAAATCGAATTAAACCTTATGTTTAAAGGACTATTAACCAATATAATTTAAAATATCATCATGTGATGTAATAATGGTCTTAAAATTATAAAAGAATTACACTAGTCATTCTACATACAACTTTCAACAAAGATAGAAGCAAATATACATCTCCTGACAAAAATGTAATATTTAATAAAAAAAGAATAATTGATTTAAGAAAAGAAAATAATTTAAATTTAATTTAAGGTGAAGAATAATACCACTTACATTTACTTGATCTGCTGGGAACCTACAAAGTGAATAAATTTGCATTTATTTCTACAAGAAACATTTTTTAGTAATTTTGAAGTGTTTTCCTATCCAGTTTACCAACTTTCGAACCTAAGAAGAAAATCCGGCTCTACCGAAAATTAAACCCAACCTGAACCAGTAATTATATTTCGGGACACAAATCCTTCTTCAAAATGTTACTACAACATCGGGCATCAAGAGAATTACTTTTTCAGATTGCAGTGAAAGACCTGCTCTCGGGCAGAATTACTGTGGATGGATATGTTAGGTGTCGAGCCCATAACAGGCTGTTTGTTTATATAATGTGGCAGCAGATGATAAGGAAATGGTGACAGAAATAGGATACTTGATACACAAGTTGAGTCAGGGACTTAATTATACAAAGTTCAGTATTGTGCTTATCAAAAATACGCCATGTTTTTATTTGTGACAATAACCTCATTTGAACTTCAATTTATGTTCTTTTCCTCGTTTTGTTGTTGGTTGTTATGTGTGATTTCTTTAATAAAAATAAATTTCTGTTACAAATTCTACAGGATGTTCTAACTTATAAACAACACTGAATATTCCATTCAAATCACAGCATGTTGGATAAAATAGCAATAGCAAAGATTAACAAACAGCCTGTTGAAAAATAAGATATATAAATATCTGAATGAGACGATTTGCAAAAATTAAGCCCCTAGAAAAGGTTACCCATGCCGGACAGGCCGAAGCCGATAAACCAGACGAAAAAAGTAGCTTTGTCGAAAGAGAGACGATCTTTTACAGTAATTTTTGTTTCTAACGCCATTAGGTTGTCTTTTAAGAAATTTCTGGCTTTCTCCCCTAACGTTGGCAGAATTGTAATCCATTTCTTAGGTTGGGGCACCTGGAAGGCGGAGTTACGTTACCCCGATGGTATGATGGGTGATAAATGAATATGAAGCGCCAGGAGAGTTCTTAATCTAAACTTAAACCTATATTCCAGACCATGGACATCCACAGGAATAATTCCCCTTAAAGAAAAATTCTTACAGTTTGACCGGGAATCGTATCCGGGACCTCATGAACAGTAGTCAGGAACGCTGACCACTAGCCCATGAGGCTGGTCTCACAGTAAAAATACGACTGTCAAACAACGCCGACAAGGGTTCTAGAAGGGTACAATTTTCCGGGGGTGAAATAGTCACCCGCTCGGTTCTGCGGCTGGGCACTATTTCTCGGAATCCATGGTAAAGGGGGTGTATGGAAATTATTTTTAGAAAAACGAGAGGAAAAGCTCGCAGTAGGTAAACCAAGGATGAGGATAATAACATTAACCGTGATTCGAGGTACTTCGGGATAGGGATATATGGGGAGCTTATGTCCACGCGGCCATGAACCTACGGGTTCGATAGTGCCAGTGAGTTAGTTCGTTAGAATTAATGTGCATTATACGAAACAAACCACTATATTTTAAATTAACCTAACTCTATTTGAAACAATATAAAACAATAAATACGTACTTTCGCAATTTTATCACTAATTGGTCTCACGGCCTGCTGTATTTTAAACTAATAAATATTGCCCACACTGTTAACGTTAGTCAATTGTTTATATTGAACGCAAATATTTCCAACAAAGATGTTATTATTTTACTATTATTTATTATTTTGGAAACATCATCGCACAAAAAATAATGTACAACGCAACGTTTGTGAAGTGTTTTTAAGAATTTCGAAAAATAAAAACCTCGCTATCGCTCGGTTTTTAAACAGTTTCCTCGATTCTGTAAAAAACCACTTCCCGACCTCGCATCACAATATACTATTTAATAACTTAGAATGACCATCTCAAGAATATGAAGACATGGGGTTTATGTTCGAAAAATTATTGGACGAATACGATGACTGGGGTTTGAAAATAAATTAAAAAAAAATATGGGATGTGGAGCGGAAACCGTAGATTTGATATTAGAAGATGAAAAGGAGTATATTAGAGGGTGTGAAGAATTCGAGTATCTGGGGGTAAAACTGGATAAAGAGAATAAACAAGAAAGTGATATTGAGAACAGAATAAATAAAGGTAGAGCAATAACAGCAATGATGAATGGAGTCTTATGGAACAGACATATAACCAGGAAAAATAAGTTACAAATATATAATTCAATAGTGAGAAGTACTGTCACATATGGAGCTGAAGTTTGGAAATTCAACAAAAACTTATGTCGATGGAAATGGATTTCTTGAGGAGAGTAGCAAGATGCTCAAAATTAGACAAAAATTAGAAATCCTATCATAAGAGAAAAAATGAATATTGGTTATTCAATAGTAGATTATATACGGTATAAGCAATTAAATTGGTATGGGCACGTACGACGAATGCAAGAAGAAAGGTTACCCAGGAAAACATTGGAATGGTGTCCACCTGGAAGAAGGAGGAGAGGAAGACCTCGAAACTTGTAGATGCAGGAATGAGAGCAAGAGGACTGGAGGACATGGATTGGATGGAGAGAGACGAGTGGAGAAGAAAAATAAAATTTTAGGCACAGAAAGATGTGTAAACATTAAAATTCTGTATATAAATAAATAAATGACCATCATAGAAATGTATGCTTTATTTTGTTGTTGGAAGAAGTCGTTGAAATGTTCTAGTGGAGCCAGGAGTGACGCAGTTAATTGCTTTGTTGAAGTGAGAAGGGCGGTCTGTAACACTAATTACAATTTATATCCCTTGTGTGTAGCCAGTACACTCCATGTGGAAATACTGAACCCCTTTTATTCCATATTTTAATTATTATTCACAGAAATGAGGGGATCGTATGTCAGGAGTCAGTCTACATATATTTAAATAAAGAAAAAAAAACATAGGCCTACTCATCCATTCCCCCGGATCAGTTACCCGAATCTAAAACCACGAAATTGTTAACCTTCTAAACAAATTGCCGAAAATTATAGTTTTAAGGTGGACGCCCAAAATGGTTTAATTTAGGTTTGAGCTGGGTTAAGTTACAATCTTCTAATAGGCCTATATATATGTTCGTACTTTGTGCGCGGCCATACCGTTGATCCGATTGTGATGGGGCTCTTTGCAAAATGTTCAGGAGATTCCCGGGATGGACACAGGCTATAATAGAGTTGTGATACTCAACTCCCACACCCTTAAAAATCGCCCTTTGTAGTGGAAAACGTGATAAAAGTAGCTCTTTGGACGCTTAAATGGCTTACGCTGCCTAAACCATAACAAATACACAAAATTAATGTACACAGAATTGAATATATCTCAAAAAGCTCTACAGAAAAGTACGGGGCAGCATATGTTTATCTGAGCTACGTGATGATCATGGCAAACCAACAGTTAAGTCTCGTAGACGTCGATGGGCAGGACATGTGGCACTAATGGGTAATAGAAGAGGGTCATGTAGGAAAACCAGAGGGAAATCGTCCTGTATGTAGTCATAGAATAGCATTAACTATGATTTGAAGAAGCTGGATTGTACAGGGTGATGATTGTATAACATTACCTCAGGATAGGGATGTATGGAGAGCTCATGTCAGCTAGTATAAGTGAGTTAGTTAATGTTGAATCCTTGAATTCATACATTATTTGTATTGTATTGTAAGCCTATGTTTTTCCTTTACAGAGATTTAGGCGCTCTCCCCCTACAGGGAAGAATTTGAACCATACTAATTTAGTTACACTTGTTTTCGTATAGATATCATTTTTGAGTGGTCCGTGGTCAGCGTTCCGCCTCATACTGACATCTAGGAAACTAAGGTAGTGCTAGGACGGGAAAATTTGGTAAATTTTGCTTAGAGGCCTTTTCATTCGGGCTTAAGGATTTTTTACGAGCCTGAAAATCTTCAGACTCGGGACCCACAGCTTAAAGTCCCTCCCGGAGGACTTGCTCCTTGGATTTTTCCGTCCTAAAAATCCATCGACCCCGGCCGGGTTTGAACCCGCGACCCTTGGGACCAAAAGGCAAGGAGCATAACTACTAGTCCACCGCGGCCGACAATTCATAAATTATACTAAGTGATAGCGTGCTGCCTTGTCACACAGCGTGAGTTTTTTTTCGGGGTTTCTCCTCACCTGTAAGACAAATGTCTGGAAACTTAGGGCCCAACGGTCCCCGAAAATCATCCGGCCTTCACCATCCTTTTACCGGTGTAGAAAGCAACCACACCCATAATTCCCTAGTAAAGCTGCAAAGCATAGCATGAAAATGGTAAAATTGCAGTGAAGGACCTGCCCTCGGGCGGAATTACTATGGATTGATGGATATACATACATACATGTATGTGTGTGTAATTATTATATTTCTTCTTCACTTCACGGGCTAGGCAAATTGCCTGTTCCGCCTGAAAGTTGTTCTGTCCATATTTTCACTGGTCTTCCTACATTCCTTGAACGTCTTGGCTTGTAGTTGATGAATGCTGCTCTTAGTAATCTTGTTACATTCATTCTTTCCACATGTGTAAATCATTTCTCTCTATATTCTCTGATTTTCTCATTCAATGGATATATATTTAACTCTGTTCTTATATCTTCATTCCTTATCCGATTCAATCTTGTGCAGCCTTTTGTTCTTCTAAGGAAGTTCATTTCTGCGCTTTGTATTCTACTTTGCAACTTTTTGGTCATTACCCAAGTTTCGCTCTCATAAAGTAATGCAGGAACTGCCAATGTTTTATAAAACTTCAATCTTGTATCTCATCTTGTTTTATTATTTAATGTTTTATGTATAGTTCTGCATATCATTTGAAATTTCGACAGTTTCATATGTATGTCTCTTTCAGTTCTTGTGTTTATAGTAAAATTACAACCCAAATAATTAAAATTTGTTATTTGTCTAGAGGTTATCCATATAACTGGTAGAATAATAACTTTATATATTTATAGACATGAAAATGAATTTTCGTGATGTCATAGTAGCTTATGATAATGATTCTTCCCCTCTACAGGGTGTAGGGAAGGTATGTTGAGTGGATCCAGATGGCAGTGAGTGATTACATTCCTCAACAAGTAAATACTTTCAATTTATTATCTGTTAATGAAATCCAGCACATCCTCACACAGTTTATATAGACGCCATGTTTCCCAACATGGGGCCCATGACCCACAGCTTGGCAATTTGATTGAGTTCGTCTAGATTTTAAAACAAAAAAAATGGGAATGTCTAATAAAACATGTTGATATACCGAACATACCAAGAAAAACAGAAGTAGCACATTTTAGGATGACAACGGGCCACGGACTCCCTGGCAAAACACCTTCATAAAATCAATGTTCTGCCTTCACTAAATCCATTTTATTCAATCACCCAGATGAAGAAATGGATGAAGGTCATCTGAACAACTGTACCGCTGTCTAACATGAAGATTTTAAGACCTCAAAGTATTGGAGAGCAATATGCAGCACATTACACAAATCAGCTATGTTTTAACTTGTTTTATATGCCCCTTTTTCATTCCCTTTCGTGCCACATGTCCTGCTCCTTTCAGTCTTTGAGACTTAACTAAAAATAAATATCCTCAACTCGTGTCCAAGTCAGGGTCGGTTGGAGGGATCAGCTGAGTCGAACCCTATATATATAGTAGGACTTTATTAGACAAAAAGTAAGAACCCTATATATATAGTAGGACTTTATTAGACAAAAAGTAAGAACCCTATATATATATATATATATATATATATATATATATATATATATATATATAGCAGGACTTTATTAGACAAAAAATAAGATATTTACAAATACGGGTCGCACGGGCAGTAAGCCGTACGTGCTGTTGACAGTCCGTTACAATAAAGTAATAATTGCTACAGTATAAAGAAAAACAAAAAAAAACAATAACATTACAATTACATAAAGAAAACAATAATATTACAATTACATAATAATACAATAACATTATACATTAATTATGTATAATTATTTAGAATTAATGGTATTGCATTTTCATAACATGTATTTATTCATGAATGAGTGTTGTTCTTATTTTCCGCGTTTTGTCCAGAAATTTACCCAAGTTTATCCAATTTTCTGGATTTACCAATAACTCGTAGCAGCCAATCTTTCCCGATTTGAATTTAGAAATCTTTCCGGTAATAACTGACGTCTGCAATATTCTAAATCATTACATTTTCCTAATATATGTATCTCGTCTTCAAAGTTCCCGCACATTGGACATATTCGCATATCGTGATCGTCGCTAATTTTTAGAAATTTCCATGCCCCTAGCCTAAACCAAGCAAGCCCTGATCTCTCTTTAAATCCTAGGTTGAGTATATAAGATTCTTTTCCCCAAATGTGTTTTAGGTCTCTTTATAAACGCAGTGAGCCTTTTCCCGTACATTCGGCGAAAATATCTTGTTGGTTTATATCTAAGTACCTCCTCCTTATTTTTCTCCACAGGTTCTTGCGATTTTTAGTCCCTTTTTCCATATATATATGTCTGTGAATGGCAAAGGTGCCGACCGACTACACCTGGCACCCATCACAGGGACAGATGAATGAAATTAAATGAAATGAATGGGATGAGCATGGATAGAAGATGGAATGAAGTTGTGGCAGTGGAAAGCAGGAGAAACCCCGGAAAAAACCGCCCAAGCTCCGTTTCGCCCACCACGACCCCACATGAAGTGACCGAGAATATATCTTGGGACCCTAGCGGTGAGAGGCGAGCGGGTAACAGCGTGCATCAAGGATCCTACGAGACGTAACTGTTCTTCATTATCATCATCGTCCTTTCAAGTATTAGGCCCAGTGACCCGTTACGGTCTCCCGCCATCTCCGAAAAGGTCGACCCACAGATCTTCTGCCTCGAGGAATGTAGTGAAGAATTTGTTTTGGTATTCTGTGACGATCCATGCGCTGAATATGGGCTAGCCAATTGTTTCTATATTCTTGGAAGGTATTCAGATATCAGGGACGATGTTTAACTCTCTGGCTATTGTTGAATTTCTTTGGTGCGTCTAGAAGGCTATAAACCTGCCCAGTTTCGTTCGCAGAAATGTCATCTCAGTTGGCGTTAATATGAAGATCATCCTGAGTTCTGAGCGTCCAAGCTTCACTGCATTAACATATTATGGGTATTTCTAGGGAGAACTTTGGAGATTTTCATTCTTGGGTGTATCTGCACTTTTGATGGTTTTTTATTAAAAAATTGGTTGAGAATCATTAAAGCTTTATTATAGGTTTGTTATGTTAAAGGATATATCACATTCCTCATTATAAGTTAGATTATATCCTAAGTATTTAAATGAATTAACTTGCTCTAATATTGAATTCTGAATACAAATTTAATGTTCTTATTTCCCATAAAAATAGTGTAGCTCACTGTTATGTAGTTTTCTGCATTCGGAATTTATCTAATTCCCACGTTAATGTTTCTAGTGCACCATAATATCCTAATATTCCAAGTTCCTAAGAATATGTCCCTGTGTTTCAGCTTCTGCCATGGATTCCCTGAAGTAGTCCCTGCTCGGAGAACAGAAAGGAGGATAACTATTTTATTTCCGGAAAATTCTATCCCAGTGGAACCCATGCCCGCGTTTCTTGACGGTTGCATTTTTGTGATAAAAGATCGTTACTCTTTCGATTAAGGTACTTTTTCTTATCGCCTTAGACCTGTCCGGCATGGGCAATCCTTTCGGTAGCAATGTTTCCGCCGGAGTCATTTAAGCACGCGAGTGGACAGTTAATGAGAAGTAAGTGACATTTTGAGGAAGTGGCTGAATTCAAATACCCAGGAACAATAATCACAAATAGTAATGAGATGCACAAAGAAATTAAACATAGGCTCAATTCTGGAAATGTGTGCTATTATGCATTGCAGAGACTTTTGATGTCTCAACTCCTTTCAAAAAACGTTAACCTGAAAATATATAAAACTATTATTCTACCAGTTATATTATATGGGTGCGAAACATGGACTCTTACTTTAAGGGAGGAAAGGAGATTATGAGTATTTGAGAATAAAGTTCTCACGAAAAAAAATTGTGCCAAAGAGAGATGAACAGACAGGTGAATGGAGAAGACCACATAACAGTGAACTACATGGTCTTTATAGGAAGCCAGATATAATAAGAACAGTTAAGTCTCGTAGACTACGAAGGGCATGACATGTGGCACGAATGGGAAATGAAAGACGTGCATGGAACCTTCTTGCAGGAAAACCAGAGGGAAAACGCCGAGTTGGTAGACCCAGAATGAGTTGGGAGAATAACATTAACTATGATTTGAGGGACGTAGATTATACAAGGGATGAATGGATAGGGATGCATGGAGAGCTTATGTCCGTGTGGCCATGAACCTACGGTTTCTATAGTGTCAGTGAGTTATTATTATTGTTGATGTATTGATATGTAACAATATTTGCATGAGTTAGGATATATTTTTAGAACTGCGGGTTGAAGAGTTCCCCCACATCCGGTAGCGCTCAGCTGTCTCTCTAAATAGGAAGTGGAGGCGCGATAACAGCACACTTCTTTTCCACAATAACTCATCATAAAACTCTATTACTTCCTGGAATCGCATTTCGTTTTATAAATCTAATCAACATATGTTAATATTTCTTATTGTGCGTTACAAGGCCACCCCGGCCTTAACAGTGACACGGCCTGTCAGTACAAGAATTTTAAGGTATGCATCACATAATATATATGTTTTGACCACACAACACATGGAGGGCCTTCCTGAATCAGTGATCAGCTCAATATTAGGGCCTCCTCCGAGACAACACAACATTAAGACCAAACAGACAATTGATAGTAGTAGTAGTAGTAGTAGGACTTTATTAGACAAAAAGTAAGATATTTACGATATTATTTACAAATATGGGTCGGGCGGGCAATACGTGCTGTTGACAGTCCGTTACAATAAAGTTATAATTGCTACTAGTGTAAAGAAAAATAAACAAAGAAAAAAGCAATAACATTACAATTACATAAAGAAAACACAATAATATTACAATTAAATAATAACACAATAGCATTATACACTAATTAATTTATATATAATTATTAAGAATTAATGTTATTGCATTTGATAAAGAGGCTATAAGATGGCAGCTCCATCACTGGTCTTGCCTTCCTTTGGCCAGCAACCAATCGAAGGGACTATTATTATGCTTTCAAGTCTTATATGAGAATTTCCCTCAAACGCTGGAGGGAAAATTTTCTATAGGATCGTAACAGGCCTTGGCCTAATACTTGGAAGGAAGGAAGAAGAAGAAGAACATATATTTATTGATGAATGAGTGTTGTTCTTATTTTCCGCGTTTTGTCCAGAAATTTACCCAAGTTTATCCATTTATCCAATTTTCTGGATTTACCAATAACTCGTAGCATGCCAATCTTTCCCGATTTGAATTTAGAAATCTTTCCGGTAATAACTGACGTCTTCAATATTCTAAATCATTACATTGTCCTAATATATGTATCTCATCTTCAAAGTTCCCGCACATTGGACATATTCGCATATCGTGATCGTCGCTATTTTTTTTTAATTTCCATGCCCCTAGCCTAAACCAAGCAATCCCTGATCTCTCTTTAAATCCTAGGTTGAGTATATACGATTCTTTTCCCCAGACGTGTTTTAGGTCTCTTTGTAAACACAGTGAGCGTATTCCTGTACATTCGGCGAAAGTATCTTGTTGGTTTATATCTAAGTACTGCCTCCTTATTTTTCTCCACACGTTCTTGCGATTTTCAGTCCCTTTTTCCCATATCCAACCCATCCCAATCTTTTGGAGTTCTCTCCTAACCTCGTCTGCCCAAAATTTAACATCTGTGTTTTTAATTTGGTGGTCACCACAAATTGCTCTAAGCATTGTTTGTTCACCTTGGATTACTCGCAACCAGTATTTGAGTACACGAATTTTACAGTTAATGTCGTCCTGGAATGACCCGAATTCATATAGAATTCCACAGTTAGAAACGGCCTTACTAAGTCCTGTAATATACTTTAGAAAATGCGTATATACCTTATTTAGGACAATTGATACTAAACATGTCGAGTATGATAATGATGACCGGATGATGTTCGGGGACCGTTTGGGCCTTAAAGTTTCTTGACATTTGTCTTACAGTTGAGGAAAACCCCCGAAAAAAAAAAGATTTCCCAAGAAACTTGTCCCGACCGGGATCTAATAATATCATAATCATCACCATTCATGAATATAGGCCAATGCAGACTGTTCCGGTCTCAACTAGACAGGGTCGAGGTCGTCGTTCTCGTGGGCGATACCGAAGGGATCCTAGTTGTCTCTGTAGGTGGATATCTTTTTTATAAAGGTTGCATGAATCACATTCGTGCAGCTCTTAATCTGGTGATGTCTTTCTTTTTTAAAAGCCAGATTTCACTTCCACACGGGAAAGTCGGGAGGGCCAGAGTTTTATATAATTTGAGTCTTGAATGTTTTTGTACAAGATGTGGCTTAAAATATTATTTTTTGAGCCTAATATTAGTAAAAAAATGGTGGTTTTATATTAAGATCGATCTCGGCTTGAAGGAGGTAGGAGATGTTATTAACTTGCTCTACAGCACGTCATATCCCTCCTCATCACACTACCTATTATTCGAAATCTTTTACAGTTTCTCTTGCTAGAACATGGAATTCACTTCCACCCTATGTCAGAGATTGCCAAACTTTACCATCTTTCAGAAATAAATTGAAAATAAAATCACTAACATAAACAACTCACTAATACTACTTTTTAAGAATTAATAATGCGTTTTTGCATTATTTAATAAAAATAGACTTAGGATTTGTTAATATATTTACCTAATGCCTTGTATAAAAAGCGTAGATTAATTCATTGTAGTTTATTACTTTCTTTGTATTTTTTTCTCTTCTTTTTATGCATAGTAGATTCGAGCTGTTATTCCTGTTTTTATTGATTGTATCATTAATTTAATTTTAATTGTATTTAGTTTCATTCTATTATTAGACATTAATTTCATTATTATTCTATATGACAGATAATTAATTGTTCAATGACTATTATTGTAACTTTTTTTGTATTCATATGTAACATGTTTGTCCTGTTTAATATGACTATTATTGTAATTTTTTTTTGTATTCATGTGTAACATATGTTTGTCCTGTTTTATATGACTATTATTGTATTTTTTTTGTATTCATATGTAACATATGCTTGTTCTGGTGAGTGGAAGAGAAGGCCACATGGCCTTAACTCCACCAGGCTAAATAAATCTATTCTATTCTATTCTATAATATAAAAATACAAAACAATAGATAACATTACAATTTTGAGAATTTTCCTCATCATTGAGGATGTTAAAAGGAAGAACAAACAGGAGTTTTAACATCAGATCTAAAGAACATTTTCGAGACTTTATTCACGCAGAAGGAAAATCAAGCTATGCAAAACACGTTATCCATGAAGGACATCGCATGATAAATATTGAAAACACTCTAACAGTAATGCACAGAGAAAATAATCCAGCAAAGATAAACGTACTCGAAGAGATGGAAATCATGAAAGCAACTCACAACAACGACAATCTGATAAACGAAAACGAACCCAATACGTGTAACCCCCTCTACCAGATCTTCAGTGAAACACCAGTTTTGAATCCTGCTGATGATGGGACAAGTCGCGAAAGCGCTACAGTTAAATAACTAATAAAGTTGAGGAGACGGACCTTTCAGGTGAATATTCCATAATTTTATATTTTAATTTTTAAATTTGATAAAAATGAATGAAGTTCTGGATTGTTAATAAATTAAGTGAAATAAGATGAGAGAAGATCATAAGGGATGAAGATTAACAAAAGTACCCGCAGCCCGCTTGTCCAATCTGTCACGTGATTATGTAATTATGAAACAATTTATTTCCTCTCGTCGCAAGTAACAGCTGCAATACAATCTCTCATTGTTTTTTTTCTTTAACATCTCCCTTTTAGATGCTTTTATTCCTCATCCCTCCTGAATGTTACAAGGTCACGCCTTTCGGGGGAGGATTTTAACATGTATCACATATGGAGATAGTAGCGGCCAGATTCTATAGAGTAAGAAATTGTGGCTGGAAGTAAACATCAATGTCAAATATATGGTCACACATAGGAATACATTATATAACAGAAATGGACAGTTAATGACAAATGAGGCACTTTTGAAGAAATGACTGGATTCAAACACCAGGAACAATAATCACCAGTTATACTGTATGGGTGCGAAACATGGACTCTTACTTTAAGGGAGGAAAGGAGATTACAAGTATTTGAGAATAAAGTTCTTAGGAACATTTTTGGACCAAAGAGAGATGAACAGACAGGTGAATGGAGAAGACTACATAACAATGAACTACATGGTCTTTATAGGAAGCCAGATATAATAAGAACAGTTAAGTCTTGTAGACTGCGATGGGCAGGACATGTTGCACGTATGGGGAATGAAAGACGTGCATGGAAGCTTCTTGTAGGAAAGCCAGAGGCAAAACGCCCAGTTGGTAGACCAAGAATGAGGTGGGAGAATAACATTAACTATGATTTGAGGGAAGTAGATTAGCTCAGGATAGGGATGTATGGAGAGCTTATGTCCGCGCGGCCATGAACCTACGGGTTCGATAGTGCCAGCGAGTAAGTAAGGAACAATAATTAAAAAAGAGGAATTAAGTGCAATGAACGAACAAAAAAATTTAGTCAATCCTTTAATTTTACAATAAGAAGAAAAAAAGGTTTCCTGTAAAAAAAAATTCAGTCCGCATAACCACTGCAAAGCAAGACAAGATATTGTATTATCGCCTCACTATGATGCTTAACAAGCGGCTCGCTTTGTTTCCCCGCAGCTGTTATATGTTATTAAAATACAAAGATCTCGACTGCCGCGACTACGACAATGTTGCCACATGCTATTCTTCCCTCTGTTTCAATTAAAACTCGGAACAATGTGGAACATTAGATCCGGTTATAAAATTGTATACCGTGATTAATTGTATAATTATCATTGATTTATTATGATATGTAACTAGAATAATAATACAATATCTACATATTATATTAGTTGATATATAAGTGATTTCAACATGTGGCGGCCATGGGAAAAAATTCAGACCAAACAGTCAATAATAATAATAAATATAATAATATTTTCAGCATGATTTTGTATGGATATTCAAATTATGTAATGATATTGGAATTAAATTATTTATTAAATAAATACGTATATAATTTTAATTTTAAAACTTAAACAATACCAAATAATAACATAAAAATTAAATAATAAAATAAATAATCAGTAATAAACGCTCATAGCGCTATGACAAACGTGACAACACCGCATGTCAAGCATTGCGGCGCGGCACTCGCGTTTATATAAACTGTTAACCATCAGAGTGAGGCTATAATACTGAATGACATGTTTTCTCAGTTTGATCGTAAGTTCGTTAGAATACTTTTATTTACTTTCCCATTCATTTCATATCAGGTTGATCTACAACGAAGCGTGGCCGGGTTTAGCTACTTTTCTATAAAATATGTATTTATAAAAAACGGTACCTGATAGGAAAGAACGGATTGTAGTTTTGAGATCAGCATTCCTGAATTGTCCACCGCTGTGGTCTCGAGATAGCGTGCTGCCTTGTCACGCAGCGGGCCCGGGTTCGATCCCCGGTCGGGGCAGTTTTTCTGGGTGAGGTTTTTATCGGGGTTTTTCCTCACCTGTAAGACAAATGTCAGAAAAACTTTAAGGCCCAAACGGTCCCCGAAACGATACGGCCATCATCATTATCATCATCCTTATCATTATCATCATCATCATCCTTCACCGGTGTGGAAAGCAACGGGAAGCTACCTCGCATACAATTCCCTAGTAAAGCTGCAAGCATAGCATGAAAAATGCTGTGATTGCGGTGAAGGACCTGCCTTCGGGCAGAATTACTATGGATGGATTTCTGAATTAAGTAAATGAGAGAGGAAACCCCATAATCATGCATACCAATGTTATCCAGAAGTAAATTAAGTTGTGTGGAGTGGCGGGCAGGAAGAAGATTTTCTCACAGTTTACTGTAACAAGAAAACAAAGTTGAACTTAGATCAAACGACTGGGGGATTGAATGGCGTTGAGTTGTTTGTGAGACTTGGAAACAGCTGTTCAAGTGAATCTCCTAACTTTATGATAGCGCTGTGTAGACATTAAAAAGTGTAGTTTGGGGTTTTTATCAAACGTGAAACACATGTTGTCCATCTGTGTGATAGTTGACTGTCGCATAGCGTTACATCTTCACTTGCGGACACCAATTACCCACTTCAGCAAATTAAACAGCTACAAACACAACATCAACACCAAATTCAGCATAAACAAACACTTAAAACCGATAGGAATGTCGGAAGAAAGCTTAGATCTACTACAGCATATTTTTTGTTGGCATAAGACAGATTTTAGAAAATAAATGGGAATATACTGGCACTGTGCATCAACTATATGTAGGCTAGACTTTAAAAAAGGTCACGATTCAATTAACACAAGAAAGTTATATAGTCGGTTGATTAGTATCATTTGAGAAAATCATGAATGGAAAAAAATCGATTATCGTACCAATTTACAAGAAAGGAGAAAAAAAAAGTGATTGAAACAAGTATGTAGGCATCTCACTACTTTCAACTTCGTATAAAATTATAAGAAATATATTAGTAAGCAGACTTACTCCCTTTATTCATTACATAATAGGAGATCAATGTGGATTTAGAAGAAACAGGTCTACAATAGATCAGATTTTTAGTGTAAGACATAATTACGAACAGGAAATTAAACATAGGCTCAATTCTGGAAATACTTGCTATTATGCATAACAGGTCCACCGCTGTGGTCTCGAGGTAGCGTGCTGCCTTGTCACGCAGCGGGCCCGGGTTCAATCGCCGGTCGGGGCAGTTTTTCTGGGTGAGGTTTTTATCGGGGTTTTTCCTCATATGTAAGACAAATGCCAGGAAAACTTTAAGGCCCAAACGGTCCACGAGAAAATATGGCCAACATCATCATCCTTATCATTATCATCATCATCATCCTTCACCGGTGTGGAAAGCAATGGGAAGCTACCACACCTACAATTCCCTAGTAAAGCTGCAAGCATAGCATGAAAATGCTATGATTGCAGTGAAAGATCTGCCCTCGGGCAGAATTATTATGGATGGATGCATTACAGGGACTGTCGTCCCAACTTCTCTTAGAAAACTTTAAACTGAAAAAATATAAAAGTCTTATTCTCCCAGGTATAGAAAGAAGCGTGGCTCTTATTTTAAGGGAGGAGAAACGTATAGGAGTTTTTGAGAATGAACTTGGTAGGGACATTTTTGGACCAAAGAGAGACGAACAGACAAGCAAATGGAGAAGACTACATAACAGTACGCTACATGCTCTAAATGGGAAACCACATATAATAAGAACAGTTAAGTTCTCTTAGTCTGCGATGGGCAGGACATGTGACACGAGTGGGAATGAAAAAGAGGGACATGGAGACTTCTTGTAGAAAAAACAGAGGGAAAACGTCCAGTTGGTAGACCAAGAATGATGTAAGTAGAATAATATTTACAATGATTTGAGGGAAGTAGATTATACAGGGGATTGGAAAACATTAGATCAGGATAGGGATGTATGGAGAGCTTATGTTCGCACTGCGATGACCTACCGTTTTATATAGTTTATACATCGCTTATTTTGTAAATGCATCTTGTGAATTCAACCGAGCCGAAATTTGAACCCTTTTTCGGGTCCTCCAGTCATTACAGCCATTTTTATGAAACTCTAATTATTATTTATTCCAGCTTCTCAAATTATTTACTATGCTGGGTGGGGTTCGGCGTTTTATTCGCCGAAATTACATACACATAAAACACGCGTGTATATATATATATATATATATATATATTGATAGATAGATAGGTATATAGTTAGATAGCAACAGACAGTATGTACTTACTCACCGGCACTATCGAACCCGTAGGTTTATGGCCGTGCGGACATAAGCTCTCCATTCATCCGCATCCTGAGCTAATGCTTTCCAATCATCCCCTGTATAATCTATTTATCTCAAATCATAGTTAATGTTATTCTCCCATCTCATTTTTTGTCTTCCAACTGGGCGTTTTCCCTCTGGTTTTCCTACAAGAACATACAGTATATATGTGCCTATATTGTCATGGTAATTTTCGGTGTCTACATTTAAGATGGAATAGTCAGATGGATATATGGACCTATTAAGGAAAATGGAGAGTGGAGAATGAGATATAACAGGGAACTATATGAGTTGTATAAATCATCAGATATCATTACAGATGTTGAAGCAAACAGACTGAGATGGGCAGCACATACGCAGATGATGACCAATAATGAAGTAGTTAGAAGAATTATAAATGGTAAGCCAGAAGGAAGACAGAGAACTGGAAGAGAGAATTTGAGATGGATGGAATACTACAGGATGTCAAATCTCTAAAACTTAAGAATTGGTGGACGGTTGCCAGATGTAGAGAAACCCACCCAGGGTTATTGTGCTGATGATAATGATGATGGCGTTTAGGATGGATGGAGGTTTGTTAAAAATTATGAGAAAAACCCTCAGAACTTAATTCTTTGGGTATTTGCTAAAAAGTTAATTTGGGTGCAAGAGTTTGCAAAATGAGCTCCTCGTCGCGATCGCTGGAGATTTGCGCACCCCATGTTGAAAACCGTTGGATTGGATGTAATGCATGGTGCGTCGTGAAACATTAGCAGTAGGAGGGGCTGGCACAGCTGTACTGTACAGTCGTGTATGAGAGACCGTACGGAAGTGATCCGGGTGCGTTGTGTTTCCATTCTCACAGTAGATTCTTTGTACAAAACCATATTCATATATAAAACTTGGTAATTTATTATTAACTAAGTTAAAATTAATTTTGCAGGTATGTAAATTTTTTCAAACGTTATTTTTTTTCAAGATAATTGGATCAATTAATCATAAATGTATTTTTTCGATGGAAAGATTATCCTCTAATGAAGTTACAGTATTAATTTTAATTGAATTTATTATTTAAAATTTAAAAATAATAGATACTCTATTGCAAAACAGTCTGTATTTTAGAGAAGAAACGCTGTGCAAAATTATACCTGCTATAGGGTGTGAAAAATGAAGTGAAAGTGGTGTTGCGTGTTTGATTAAATACATTGCAATTAGTAATTGGTAAGTGTGTTTTATTTTTATTCTCCCTGTAACCTGCACTTCGATATTCTGTTCATAGGTACTGTATCACGGGTACACTATATCTCAGGGGTGAAGTATGTCTCCTGAACGGTGTTCTTTCCAGCTTCTACTGAATTACCAAATTTTGAAGAAATGCAGCTATTGAGGTAGTTCTCGTGAAAATATTAATTAAGAAATACAATTAATCATCAATCCCACTTAGTAGAGAACGAAAATGATGAATCACCCACAAACACACTCACGTAAAATAATTAAATATATTAATATATATTAGTCCCGCGCCGTAGCCGAGTGGTTAAGGCAGGAAGCCTTGGCGCAGAGCTACGGGACTTGCGCTGGGGGGAAGAAGTTTTCTCATGGAATTTCGGCCAGTATGGTACCGGTGTCCAGCCAGCATCGTGAGGCATTTGGGTAGCTACAATAAGTAGCTGTTCCAGATTGAGAAAAACAGCTGTAACGGCTGGGGGACTCGACATGCTGACCACATTTCCCTTACAGTGGCTGACCATCATCTACCTCTGTGGTTGGCACGTGTGGATGTGAGGCCAGCAGCCGGATGGTATCCTAAGGGGCTTCTAGGCCTGTCGCGCCAGGAGTTAATATATATATATATATATATATATATATATATATTATAATAGTATAGGAGAGTATAATACATATATAAGAAAAATAAGTGTTTGAATTGGATTCGCCTGGTGGTGTAATGGATATCACACTGAGGTACAGACTCAGAGATCCGGGTTCGAATCCCGTCCAGGCATTTATTTTTCTTATCATACCATATACCTTCGTTTTTGTATACCATAAAAAACATTTATTTTAATATTGTCTATCATCTGATGTCTTTTTCTGCCTCTAACTTTCTTTCCGTTGATCATTCCTTCTAGAGCATCCGTCTCACAGGCAGTTTCTTCTTAGCCAGTGGCCAATCCAATTTATTTTCCTCTTCTTTATGAGTTCCATCATTGTTCTTCCTTCACCCACTCTGTACAGCACATCTTTATTTTGTATAATTATCATATTTTAATATGTTTTATACGTTCCTTATCAGCTGTACATTGTTATGTAACTCACTGACACATCCATCCATAGTAATTCTGCCCGAAAGCAGGTCCTTCACTGCAATCATAGCATTTTCATGCTATGCTTGCAGCTTTGCTAGGGAATTGTGTAGCTGTGGCAGCTGCCCGTTGCTTTCCACACCGGTGAAAGATGATGATGATAATGATAAGGATGATGAACATATGATTTCGGGGACCGTTTGGGCCTTAAAGTTTTCCTGACATTTGTCTTACAGGTGAGGAAAAACCCCGATAAAAACCTCACCCAGAAAAACTGTCCCGACCGGAGATCGAACCCGGGCCCGCTGCGTGACAAGGCAGCACGCTACCTCGAGACCACAGCGGTGGACTCACTGACACAGTATTGTTAATATCCCAGGTGAAGTGGAAGAGGCCTTAACTCCAGGTAAAATAAACTAAACTGGACCAGAATGGGAGATGGATCAACAGATACAATATATACACTGTTATTTGCGGATGACCAGATAATAATTGCTCAAGAATATGAAGACATGGAGTTTATGTTCGAAAAATTATTGGACGAATACGATGACTGGGGTTTGAAAATAAATTAAAAATATATATATATATGGGATGTGGAGCGGAATCCGTAGATTTGATATTAGAAGATGAAAAGGGGTATATTAGAGGGTGTGAAGAATTCGAGTATCTGGGGGTAAAACTGGATAAAGAGAATAAACAAGAAATTTATATTAAGAACAGAATAAATAAAGGTAGAGCAATAACAGCAATGATGAATGGAGTCTTATGGAACAGACATATAACCAGGAAAAATAAGTTACAAATATATAATTCAATAGTGAGAAGTACAGTCACATATGGAGCTGAAGTTTGGAAATTCAACAAAAGCTTGGAACAAAAACTTATGTCGATGGAAATTAATTTCTTGAGGAGAGCAGCAAGATGTTCAAAATTAGAAAAAATAAATACTGTCATACGAGAAAAAATTAATATCAGATATTCAATAGTAGATTATATACGGTATAAGCAATTAAATTGGTATGGGCACGTACGACGAATGTAAGAAGAAAGGTTACCCAGAAAACAAAAACATTGGAATGGTGTCCACCTGAAAGAAGAAGGAAAGGAAGACCTCAAAATTCGTGGATGCAGGAAATAAGAACTGGAATGAGAACTGGAGTGGATGGATACAGACGAGTGGAGAAGAAAAATAAAACTTTAGGCACAGAAAGATGTGTAAACATTAAAAATCTGTATATAAATAATAATAATAATAATAATAACAATAATAATAATAACAATTATTATTATTATTATTATTATTATTATTATTATTATTATTATTATTAACATCATCATTAAGGGTAGATCAGGCGCGTAGCTGTGGTGAAAGTAACTGATCTAAGGAAGGGCACCTGAAAAAAAACCCTGGTCCTCCAGGTTGGGGGTTGATCCGGTAGGCCAGCTCCCTCCCATCAGAAAAAAAGCAATACAAAAGGAACCTAATACAGATGGAAGAGGATCGGCTACCAAAATGTTTTTCGGAATTAAAACCTAAGGGAAGACGAGGCAGAGGAAGACCTGAAACTTCCTGGAGCCAGGGAATATGTTTATACATAAAGGAGAGACATCCACAACCAGGAGATTGGATGGATATTAGGAATCGGACAATGTCAAAGACATTAATCAACCGATGATCTATCTATTATTATGGTATGAATGTGAGAAGGTCTTGGCAAGTGCGACCTTCAGTGGGTGGTCACTCGGTTTTAATGAGGATGCGTGGTTTCCTGTCTGTTAACAGTTGCTGTATCTCTTTACAGGATCATGCTGCTCAATGTACTGCGATGACGTCACGAGTTGCCATGGACACCATGCGTCCAGACGAGCGCGCGGCCGGAGTCATTTCCGGGTCCGATCCCTACCGAGAACTGGAACTCTACCTGGAGAAAGTCAATGTGAGTACCCCTTATCTATCAGTGAAACATGTCTAATGCGCTGCTACGCCCAAATAGATTAAATATGATGTTTATATTTTCGTTTCATGTCAACTTCTTCTTCTTCCTTTGGCTCTACGGTCCTCTAAGAACCTTGGTCTCCTTCATAACTACTGCCCATTCTTCTTTATTACTAGCTTTCTGTCTCCATCTTTTCACGTTCAGTTGTCTTAAGTCTTCCTCAACCTTATCTAGCCATCTTAGGTTCTGTCTTCCAACCTTTCTTCTTCCTTCCGGTTTCCCTTCTAAAGTCTTTGTTGCACCTGTTTCTTGCTCCATCCACAACACATGTCCTACCCATTCAGTCTCTTTCTTCTAATATCTCCTAGTAAAGTGATCCCGCAACACGCCCGAAAGCCCTTGAGGTAGTAGGAGGTTAAGGCTCCCATTTTTCCTAGACAATCGGCACTTGATGTCGGCCGGGTTGTCAGTCCTGCGTGACGGCCGCCTTTACCCCAGAACAAGCGTCTGGTACTCATTTCCGTTAGAGGCTGAGTCGACCCCAGGGCCATAGTGCCGCCAGAGGGTTTGGGTCAGTTTAAAAATCCTGACCCCAACGGGACTTGAACCCTCGACCCTCCGGCTTGTAGCTCAGTGCCTTAACCACTACGCTACGGCGTGCCCCCTAAAGTAAAGTGATCCCACAACAGGCCCGGAGGCCCTTGTGGTAGTAGGAGGTTAAGGCTCCCACTTTTTTCTAGACAATCGGCACTTTATGTCAGCCGGGTTGTCAGCCCTGCGTGACGGCCTCATTTACCCCCAGAACAAGCGTCTGGTACTCATTTCAGTTAGAGGATGAGTATCTCCTACCAGATATAGATTTCTATATAATCATTTTAATTCCTGGTTCGTTCTAATTATTCGCATATATATTGTTCCTGTAATGCTCCATATATCTTCCTTAATATTTTTATTTCCTATGTATTTAATATGTTTCTCAGTGATTCTCCAAACGGACAAGCCGCAAGGAAGATAAACAGCTTGTTTATGGTGATAAAGTAGTATTATTAGGCGATACTAAGAGCCAACACCCAATCTGTATTGAGTAACACTAAGAAATTGGGACTGGAAATAAACGTCAATAAAACTAAATATATGGTCACACATAGAATATTGCAGTATGTAATGGAAATGGACAATTAATGAATATCAAATGAGGGAAACATTTGAAGAAATATGTGAATTCAAATACCTAGCATCACAAACAGGAATGAGATGCACAAAGAAATTAAACACAGCCTCAATTCTGGAAACGCGAGTTATTATACATTACAGAGACTCTTGATGTCCCAACTCCTTTAAAAAAACGTTAAACTGAAAATATATAAAACTATTATTCTCCCAGTTGTATTATATGGATGCGAAACATGGACTCTTACTTTAAGACAGGAGAAAATATTACTAGTATTTGAGAAGAAAGTTCTTGGGAAAATTTTTGGATCAAACAGAGATGAATAAAGAGGCGAATGGAGAAGACTACATAACAATGAACTACATGGTCTTTATAGGAAACCGGTTATAATAAGAACAGTTAAGTCTCGTAGGCCAAGAAGTGCAGGAATTGTGTCACGAATGGGGAATCAAAGATGGGCATGGAAACTCTTATAGGAATAAAGAGGAGGCCAAAAAATGAGGTGGCAGAGTAACATTACCAATATTTGAGGGAAGTTATTATACACGGGGTGATTATCAAATATAAACTCGGTATGTAGGGAGAGCTTATGTTTATAGGGTGTCAATAGTTGCAGTGAGTTAGTTATGGAGAGAATTTGAAAGTAATTAGCGGCGGTGACAAAACACTGTGCGATAGCAGATGTGCTCGCGGCGGCTCCTTTGCAACGGATATCAGCTCCTGTTTTTGCAATCTTCACTTCGTTCCGCCTTCACTAAATCTCCTCCATACTGTAACATCTGCTTTTTTCCTTCTTCTTTACATTTTTTCTTGTTTCCTATGAAGAGTTAACCGTTTCATTTCTTCGGATCTTATTTCACGAGGATGTGGTAGAATACATCCGTAACCTAGCGCTTCCTCTCACAAGAGCGCAGCTTTCTGAAGGCTATCCGCTCTTCAGGGCACCGAATGGTCAAACATGTTTAAAAAAATTGGCAAAATAATCAGTTTTTCTTTATTTGCTTTGTAATAACTCTGATTATTTTAGGAACACTTTCATCATCAACAACAACACACAAGGATTAAGCCGAATGACCTGTTCCGATCTCATTATAGGTCGAATTGGTCCTTCCATCTCTTCAATGGTCTTCCCAACATTCTTCTCCCTTTTGGTTTATAATTATACATTCTTCTTGGTATGCGCTGTTCATTCATTCGTAATACGCGCTGAAGATAAGCATTTTGATAGTGTTTTTTATTGTAGGGGCAAAATTGACCCCGTGACGTAAGAGTTTAAATACCCCTGCACGTGTGGTCACGCAGTATCTCCTGATGATGTCTACCGCAGCAGTAGACGAAACGTCGAGTAAGAAGACAACCAGACCACGGCCTGTAAGCCCGGAAGACGAACCAAATATGGATCAAGACGCCGGCCGTGAAAGCCAACAACTTTTGTAAGATTCATGTTGTGTTCGGTTGTGGTATTATTCACAATTAAAATATAAAATTATGAAAGGTCCGTCTCCTCAACTTAATTAGTTATTTAACTGTAGCACTTTTGGGACTTGTCCCATCATCAGCAGGATTCAAAACTGGTGTTTCACTGAAGATCTGGTAGAGGGGGTTACATGTATTGGGTTCGTTTTCGTTTATCAGATTGTCGTTGTTGTGAGCTGCTTTCATGATTTCCATCTCTTCGTTATTGTCCAACAAGTAAGATATCTCTGGGCTGTCCAAGGAAGTGCTTGATATAAAACTCGTCAGTGAGATCGTAACAGGCCTCAAGGCCTAAGACTTGGATGGAAGAAGAAGAAGAAGAAGAAGAAATAAAAACTAAACATTTTAATAAGAGACACATTGAGTGTTGTTCACGTACAACATTTAAATGACACGGAAGAGCAACAACCTGTTACTGTTGTGTTGTTTTTCCAACAAGTGTTGATGTGTTACATATGGTGCGCGTATTGATTAAAAAATCTGTCATTCCCACGATATGAGTTGGGCAATTAAACTTTTTGTCTAAACTCCTTGACATGCTTCAACACGTGCAATTTTCGGGAGCAGAATGCATTAGGGATCTGGTACAAGCAGTAGGCCTATGGATTACTGTGGGATGGGTACATTTTGTTATATCTTATACTACTGAATACCCGGCCGGCGTGTTCTGCATAAAAACAAACAAACAAAATTAAAATTTTATAAAACAATGGCTTTCCCTGTCCTTTTGTATGGGAGTGAATCTTGGATTACCACTACCAAACAAGAAAGTAAAATCCAAGCAGCCGAGATTAAATTTTTAAGATGAGTAAAAGGCTGCACTAGAATGGACCAAATAAGAAACGCGGATATCCGTGAAGAACTGCAGATCTACTCCATAAAAGAAAATATATTTAACAACAAGATACAGTGGAAAGAACATGTAGAAAGAATGGAAGAAAGTAGATTACCAAATAAAATCTTCCATTATTTTCCAAGAGGAAGAAGAGATGTCGGACGTCCTCGGAAGAGATGGTCTTAGATCTATTAGTGAAGACGGAACAGGCAACTCTTGCCTGAACCAGGAAGTGAAGAAGAATAAGAAGTTAAACATCGGCCGCGGTGGACTAGTGGTTATGCTTTTTGCCTCTGGTCCCGAGGGTCGCGGGTTCAAACCCGGCCGGGGTCGATGGATTTTTTAGGTTGGAAAAATCCTAGGAGCAAGTCCTCCGGGAGGGACTTTAAGCCGTGGGTCCCGACTCTGAAGATTTTCAGGCTCGTAAAAAATCCTTAAGCCTGAATGAAAAGGCCTCTAAGCAAAATTTACCGAGTTTTCCCGTCCTAGTACTACCTTGGTTTCCTAGATGTCAGTATGAGGCGGAACGCTGACCACGGACCACTCAAATAACATCAATACAAAAACAAGTGTAACCAAATTAGTATGGTTCAAATTCTTCCCTGTAGGGGGAGAGCGCCTAAATCTCTGTTAAGGGAAACATGGGCTTACAAGACAATTAAAGGTAAACCCTAACTTCTAATGAGCGCATTTCACTTATTTTTGGATAACACCTTCCTCAGTTAATTTTAGTAGTATATACTGAGTTTAGTTCTGAAAAATCGAAATTTGTAGAAATTTAGTAGTATATACTGAGTTTAGTTCTGAAAAATCGAAATTTGCGGAAGCTTGAGGCCAAACGGTCCCCGAACATCATCAGGCCATCATCATCCAGGTGTCGAAAACAATGGGAAGCTACCACACCTATAATTCTCTAGTAAAGCTGCAAAGGATAGCACGAAAATGCTATGATTGCAGTGAAAGACCAGCCTTAAGGCAGAACACTAAAGAATATAGCAAGATACGTTAATCCCTAAGTAGATGAAAACGTTTGCTTGTTCTATTAATTTATTATTGATCATTATTTTGCATCTTTTGTGGTGTAATCCTTCGTTAGTCATTTTGTTTTTCGATATACGCATATTGTATATTCTTCTTCTTCTTCTTCTTGCAAGGATTGAACCTTTTTTGGTTCGTTCCAGCTCCAAGTATTCTAGCTGCTGTGTCCATCTCTTTCGTGGGCGTCCCTGATCTCTTTTTCCTTCTCTTCAGACTTTTCCTAGGCTATTTAACTCATGCCCCAAATGGGACTCAATGGCCACTCACGTTTCAATTATTTCTGTTTTACAACCAATCAGAGTCGTGTTTCACGAAATATTTATCAGTGTTATAATTACCATATTAAAGAAAGCTCCTCCTTTTTAATATTCTGAACAGGTCTGACCATTATTTTGCAGTGACTGAGCCTGCGAGAAATACGGCTACCGGATTGTATATATAGTGCATGAATGTCAACAAATGCCGCATGCGGGAGTTAATATAAAAACATTTGTAGCAATTGATTATACCACCAAAAAAATAAACCACTGTTTGCACTTTCTGAAATGTATTTTTTCCCAGGTAATAACATTCCAGAAAAATATAATTGTCATATTTACATCATAGGACATCAGAAATGAATTAATATACAGTTTGATGTGTTTCATTTTTTCTCCACTAGAGTGCATTCTTACAATATTGCGTTCCTTTGGCAATAAATAGTATGATCTGTTGCAGTGATAAACAAAAGAAGCAGATGAAGCGTACCTATCGCTTCTCATTTATTTTCAAACATCGTCGTTTACATTAAATATATAAATATTTTAAAATAACTATAGTTAAATAATGATTTGTGAGTAAACAGCTTAATTTTATTCGTTAAATAGTCCTAACAAATGCCACTCTTGATTTCCAAATTCTCACTTCGTGAGTCGTGGATTTATCGATAATTTGGAAGTCACTCGTGGCATTGCTTATGATAATCTGTTGGTATCCATTCTGCAGACATGTTCATACCATTTTCTCCTGTACTCTTTTATTTTATCTGTCAAATAGAATATTTGTAGTTATTTACGGATATCTTCACTTTGTTTTTTATCCATTAAAGTATGTCCTGTCACAAGTTGTAAATATTTCATTTCTGCGGCTTCTGTTCTTTTAATTGTCTGTTTATTCAGAGTCCATATTTTTGAGCCACATAATATTGCAGGCACAGCCAATACTTTATAAAATTTTAAGTGTGTTTCGTTTCTTATTTTCTTTCCCGGTGTTCTCTTAAGGGTGCCACTTAAATATTGAAATATTTTGAATTTATTATTTATGTATTTTTCTCGATTACAACCTAAAGAAACACCTAGATAATTGAAATCTTTTACTTGTTCTAGCATTTTGTCATTTAGTACTATTTTTGTTCTTTCCATTTCTTTGCCACACTGGACTATTATTTTAGTTTTTGCTGAAGAAATTTCTAGCTTGTAATCTTGTGCAATATTATTTAATTTAAAAATTGCTCTTAGTAAGTCATTCTCCGAAGAAGCCATTATAGCCTGATCATCAGCAAATATGAGTGTGTCAACACGGATTTTATTATTAGAATTTAAAGTTATTTGTGACAACTTCGTCAATATATAAATTGAAGAGAGTTGGTGAAAGAGGGCATCCTTGTCGTGATTCTTGATTTATTACGATTTCATATTTCGATTTTATTTTTCCACTCTTGATTTTAATATTTGTATTTACATATAAGCTTTGAATAGCTTATATTGAATATGTCATCATCATCATCATAGTACATTCACGAATTTAGGCCATTTGTTGACCTGTTTCGGCCTCAAGAGAAACACCATCCAGAAGTCTTTTGAGCGGACGTCCTGGTCTTCTTCTTCCTGCAGGTTGATATCTTAACATTAGTTTGGGTATTCTGTGATCTTCCATTCGATGAACATGTTGTATCCATCTTGACTTATAATCAGAAATTTTGTTTTCTAAAGATTCCATGTGTAATTCTTCTAAGATGTCTTCATTTTTTTTGTGATCTAGTAGTGTGTATCCTGCAGTCCTCCGAAGATATCTCATTTCAGCAGATCTAAGTCTCTGTATATCCTTCTGTTTCAACGTCCACACTTCGCTACCATACAAAAGAGTTGGAAGAGCCAGTGTTTTATACACTTTCAGTCTTGAATGCTTTTGGACTAACTGTGGCTTGAAGATAGAATTTATTAACCCTAAAATTCTTAAAAATCTAGATATTTTTGCATTTACATCCTTTTCTTCTTCATATGAGATATTGCATCCTAGATATGTAAAATTATTCACCTGCTCCAAAATGTTATTGTCCAGTACAATTTTACTTCTGACAGGATCTACACCTTGAAATGCCATAATTTTTGTTTTTTCTGTGGATATCTTTAATCCATATTCTTCTGTAATTTTGTTAAGTTCATACAGACCTTTCTGTTGATTTTCTTCGGAATTTGCTATTATTATTTGGTCATCTGCAAACAATAGGGTGTTTAATTTTCTATTTTCTGATATTCTTCTTCCAAATTTATATTTTTTGTTCCAGCAACATATTACTTCATTTATATAAATTGCAAAGAGTGTTGGGGATAGGGGGCAGCCTTGTCTCACACCACGATTTATAATTCCTTCTTCAGAAAATCTGTTATTTAATTTAATCCTCATGGTGTTGTCTTTGTAAATATTTTGTATGTTCTGCCGAAGTAAATTTGGTATATTTCTGTCTTCCAATATATTTAAGAGTTTTGATCTCTTGTCTGTGTCGAATGCTTTTTCAAAATCTATGAAAGCAAAATGTGTTTCCAAGTTGAATTCTCTTCTTTTTTCAAGCAATAGTTTAACAGAAAATGCTGAATCAATACAAGATCGTCCTTTCCTAAATCCATTTTGACATTCCATAAGGAATTTTTCACTGAAACTTTTCAATTTTCCATTTAAAATGTCTGCATAAATGTTGTAGCATGTGTTTAACAAACTGATTCCCCTATAGTTGTCCATTTTTCTCTTGTCTCCTTTCTTGAACAGGGGTATAACAATGCTTGTCTTCCATTCTTGTGGTATATCTGCATTTTTGAATACATTATTAAAGAAGGACAACAGTCTTTCATGGAACTGTTTGCCTGCATATTTCTACAATTCAGAATTCAAGCCATCTGTGCCAGTTGCCTTCCCATTTTTTAATTTCTTTAAACTATTGTTCAATTCTTCCAATGATATTATGGAATCTGTCTCATTATTATTTCGGAAAATTGTACCTTCATAGCTATTGTCAGTCCAAAGATTTTTATAATAATTGAAAAAATCTTCTTTTGTTACTCCGCAATTAATTTTGGTAGATTCTTTAATATCTTTATTCAAAGTTTTAATATTTTGAAGGCATTAGGTTGGAGCCTATGCAAATCTGATTCTAAATGTGTAACAAAATTTAACCATGTTTTCCTATGCCTCTTTCTTATTTCCCTCTTAACAATAGCTCTACAGCGTTTGAATTCTATTTCATTTTCTACTTTCTTTGTGTTCAAATATTTTTTATAAGCTGCATTTTTTTCTTCAATCAATTGTTTTATTTGATCATCCCAGATTTTTAGAGTTCTATTTCTTCTTTGTTGTATATTTACTTTTCCTAAAGTTTCATTAGCTGCATTTTGAATTATCATTTTAATGTTTTTCCATTCTTCTTCGACATCATTACTTTCTGGAGTTGTAGCCATATATTGCTGAATTCTTCTCGAATATAACCATTTAATGCTGTCATCATAAAATAATTTTACCTTGTACTTTGTTCTATGCTCTGTTGTTGTTTCTTCTTTTTTTAACCATCTTGGTGGAAATCTTATTCTTGCTTTACTAGGTAGTGATCTGAACCAATATCATATCCTCTGTAGGCTCTGACATCGAGAAACAATTTAAAAATCTTATTATTTGCAATGAAATAATCAATGATTGATTTTGAGTCCTGACGATGCCAGGTATATTTATGTATGTTTCTATGATTGTAAAAGGTATTCGTTATTTTCAGTTCATTGTAGATAGCAAAATCTGTTAATCTTGTCCATTCCTATTGCTGGTTGGTTCGCCAAATGTTCCAATATTATTGTTGACTTGAGCATTGCCCACTCTGGCATTTAAATCTCCTATTATGAGAATGTAATCATTTCTATTAATTTTGCTATAAATTTCTTGTAATATTTTATAAAATTCTTCATTGTCTTCTTCACGGCCTTCCTCTGGTGCATAACACCAAGAACTGTCAAATTACCTCTATTTATTTTCAGTCGAAGCTCTAATATTCTTTCATTCCAGTAAGTGTAGTGTTGAATTTTATTTCTTATGGTTTTATTAATCCAAATCATTACTCCAGCTTGTCCATGGGTTTTCCTGTCGACACCGCTATATATTTGTACATAATTTTGTGTTTCTTTCGTTCCTTTAAGTTTCTTCTTAGTTTCTGTAGTTACTGCAATATCAATGTTTCTATTTTTAAATATACTGTCTAGTTCCTCTTCTTTTTCATGGATGCTTCGGACATTCCAGGTTGCATATCTTACAATATCATTGTGCCGTTTTCTTTTAACCATATTTCTTTGCTGTGGGTCGTCATATGTTCAATTCCTTCCTATCTGGCTTTTTTTTTCGTGTTGAAGTGACTTGAACAGATAGTTTTGAAGTTCCTTTGGACAGGTTACTGGCCCGACGCATAAGTAGTCCAGTTTGTAAGCTGCTTGACTACCTTTTTTTTTTAGTCTACTGGACAGACATTAGGATACCTGCATTTTACTCAGGCCCCTTACTGATGGAAAAGTTATAACCAAGCCTTGACTCGGTCCATCCAGAGCTCTCGATTTTGTGAAAACCAGGTTGTACCACGAGAAGGTGAGTGACTGAGAATAGGGGTAGGAGAGGATTATACAACAACGTCACTACCCCCTTACAATAACATATGTATATTTACTTTTATTTTAATTCATGGTTAGCGATTTTTAACTCATCGCCTGATCATCTGGAACAATCACCGCGTTCAAGGCCTTTGGTTATTAATAGATCGAAGTATTTCTGCTTCATCAATGAGGTGGATCGTAACTCTAACTATGATGGACCCCACCCTCCCCCCTTTTCTCCTTTCTCCTTGTAATCTTACTAGATGGTGTTTAACAGTACGACACTGATTCTGTTTGCTCTGTCAATATAGTTCTCCAGGGGGCGTGACTTGTTTGTAAAAACAGCTGTTCTGTAGTATTTGTAGTTCAAGTAACACTCAACAGATGGAGCAAGAGTGCAGCGCTTGATTACATTGCTTTTAAAATTTCCTGTTTGGAAATGACTCAAGCTTTACTGTTTAGAAACTAGTTGCGATGACGATGTCGGTAAAAATATTATTGTAATGTCGGTAAAATAATAATAATAATACTAATAATAATAACAACAATAATAATAATAATAATAATAATAATCATCATCATCATAGTACATTCACGAATTTAGGCCATTTGTTGACCTGTTTCGGCCTCAAAAGAAACACCATCCAGAAGTCTTTTGAGTGGACGTCCTGGTCTTCTTCTTCCTGCAGATTGATATCTTAACATTTGTTTGGGTATCCTGTGATCTTCCATTCGATGAACATGTTGCATCCATCTTGACTTATAATCAGTAATTTTGTTTTCTGAAGATTCCATGTGTAATTCTTCTAAGATGTCTTCATTTTTTTTGTGATCTAGTAGTGTGTATCCTGCAGTCCTCCGAAGATATCTCATTTCAGCAGATCTAAGTCTCTGTATATCCTTCTGTTTCAACGTCCATACTTCGCTACCATACAAAAGAGTTGGAAGAGCCAGTGTTTTATACACTTTCAGTCTTGAATGCTTTTGGACTAACTGTGGCTTGAAGATAGAATTTATTAACCCTAAAATTCTTAAAAATTTAGATATTTTTTGCATTTACATCCTTTTCTTCTTCATATGAGATATTGCATCCTAGATATGTAAAATTATTCACCTGCTCCAAAATGTTATTGTCCAGTACAATTTTACTTCTGACAGGATCTACACCTTGAAATGCCATAATTTTTGTTTTTTCTGTAGATATCTTTAATCCATATTCTTCTGTAATTTTGTTAAGTTCATACAGACCTTTCTGTAGATTATCTTCTGAATTTGCTATTATTATTTGGTCATCTGCAAACAATAGGGTGTTTAATTTTCCATTTTCTGATATTCTTATTCCAAATTTATATGTTTTGTTCCAGCAACATATTACTTCTAATAATAATAATAATAATAATAATAATAATAATAATAATAATAATAATAATAATAATAATAATAATCATCATCACATCATCAACAAGGATTAAGCCCAATGGCCTGTTCCGATCTCATTATAGGTCGAATTGCTCCTTCCATCTCTTCAATGGTCTTCCCAACATTCTTCTCCCTTTTGGTTTATAATTATACATTCTTCTTGGTATGAGCTGTTCATTCATTCGTAATACCTGCTCTCGAATGGGGAATGAAAGACGTGCGTGGAAGCTTCTTGTAGGAATACCAAAGGGAAAACGCCCAGTTGGTAAACCAAGAATGAGGTGGGAGAATAGCATTAACTATGATTTGAGGGAAGTAGATTATACAGGGAATGATTGAAAAACATTAGCTCATGATAGGATGCATAGAGAGCTTATGTCAGCGCGGCTATGAACCTACGGGTTCGATAGTGCCAGTGAGAAGTAAATATTGTTCTAGATTTTAATTCCCATGTTTCTGTCATTGAACTCATTACTGTATTAAAATTGTTTGTTTTAGAACTTATATCCTGACCCCATAAAACACCGTTTCATTTTGATGTTACAGATTTGCCCTTATTTATCCTCACATTAATTTCAACATCATGGCTTCCATCTGCTCTCATTTTTGTCCTCAAATATACATATTCCTCACATGTTTTTATTTTTCATGTCCGTATTCTTTTGATGTTTTCTCCTATAACCGTATACTTCTTTCTGTCCTAATTTACCTTTAATCCCAATTTTTCATATTCCTCCAACAGTTTCCTTGTAATTTTTTGTTTTGTTTTAAATATTGTATAATCGTAAAATTAGTTTTCTATATTTAATTATTTTTCTTTGTTTTTTATATACATTCCATCCATCCATAGTAATTCTGCCCAAAGGCATGTCCTTTACTGCAATCATTAGCATTTTCATGCTATGCTTGCAGCTTTAGTAGGGAATTGTGTAGGTGTGGTAGCTTACCGTTGCTTTCCACACCGGTGAAGGATGCTGGTGATGATGATGATAATGATAAGGATGATGATGGTGGTTATGGCCATATGATTTCGGGGACCGTTTGGGCCTTAAAGTTTTCCTGACATTTGTCTTACAGATGAGGAAGAACCCTGATAAAAACCTCACCCAGAAAAACTGCCCCGACCGGGGATCGAACCCGGGCCCGCTGCGTGACAAGGCAGCACGCTACCTCGAGATCACAGCGGTGGACTTATATACATTAGACAGGGATAATTTAATATGTCTTGGTTGTATAATTTTATTATTGGTAAAGTAAAGTAAAGTAATCCCACAACAGGCCTCAGGAGGCCCTTGGGGTAGTAGGAGGTTAAGGCTCCCACTTTTTCTGGACAATCGGCACTTGATGTCAGCCGGGTTGTCAGCCCTGCGTGACGGCCGCCTTTACCCCCGAACAAGCGTTTGGTACTCATTTCCATTAGAGGCTGGGTCGACCCCAGAGCCATAGTGCCGCCAGAAGGTTTTGGTCAGTTTAAAAATCTTGACTCCACCGGGACTACTACGCTCGACCCTCCGGCTTGTAGCGCAGTGCCTTAACCACTACGCTACGGCGTGCCCCCATTTTTAGTCTTAATTTTAATTTACATTAACTGGTTGCATTATAGATCGTAATATAATAGATATTATATTTTTGATCCAATTTTTATTTAGTATTTAATATTAGAGTTAATTGTGATTGTTATATTCTGATGTAACATATGTTTGTCCTGGTGAGTGGAAGAGAAGGTCACATGGCCTAAACTCCACCAGGATAAATAAATCTAACCTAATCTAAATCTAATCTAATCTAATTATTACAAAGTGTCTAAATGGCACAAAGAGTAGAGTGCGTTAGGCAAACAGTTTTCAGATACTTTTGAAATTCACAGTGGATTAAATCAAGGAGATGCAGTATCTCCTCTACTATTGAATTTTATACTAGAACATCCTATAAAATCTTTAGAGGATGCAGAGGACCTACAACTCGGTGGTATTAGTTTATGCTGATGATGGCTCATTGACGCGATGCCAATCCTTGACATCTGTAGGTAAATAATCGTAACTAAATTAGCACGGGGTATATACAATTAAAAAAAACACATTATTTGTACATGGTTTGGGCGGCTCCATAGCGTCTCTGACCGCTGGGGTCTCAAAATCGAGTCCCGGTCCCTCCAAGTGGTTTCGTGATGGACGAAACGGAGCTTGGGCAGAGTTTTCTCGGAGTTTCCCGTCTTACCCTGCCACAAATTTCATTCCACCATTTCTCCACACTCATCTCACCCATTTCGTTTAATTTCATTGATCCGCCCCCGTGACGGTGCGTCAGGAGTGGTCAGCCGGCTCCCCTATCGTTGACAAATATAGGGGCTTCATCTCATCTCATTCCTCGACCCGACCCTGAGTTGGACACGAGTTGAGGATATTTTAATAAACATATTATTGGTTTATTTCCACTTTATAGTCAACGTGCAACGAATCTCTAAAAATAACACATGAGAGCATATAAAAGAAATTTAGAATATTCAAAATATGCTAACCACCTATTTCAATTTAATCATTGTTTCGATCCAAATTTTGAAATTTTACATGTTTGTGATAAGGGTAAGAAGTTGGACCTTTTGGAGGCTGTAGAAATAAATAAATTGAAAAGTAGTAACAAACTGTTAAATTCTCAACTTGATTTGAATGAACCCCCTTTGTTAAATTAAAAAATTTAAATAAATTATTGTTGTATTGTTGCTTAGATCAGTTGATATGTACTATAATAACACAATTCATAATTTGTTAACATGTCTGAAGAAGGTACAGTGTACCGAAACAGCTCTCACTGAATTATATCTTAATAAATATGAAAATCAAATAAAACTAAGTTTTATTTTTATTTAATTAATAAATACGGATTTTCATCAAGTAAACACCAACTCAATTGATTCTCTAAAAATAAATTTAATTGATACATATAAACTATATACAGAGATAGAAAACTTCGTGTGTATAGGATATAGCAGCAGTTTTTTTTTTTGTAATGAGTGACGTGTTTTTGTGAATCAGCGCTAGGTTTACTGTGTAATTAAAGGCTGTTGTATGATTAAGCCTGCAGTTCCTCCGGCACTGTGCACGCTTGCACAATTAATTACCGACTTAGCGATCCTGACACTCTAACCGATTTATTAGTTGTATCTCCATTATTGTGCGCTGGTTGTCCCTAATTCTGTACAAAATTATACATTTTCAAGAGAAATTTTAAATAAATATGTACGTTAAAATATTTTCCTCTAATCGCAGATGTTTGTTATTATTATTATGGAGTTGAAGTATAGACATTTATATGTCGATGGAAATGGATATCTTGAGGAGAGCAGCAACATGTTCAAAATTGTGGGGGAGGGGAATGAAATCATATATTTGCATTTTCGGTTAACCGACTTCTGTTGCATCCTATATATATCCAGAGGTCCGGGTTCAAATCCCGTCCAGGCATTTATTTTTCTTATCATGTCATATTAAGCTTGCATTGCTCAATGTGAAAAAAATAATTATAACATCGAAAAAGCGTCGTTGCTATAAGGTAAAAATATTCTCTTTATTTGCTTACTTGTTATAGTAGCTACTAGATGGCAGTGGAGACCGAGTTCCCGCTACAACTCGTAATAATAGAATATATATCCCGTCCAGGCATTTATTTTTCTTATCATGCCATATATATATATATAGATTTTTAATGTTTACACATCTTTCTGTGCCTAAAGTTTTATTTTTCTTCTCCATTCGTCTCTCTCCATCCACTCCATGTCCTCCAGTCCTCTTGTTCTCATTACAGTTCTTATTTCCTGCATCCACAAGTTTCGAGGTCTTCCTTTCCTTCTTCTTCCAGGTGGACACCATTGCAATGTTTTCCTGGGAACTTTTCTTCTTGCATTCGTCCTACATCCCCATACCAATTTAATTGCTTATATCCATCCGTAGTAATTCTGACCCCGAGGGCAGGTCTTTCACTGCAATCATAGCATTTCCATGCTATGCTTGCAGCTTTACTAGGGAATTATAGGCGTGGTAGCTCCCGTTGCTTTCAACACCGGTGAAGGATGATGATGATGGCCGGATGATTTTCGGGGACCGTTGGGCCCTAAGCTTCCTGACATTTCTCTTAAAGGCGAAGAAAAACCCCGAAAAAAAAACCTCACCCAGGAGCCTGTCTCGACCGGGAATCGAATCCGCGCCCGCTGCGTTACAAGGCAGCACGCTACCTCGAGACCACAGTGTTGAACATATCTTACATAACCTACTACAAAGTATATAATATTCATTTTTTCTCGTATGACAGTATTTCCTACTTTTTCTAATTTTGAACATCTTGCTGCTCTCCTCAAGAAATCCATTTTCATCGACGTAAGTTTTTGTTTTAAGTTTTTGTTCAATTTCCAAACTTCAGCTCCATATGTGACAGTACTTCTATTGAATTATATATTTGTAACTTATTTTTCCTGGTTATATGTCTGTTCCATAAGACTCCATTCATCATTGCTGTTATTGCTTTGCCTTTATTTATTCTGTTCTTAATATCACTTTCTTGTTTATCCTCTTTATCTACTTTTACTCCCAGATGCTCAAATTCTTCACATCCTCTAATATACCCTTTTTGATATAGGCCTATATATAATATGACATGATAAGAAAAATAAATGCCTGGACGGGATTTGAACCCGGACCTCTGGGTTGGTACTCCAGCGTGCTATCCATTACACCATCGGTTAAATCCAATACAAACTTTCATCTTTCTTATATATATATATATATATATATATATAGGTTCATCTTTCTTATATATATATATATATATATATATATATATATATATATTCTCCATTATTACTAGATGGAGTGAGAACTCGGTCTTCACTGCCATCTGGTAGCTGACTATAGCAAGTAAGCAAATTAAAGAGAATATTTTTACTTTATAGCAGTGACGCTTTATCATAAGTAATGCCACGAGTGATTTCCAAAATTATCGAAAATCAGAATCACGAAAGTATGTTGAGAGTGAGGAGTGCATTGATCTAGAGAATTTGGAAAATTCAAGAGGTGGCATTTGTTAGGACTATTTTAACGAATAAAATTAAAGCTGTTTACTCCACAAATCATTATTTAACTACAGTTATTTAAAAATATTTTGATATTTAAAAGTAAACGGTGATGTTTGAAAACTAATGAGAAACGATAGGTAGCCTACGCTTCTACTGCTTCTTTTGTTTATCACTGCAACCAGATCATACTATTTATTGCCAAAGGAACGCAATATTGTAAGAATGCTCTCTAGTGGAGAAAAAATGAAACACATCAATCTGTATATTAATTCATTTTTGATGTCGTATACATTTAAGAAAGTGCAAACAGTGGTTTCTTTTTTTGGTGGTATAATCAATTGCTACAAATGTTGACATGTAAGCACTATTATATACAATCTGGTAGCCGTATTTGTTATAGGCTCAGTCACTGCAAAATAACGGTCAGACCTGTTCAGAATATTAAAAAGGAGGAGCTTTGCTTAATATATGATAATCCTAACGTTGATAATTATTTCGTGAAACACGTCTCTGATTGGTTGTAATACAGAAATCATTGAAACGTGATTGGTCATTGACTCCCATTTGGGGCATGAGTTAAATAGTCGATGTTATAATTAAATGTTTAACATTGAGCAATGCAAGCTTAATATGGCTTAAAAAGTGCCTGGAGAATAATGGAGAATATAATATATATATAAGAAAGATAAATTATGTATTGGATTTGCCCCATGGTGTAATGGATAGCACGCTGCGGTACCAACTCAGAGGTCCGGATTCAAATCCCGTCCAAATATTTATTTTTCTCGTTATGTCATATTGAGCTTGGATTGCTCAATGTCAAAAATTCAATTATAACATATATATATATATATATATATATATATATATTATATATACCACCGCTGTGGTCTCGAGGTAGCGTGCTACCTTGTCACGCAGCGGGCCCGGGTTCGATCCCCGGTCGGGGCAGTTTTTCTGGGTGAGGTTTTTATCGGGGTTTTTCCTCACCTGTAAGACAAATGTCAGGAAAACTTTAAGGCCCAAACGGTCCCCGAAATCGTATGGCCATCATCCTTATCATTATCATCATCATCCTTCACCGGTGTGGAAAGCAACGGGAAGCTACCACACCTACACAATTCCCTAGTAAAGCTGCAAGCATAGCATGAAAATGCTATGATTGCAGTGAAGGACCTGCCTTCGGGCAGAATTACTGTGGATGGATGGATATATATATATATATATATATATATATATATATATATATATATATATATATATATATATATATATGTGTGTGTGTGTGTGTGTGTGTGTGTGTGTGTGTGTGTGTGTGTGTGCATGCATGTAAAATCATAATCTAAAAGTAACAGTATTTATTAAAATACAGGGCCTATTACAAGTTATTTGCCATATATAAATATTACAACATATATGAACTTGAAATGAGTAGAAATGATGCAAGAAACAAAAGACATTTAAAGCTGCCTTCAAAAGAAGACATTAAACTAAGGTTGATGGGTGAGGGGGGGGGAGACATTAATATAGTTTGTATAAATTTGATAAAAAATTAACCACAACACAGAATTATCATAAAGTTTCGGCTTTGCTTTAGGAATGAAATCACTAAGCAGCAGGTTATTCTGTTTGGTCTTATATGGAATAATGCGCGGATATTATTGCGGTAATAAAGAAACAGACCGCAGCGGTACCACTCGTCAGCAAATAAAACCACATAGTAAACAACCATCCCGTTGAAGTCAAATTAGACTCTATATTATATGTTTAATCCACTTACAGACTCTAACTGATCATCTCGGCTATTTCTTGTTTTTTTTACACGCTTTATATTAGCTTGACCTGTATCTATCTATCTATCTATGTAACGGAATCTTTCAACGCGATTTTCACCCACTTAAAATCATCGGATCGACTTGAAACTTTATATACTTGTAGAGGACCCGTGACAATACAATAATTTCATATGTATTTTCTAAAATCCTGGCCATAATCATCAGAAAATAAAAAAAAAAGTGTTTTTGTATCAATGTAACGGAATCTTTCAACGCGATTTTCACCCACTTAGAAACATTGGATCGACTTGAAACTTTGTATACTTGTAGAGGACCCGTGACAATACAATAATTTCATATGTATTTTCTAAAATCCTGGCCATAATCATCAGAAAATAAAAAAAAGTGTTTTTGTATCAATGTAACGGAATCTTTCAACGCGATTTTCACCCACTTAGAAACATTGGATCGACTTGAAACTTTGTATACTTGTAGAGGACCCGTGACAATACAATAATTTCATATGTATTTTCTAAAATCCTGGCCATAATCATCAGAAAAATAAAAAAAAAGTGTTTTTGTATCAATGTAACGGAATCTTTCAACGCGATTTTCACCCACTTAAAATCATTGGATCGACTTGAAACTTTGTATACTTGTAGAGGACCCGTGACAATACAATAATTTCATATTTATTTTCTAAAATCCTGGCCATAATCATCAGAAAATAAAAAAAAGTGTTTTTGTATCAATGTAACGGAATCTTTCAACGCGATTTTCACCCACTTAGAAACATTGGATCGACTTGAAACTTTGTATACTTGTAGAGGACCCGTGACAATACAATAATTTCATATGTATTTTCTAAAATCCTGGCCATAATCATCAGAAAATAAAAAAAAAGTGTTTTTGTATCAATGTAACGGAATCTTTCAACGCGATTTTCACCCACTTAGAAACATTGGATCGACTTGAAACTTTGTATACTTGTAGAGGACCCGTGACAATACAATAATTTCATATGTATTTTCTAAAATCCTGGCCATAATCATCAGAAAATAAAAAAAAAAAAAGTGTTTTTGTATCAATGTAACGGAATCTTTCAACGCGATTTTCACCCACTTAAAATCATTGGATCGACTTGAAACTTTGTATACTTGTAGAGGACCCGTGACAATACAATAATTTCATATGTATTTTCTAAAATCCTGGCCATAATCATCAGAAAATAAAAAAAAAAGTGTTTTTGTATCAATGTAACGGAATCTTTCAACGCGATTTTCACCCACTTAAAATCATTGGATCGACTTGAAACTTTGTATACTTGTAGAGGACCCGTGACAATACAATAATTTCATATGTATTTTCTAAAATCCTGGCCATAATCATCAGAAAATAAAAAAAAAGTGTTTTTGTATCAATGTAACGGAATCTTTCAACGCGATTTTCACCCACTTAAAATCATTGGATCGACTTGAAACTTTGTATACTTGTAGAGGACCCGTGACAATACAACAATTTCATATTTATTTTCTAAAATCCTGGCCATAATCATCAGAAAATAAAAAAAAAAGTGTTTTTGTATCAATGTAACGGAATCTTTCAACGCGATTTTCACCCACTTAAAAACATTGGATCGACTTGAAACTTTGTATACTTGTAGAGGACCCGTGACAATACAATAATTTCATATGTATTTTCTAAAATCCTGGCCATAATCATCAGAAAATAAAAAAAAAGTGTTTTTGTATCAATGTAACGGAATCTTTCAACGCGATTTTCACCCACTTAGAAACATTGGATCGACTTGAAACTTTGTATACTTGTAGAGGACCCGTGACAATACAATAATTTCATATGTATTTTCTAAAATCCTGGCCATAATCATCAGAAAATAAAAAAAAAGTGTTTTTGTATCAATGTAACGGAATCTTTCAACGCGATTTTCACCCACTTAGAAATCATTGGATCGACTTGAAACTTTGTATACTTGTAGAGGACCCGTGACAATACAATAATTTCATATGTATTTTCTAAAATCCTGGCCATAATCATCAGAAAATAAAAAAAAAAGTGTTTTTGTATCAATGTAACGGAATCTTTCAACGCGATTTTCACCCACTTAGAAACATTGGATCGACTTGAAACTTTGTATACTTGTAGAGGACCCGTGACAATACAACAATTTCATATGTATTTTCTAAAATCCTGGCCATAATCATCAGAAAATAAAAAAAAAGTGTTTTTGTATCAATGTAACGGAATCTTTCAACGCGATTTTCACCCACTTAAAATCATTGGATCGGCTTGAAACTTTGTATACTTGTTGAGGACCCGTGACAATACAATAATTTCATATGTATTTTCTAAAATCCTGGCCATAATCATCAGAAAAATAAAAAAAAAGTGTTTTTGTATCAATGTAACGGAATCTTTCAACGCGATTTTCACCCACTTAAAATCATTGGATCGGCTTGAAACTTTGTATACTTGTTGAGGACCCGTGACAATACAACAATTTCATATGTATTTTCTAAAATCCTGGCCATAATCATCAGAAAATAAAAAAAAAAGTGTTTTTGTATCAATGTAACGGAATCTTTCAACGCGATTTTCACCCACTTAAAATCATTGGATCGGCTTGAAACTTTGTATACTTGTTGAGGACCCGTGACAATACAACAATTTCATATGTATTTTCTAAAATCCTGGCCATAATCATCAGAAAATAAAAAAAAAGTGTTTTTGTATCAATGTAACGGAATCTTTCAACGCGATTTTCACCCACTTAAAATCATTGGATCGGCTTGAAACTTTGTATACTTGTTGAGGACCCGTGACAATACAACAATTTCATATGTATTTTCTAAAATCCTGGCCATAATCATCAGAAAATAAAAAAAAAAGTGTTTTTGTATCAATGTAACGGAATCTTTCAACGCGATTTTCACCCACTTAGAAACATTGGATCGGCTGCTTGAAACTTTGTATACTTGTAGAGGACCCGTGACAATACAACAATTTCATATTTATTTTCTAAAATCCTGGCCATAATCATCAGAAAATAAAAAAAAAAGTGTTTTTGTATCAATGTAACGGAATCTTTCAACGCGATTTTCACCCACTTAGAAACATTGGATCGACTTGAAACTTTGTATACTTGTAGAGGACCCGTGACAATACAATAATTTCATATGTATTTTCTAAAATCCTGGCCAGAATCATCAGAAAATAAAAAAAAAATGTTGTTTTTGTATCAATGTAACGGAATCTTTCAACGCGATTTTCACCCGCTTAGAAACATTGGATCGGCTTTGAAACTTTGTATACTTGTAGAGGACCCGTGACAATACAAACAATTTCATATTTATTTTCTAAAATCCTGGCCAGAATCATCAGAAAATAAAAAAAAAGTGTTTTTGTATCAATGTAACGGAATCTTTCAACGCGATTTTCACCCACTTAGAAACATTGGATCGATTTGAAACTTTGTATACTTGTAGAGGACCCGTGACAATACAATAATTTCATATGTATTTTCTAAAATCCTGGCCAGAATCATCAGAAAATAAAAAAAAAAGTGTTTTTGTATCAATGTAACGGAATCTTTCAACGCGATTTTCACCCACTTAGAAACATTGGATCGATTTGAAACTTTGTATACTTGTAGAGGACCCGTGACAATACAATAATTTCATATGTATTTTCTAAAATCCTGGCCAGAATCATCAGAAAATAAAAAAAAGTGTTTTTGTATCAATGTAACGGAATCTTTCTTAACGGAATCTTTCAACGCGATTTTCACCCACTTAGAAACATTGGATCGATTTGAAACTTTGTATACTTGTAGAGGACCCGTGACAATACAATAATTTCATATGTATTTTCTAAAATCCTGGCCAGAATCATCAGAAAATAAAAAAAAAAGTGTTTTTGTATCAATGTAACGGAATCTTTCAACGCGATTTTCACCCACTTAGAAACATTGGATCGATTTGAAACTTTGTATACTTGTAGAGGACCCGTGACAATACAATAATTTCATATGTATTTTCTAAAATCCTGGCCAGAATCATCAGAAAATAAAAAAAAAGTGTTTTTGTATCAATGTAACGGAATCTTTCAACGCGATTTTCACCCACTTAGAAACATTGGATCGATTTGAAACTTTGTATACTTGTAGAGGACCCGTGACAATACAATAATTTCATATGTATTTTCTAAAATCCTGGCCAGAATCATCAGAAAATAAAAAAAAAAGTGTTTTTGTATCAATGTAACGGAATCTTTCAACGCGATTTTCACCCACTTAGAAACATTGGATCGATTTGAAACTTTGTATACTTGTAGAGGACCCGTGACAATACAATAATTTCATATGTATTTTCTAAAATCCAGGCCAGAATCATCCGAAAATCAAAAAAAAATGAAAACTGGTATAATAGGTTGCGTATTTGTCGAGTTTTTAGTCAATCGTTGTAAGAGCTCAGTTGGTAGAGCAGTGAACTCTCAGTGGTATATAGTTTCAGTAATCCATACGTCGCTGGTTCAAATCGTGCTGGGAGGGTTTTTTTATAGAAGAGTATTACTTTTATTTTTATAACGATTTACGAAGGAATGCATATGTTTGATATTGTTGCAATGCAAACATATTTTTATAGAACCTATTTACTAGACATCGAAAATGATCATGGCAATATCATCTTCATCATCATTATCATCATCATCTGGTCACCATGGCAGCTGCCGCCGTCTTTTGGAAACAAAAGTCATTCCTCTCTGTCCATCCATTGATATTCCTCCAATCATCTGATATTCACTGCAGCTTGCACACCTTCTATCCAGGTTTTCTTTGGGCTTCCTTTCTTCCTTCTTTCCATTGGTATCCATTCCATAAACATTTTAGGCAATCTTTGATCTGGCGTTCTTTTGACATGGCCATACCACTGTAATCTTTTCTATAATGTCTATGATGTCCGACTCCTCTTGCACACCCATAATTTCCCTTATTTCTTTGTTTCATATTCTATCCATTCTAGATTTTCCTGCTGATCTTAAAGCATCCATTTCTGTACTTAAAATTCTTTTCAATTTGCCTGGTAGGAATTTCCCAAACTTCAGCACCATATGTTAAAATGCTCTGAATTATGGTTTGATATATTTGTAATTTTATACTTTCTGTAATATTTTTGCTCCACCAAACAGAGTTTAAGGCATTTATTGCTTGTTTTGTTTGTGCGATTCTATTTTTAATTTCCACTGTGTTATCGCTTGAATGGTCTAATTTTGTTCCTAAATAAGTGCATTCAATACTAGGTTTTAGTTCTTCTCCATTGTTGAAATTTATATTTTCCATTTCTTCTCCAATACACAGATATTTTGATTTCTTTATTTTTAAAAAAAGTCCCGATTTTTCATATTCTTCTTTCAGTTTTCTTGCCATATATTCTCTGTCATCATGATCTTGAGCTGTTAATACCTGGTCGTGTGCAAAATTGAGTGAACACACATGCGTATTTTGGCATTTTTTCCTCCAGTCTCTTAGTATTCTTTCAAGATAAATTTTGAATAGAGTTGGAGATAAACTGCAACCGTGCCTTAAAACTTTTGTAACAGTAAAAATCCCGGCTGTTGTACACTTCAGGTCGCAAAAATTTTTCAATTTAAATCTTATTCCACTGATGCACTAAACACGTTTAAAACATTTTGCAACACTTTTAAACACATTTTAAACATCCTCCAATGTTGCAACGATCTTCTTTTTATATTTATATATTTACGTAAAACATGGTAGTGCTACATTGCTTACTGCTATTTTCCCTCCTCTTCCTATGTTGTTCCAGGGTTGCCACCATCAACAACCCAAAATACTCCAGATGTTGCCAACCATTTCCACGTTCCCTGGATTTCACCTACTTAGAGTAATTGATTTGTGTTACAGTAATTGATTTAGGTTTGGTTAGCTTTTAGGTTCCTTGCTTTTTAAATGTGTTTTGATACGTAAAAATAAATTACCTCTTCATATCTGTTATTCTATGAAAAATTCAAAATATCGGACAGTTACCACGTGAAATCATATTTCCACTAGTTCATTTCGTGTTAATTATACATTTTTAGACTAGTTCTGGGAATTTTGTGTCAATGTTGGTCATACTGATTTTTCATACGCCAACTGCTGGAGGTTGCATTTATCTACCTGGGATAATTGGAGCACTAGCGCATGCGCACTGCGATTCTGTAGAACTTAGAAAAAACTTCGTGCGACCCGAAGTGTAACATATCCAAAATCCCTTTGTGATTATATATATTCTATTATGTAGTGTTCTGTCCAAGGGCAGGTCCTTCGCCGCAATAATAGCATTTCCATGCTATGCTTTGTTGCTTTACTAGGGAACTATAGGTGTGGTAGCTTCCCGTTGCTTTCTACACCGGTGAAGGATGGTGATGATAATGATGATGGCCAGGTAATGTTCGTGGACCTTTTTTTGGCCTTAAAGCTACCTGTCATTTGTCTTGGAGTGAGGAAAAATCCTGAAAAAACTTCACCCAGGAAGGTTGTCCCGACCGGGAATCGAACGGCATCACGCTACATCGACACCACACCAGTGGACCCATAAAATATAAATGAGAGAATAACAGTTTTATATATTTTCAGTTTAATGTTTTTTGAGATAATTTGGTACATTATTATTATTATTATTATTATTATTATTATTATTATTATTATTATACAGAACAAAGAAAACTATATTTCAAGTTGTGTTACAAAGCATTTTATTGTATGGGTCCGAAGCCTGGACAGAAAGTAGAAAACAAGCCAACAAGCTGTTAGCAGTATAAATGGATTTTTGGAGGCGATGACAAGAATTTCAAGGAGGGATAAAGTCAGGAACAGCACAATAAGGGAAATTATACAAGTTGAAAAATAAATAAATAAATAAATAAATAAACTTAAAAAAACAGAAGAAAAATGTTTGGAATGGTATGGACACCACATAAGAATGGAAGAAGATAGAATATCAAAGAAGATCCTTGATTGGAAAGCTAATGGAAGAAGTGGAAGAGGCAGAACTAGAGAACGTTAGATAGATGGAGAAGTATGGAAGCTAGAGATTTGAGGGAAGAAGATGCTTTAGACAGGAACCTCTGGCGACAAATCACTTTGGGTTGAAGGAGGAACACTGTATTGTGGAATATTCCTAAAAAATAATATATGATTATTATTATTATTATTATTATTGTTGTTGTTGTTGTTGTTGTTGGATCTGCTAGGATATCAAGGAGAGAGAAAATTAGAAATGAAGTTATAAAAGAGAACATGAATGTACAAAACTCGATTTTAGAATCTATCCAAGAAAAACAACTAAAATGGACGAGAATATTAGGCGAATGGAGGATTAAAGATTACCAAAAAAATAATGGAATGGACACCATCAGGAACGAGAAGGAAAGGACGACCAAATGTCACATGGAACCAAGGGATTAGAGAAATTTTGAAGGACTGGGAAATGTGTTATAATAGAGACGAATGGAGGAACATTTTAAAGCGAAATTGAAGACAAAATAATTGTTGCCGGAAAATGTATCAACATTGTTAAAACCGGAAATGTATATTACACTGGTCAACATGATTTTTGTCTCAAGAGTACCAATAGTTGTACTTAATGCAGCTTTTTATCGTGTTTTCAAATATGTATTCGGAATTTCTCCATCACCGACAGTTTTTTTAATTTCAATTTCAATTAATGGATTTAAATCATTATTTTTTAATAAACTTTTTCGTCCATTTGTCCATTGTAAAATAAAACGGGGAACATTTTCATCAGGAGATTTCAGCTATGCAAAAAGAGATATCAAGGCAAATGGAATCCTAATATGCTGGCCGATTATTGTTGGACCATCAAGAGGGATGCTCCACAGGCGAAATATAGCAGAAAATCGTTATTTCTTACTTTCTAAGTGAGTCCGAATGTTCAGATATTGTGTAGTTACGAATGTAGAAAATATTAAAGTGTTTGAAATTATAAATGCCTGTTTCACGGAAACCTTGCGTGATGGAGAAACACCGATATCATATTTGAATTCAGGAGAAAAAGTACCATCAGAATGACATATTTTTCTTTCTGAGACAAAAAAAAGTTTCTTTTTTTGTTGGTCAGTGTTATTATTATTATTGTATTTTTTCGTACATTTTATTGTGGAATGTGTTCAGGTTTTACTGTCACACGTTTGTTTGGCTTGTAATAAGGCAAATCTTATTTATATTCCTAATAAGTTTAAATTGCTTATTTAACCTTCTCTGTCACAACTGTTTTGTTTATTTGCTAAGAAATTCCTGCGCGGACTTTAGCCATGTTTACAGACCTGCATAAAATATAACAATTAAATGAAGAAAAATGACGTACGCAGTCTCTCAAGTTTCCTTTTGTGGAAGTTTGTAGCTGAGCTACAACATGTCGCATTAATGTATCTCTGACGATAAAATAATGACTCAACATGGATGACCACACGATAATTTTCGGTAGTTACTAACTGTTATCGCTTAGAGCTAACCAACTTCTGTCAAAACAATTTAAACAATATATGTAAAAGGCTGAAAAATCAGGACTGAAATATAGCAGCGAAAATTGGATACCAAATCTTAAATTGCAATTTTTCGCGTCCACTCCTAGGTTTCACAAAAATGGACAAGAAAAGAAACACTTATATACGCCATAAATTAAAAATTTAGTTGAAAAAATGCACAATTATCATAAGTAATGCCACGAGTGAATTCCAATTTATCCAGAGTATAAATACTGTCACTTCGTGAGTCTTGAATTTATCGATAATTTGGAAATGAAGAGTGGCATTTGTTGGGACTATTTATCGAATAAAATTAAGCTTATTACTCACAAATCATTATTTAAATATAGTTATTTTAAAATATTATATACTCGTATTTAATGTAAACGGCGATGTTTGAAGACAAATGAGAAATATTTGTATATGTTTCATTTATTCGTCCAATGCAACTTGATCATGTTATTTATTGTCAAATAGGATCACAATATTGTAAGAATGCACCCCAGTGGAGAAAAAATGAAACACATCAAACTAAATATTATAACCAACATTTTAGGTTATTTGATTTTTTCAGGAAACAACTCAGTAAAATCATTATTTAAAAACACAATTACTGACCACAGAATTATCAAATATTTAGTTTGAAGGAATCTGTTCGTTATTTGCTATATTCAACGTATTTGTTGGAGAGACACTCACTGCAAAATAATGCTCTGACCTGTTCAGATTATTAAAAAGTAGGAGCTTTCTTTATTTTGGTAAACATAATTTGATAAATAGCGATCTGAAACACGACTGTGATTGGTTGTAAAACAAAATTCATTGAAACGTGATTGGTCATGACTCCCATTTGGGGCATGAGTTAAATAGTCAAATCAAATTGGTTACAACATGTACAAAGAATGGACCCATTTCGCTTTCCTAAATTAATATTAGAGTAAATGCGCACAAGTTGTGCAGAAGATATATGATTTTACACGCTTTATATTAGCTTGACCTGTATCTATCTATCTATCTATCTATCTATCAATCTATCTATCTATCTATGTATGTAACGGAATCTTTCAACGCGATTTTCACCCAGTCATCGGATCGACTTGAAACTTTGTATACTTATAGAGGACCGGTGACAATACAATAATTGCATATTTATTTTGTCATTACTGTGGTTCACATTGCAGAATTCCACCGGGGATTTCACTCGTTACATGGTAGCTCGCACAGTTGTTCCCTTGGTCTTGTGGTGCTGTTGAGTTCACCAGGTGTTGGTCCAGGAGCTGTTTGTCATGGCTTCTGTTGTATAAAAGTCCAGCCATATCTCTTGTCTCTTCTTCTCTCTTTCATATACAGTAAAACTAGATCAAAACGGAATCGCATTGGACCAATTTTTTCCCCACATTAAACAAAATTCCGCATTATAAAAACAAACTAAAACTTATTAATACTCTTAGATAATAGAGTACCGTGTATGTCTTTTAAGTACGGTACTTGGATTAATTGTAGCTCCGCTGCCGTTAAGAAGTGAAGTATAGTAAGTATGTGCGACTTCGACGGTAACTCGCGAAAAAAAAAAATCCCGTTTCGTTAGCGTTAAAAATGTTTCTTAGGTGCGTATCCTGAAATTAAAGTATACGGTTTCGGTTTTCGTTCACTAACTCACCTTCTCGTGGTACAACCCGTTTTCACAAACGAGGCTCTGAGGACCGAGTCACGGCGGTATAACCGTTCCATCGGGTACTGCGTAAATGCAGTATCCTAATGTCTGTCCAGAGACTAAAAGGTAGCAGCCCTACCACTGGGGCCAGTAACCTGTCCTAAGGAACATCAAAACTACTTTCAAGTCTCAACACGAAAAAATCCAGAAGGAATTGAAATATGAAGTGTATAAAACACTGACTCTTCCAATTCATTTGTAACTTCATGGGTAGGAGAAGCCAACTTTTAAAATCGCTATTTTCTCGGAAACTAACAAGCGCAATTAAGTGCAATTATACATACTAACAATGCATTAGGGCCCCTATAGTATGACGTCATTTATGTATCAATATCTGCTAAAATGAACTTCATGGGTAGGAGAAGCCAACTTATAAAATCGCTATTTTCTCGGAAACTAACAAGCGCAATTAAGTGAAATTATACATACTAACAATGCATTAGGGCCCCTATAGTATGACGCCATTTATGTATCAATATCTGCTAAAATGAACTTCATGGGTAGGAGAAGCCAACTTTTAAAATCGCTATTTTCTCGGAAACTAACAAGCGCAATTAAGTGCAATTATACATACTAACAATGCATTAGGGCCCCTATAGTATGACGTCATTTATGTATCAATATCTGCTAAAATGAACTTCATGGGTAGGAGAAGCCAACTATTAAAATCGCTATTTTCTCGGAAACTAACAAGCGCAATTGAGTGAAATTATACATACTAACAATGCATTAGGGTCCCTATAGTATGACGTCATTTATGTATCAATATCTGCTAAAATGAACTTCATGGGTAGGAGAAGCCAACTTTTAAAATCGCTATTTTCTCGGAAACTTACAAGCGCAATTAAGTGCAATTATACATACTAACAATGCATTAGGGCCCCTATAGTATGACGTCATTTATGTATCAATATCTGCTAAAATGAACTTCATGGGTAGGAGAAGCCAACTTTTAAAATCGCTATTTTCTCGGAAACTAACAAGCGCAATTGAGTGAAATTATACATACTAACAATGCATTAGGGTCCCTATAGTATGACGTCATTTATGTATCAATATCTGCTAAAATGAACTTCATGGGTAGGAGAAGCCAACTTTTAAAATCGCTATTTTCTCGGAAACTAACAAGCGCAATTAAGTGCAATTATACATACTAACAATGCATTAGGGCCCCTATAGTATGACGTCATTTATGTATCAATATCTGCTAAAATGAACTTCATGGGTAGGAGAAGCCAACTTTTAAAATCGCTATTTTCTCGGAAACTAACAAGCGCAATTAAGTGCAATTATACATACTAACAATGCATTAGGGCCCCTATAGTATGACGTCATTTATGTAACAATATCTGCTAAAATGAACTTCATGGGTAGGAGAAGCCAACTTTTAAAATCGCTATTTTCTCGGAAACTAACAAGCGCAATTAAGTGCAATTATACATACTAACAATGCATTAGGGCCCCTATAGTATGACGTCATTTATGTATCAATATCTGCTAAAATGAACTTCATGGGTAGGAGAAGCCAACTTTTAAAATCGCTATTTTCTCGGAAACTAACAAGCGCAATTAAGTGCAATTATACATACTAACAATGCATTAGGGCCCCTATAGTATGACGTCATTTATGTATCAATATCTGCTAAAATGAACTTCATGGGTAGGAGAAGCCAACTTTTAAAATCGCTATTTTCTCGGAAACTAACAAGCGCAATTAAGTGCAATTATACATACTAACAATGCATTAGGGCCCCTATAGTATGACGTCATTTATGTATCAATATCTGCTAAAATGAACTTCATGGGTAGGAGAAGCCAACTTTTAAAAATGCTATTTTCTCGGAAACTAACATGCGCAATTAAGTGCAAAATTATACAAGACTACCACAATGCATTAGGAGAGGGCCCCCTATAGTATGACGTCATTTATGTATCAATATTCTGCTAAAATTAACTTCATGGGTAGAAGAAGCCAACTTTTAAAATCGCTATTTTCTCGGAAAACTAACAAGCGCAATTAAGTGCAATATACATACTAACAATGCATTAGGGCCCCTATAGTATGACGTTATTTATGTATCAATATCTGCTAAAATGAACTTCATGGGTAGGAGAAGAGCCAACTTTTTAAAAATCGCTATTTTCTCGGAAAACTAACAAGCGCATTGAGTGAAAATTATACATACTAACAATGCATTAGGGCCCCTATAGTATGACGTCATTTATGTATCAATATCTGCTAAAATGAACGTCATGGGTAGGAGAAGCCAACTTTTAAAATCGCTATTTTCTCGGAAACTAACAAGCGCAATTAAGTGCAATTATACATACTAACAATGCATTAGGGCCCCTATAGTATGACGTCATTTATGTATCAATATCTGCTAAAATTAACTTCATGGGTAGGAGAAGCCAACTTTTAAAATCGCTATTTTCTCGGAAACTAACAAGCGCAATTAAGTGCAATTATACATACTAACAATGCATTAGGGCCCCTATAGTATGACGTCATTTATGTATCAATATCTGCTAAAATTAACTTCATGGGTAGAAGAAGCCAACTTTTAAAATCGCTATTTTCTCGGAAACTAACAAGCGCAATTAAGTGCAATTATACATACTAACAATGCATTAGGGTCCCTATAGTATGACGTCATTTATGTATCAATATCTGCTAAAATGAACTTCATGGGTAGGAGAAGCCAACTTTTAAAATCGCTATTTTCTCGGAAACTAACAAGCGCAATTGAGTGAAATTATACATACTAACAATGCATTAGGGCCCCTATAGTATGACGTCATTTATGTATCAATATCTGCGAAAATGAACGTCATGGGTAGGTGAAGCCAACTTTTAAAATCGCTATTTTCTCGGAAACTAACAAGCGCAATTAAGTGCAATTGACTACATACTAACAATGCATTAGGGCCCCTATAGTATGACGTCATTTATGTATCAATATCTGCTAAAATTAACTTCATGGGTAGAAGAAGCCAACTTTTAAAATCGCTATTTTCTCGGAAACTAACAAGCGCAATTAAGTGCAATTATACATACTAACAATGCATTAGGGCCCCTATAGTATGACGTCATTTATGTATCAATATCTGCTAAAATTAACTTCATGGGTAGGAGAAGCCAACTTTTAAAATCGCTATTTTCTCGGAAACTAACAAGCGCAATTGAGTGAAATTATACATACTAACAATGCATTAGGGTCCCTATAGTATGACGTCATTTATGTATCAATATCTGCTAAAATGAACTTCATGGGTAGGAGAAGTCAACTTTTAAAATCGCTATTTTCTCGGAAACTAACAAGCGCAATTAAGTGCAATTATACATACTAACAATGCATTAGGGGTCCCTATAGTATGACGTTCATTTATGTATCAATATCTGCTAAAATGAACTTCATGGGTAGGAGAAGCCAAACTTTTAAAATCGCTATTTTCTCGGAAACTAACAAGCGCAATTGAGTGAAATTATACATACTAACAATGCATTAGGGCCCCTATAGTATGACGTCATTTATGTATCAATATCTGCTAAAATGAACTTCATGGGTAGGAGAAGCCAACTTTTAAAATCGCTATTTTCTCGGAAACTAACAAGCGCAATTGAGTGAAATTATACATACTAACAATGTATTAGGGCCCCTAAGTATGACGTCATTTATGTATCAATATCTGCTAAAATGAACTTCATGGGTAGGAGAAGCCAACTTTTAAAATCGCTATTTTCTCGGAAACTAACAAGCGCAATTGAGTGAAATTATACATACTAACAATGCATTAGGGCCCCTATAGTATGACGTCATTTATGTATCAATATCTGCTTAAAATGAACTTCATGGGTAGGAGAAGCCAACTTTTAAAATCGCTATTTTCTCGGAAACTAACAAGCGCAATTGAGTGAAATTATACATACTAACAATGCATTAGGGCCCCTATAGTATGACGTCATTTATGTATCAATATCTGCTAAAATGAACTTCATGGGTAGGAGAAGCCAACTTTTTAAAATCGCTATTTTCTCGGAAACTAACAAGCGCAATTAAGTGCAATTATACATACTAACAATGCATTAGGGCCCCTATAGTATGACGTCATTTATGTATCAATATCTGCTAAAATTAACTTCATGGGTAGGAGAAGCCAACTTTTAAAATCGCTATTTTCTCGGAAACTAACAAGCGCAATTGAGTGAAATTATAACATACTAACAATGCATTAGGGTCCCTATAGTATGACGTCATTTATGTATCAATATCTGCTAAAATGAACTTCATGGGTAGGAGAAGCCAACTTTTAAAATCGCTATTTTCTCGGAAACTAACAAGCGCAATTAAGTGCAATTATACATACTAACAATGCATTAGGGTCCCTATAGTATGACGTCATTTATGTATCAATATCTGCTAAAATGAACTTCATGGGTTCGAGAAGCCAACTTTTAAAATCGCTATTTTCTCGGAAACTAACAAGCGCAATTGAGTGAAATTATACATACTAACAATGCATTAGGGCCCCTATAGTATGACGTCATTTATGTATCAATATCTGCTAAAATGAACTTCATGGGTAGGAGAAGCCAACTTTTAAAATCGCTATTTTCTCGGAAACTAACAAGCGCAATTGAGTGAAATTATACATACTAACAATGCATTAGGGCCCCTATAGTATGACGTCATTTATGTATCAATATCTGCTAAAATGAACTTCATGGGTAGGAGAAGCCAACTTTTAAAATCGCTATTTTCTCGGAAACTAACAAGCGCAATTGAGTGAAATTATACATACTAACAATGCATTAGGGCCCCTATAGTATGACGTCATTTATGTATCAATATCTGCTAAAATGAACTTCATGGGTAGGAGAAGCCAACTTTTAAAATCGCTATTTTCTCGGAAACTAACAAGCGCAATTGAGTGAAATTATACATACTAACAATGCATTAGGGCCCCTATAGTATGACGTCATTTATGTATCAATATCTGCTAAAATGAACTTCATGGGTAGGAGAAGCCAACTTTTAAAATCGCTATTTTCTCGGAAACTAACAAGCGCAATTGAGTGAAATTATACATACTAACAATGCATTAGGGCCCCTATAGTATGACGTCATTTATGTATCAATATCTGCTAAAATGAACTTCATGGGTAGGAGAAGCCAACTTTTAAAATCGCTATTTTCTCGGAAACTAACAAGCGCAATTAAGTGCAATTATACATACTAACAATGCATTAGGGCCCCTATAGTATGACGTCATTTATGTATCAATATCTGCTAAAATTAACTTCATGGGTAGGAGAAGCCAACTTTTAAAATCGCTATTTTCTCGGAAACTAACAAGCGCAATTGAGTGAAATTATACATACTAACAATGCATTAGGGTCCCTATAGTATGACGTCATTTATGTATCAATATCTGCTAAAATGAACTTCATGGGTAGGAGAAGCCAACTTTTAAAATCGCTATTTTCTCGGAAACTAACAAGCGCAATTAAGTGCAATTATACATACTAACAATGCATTAGGGTCCCTATAGTATGACGTCATTTATGTATCAATATCTGCTAAAATGAACTTCATGGGTTCGAGAAGCCAACTTTTAAAATCGCTATTTTCTCGGAAACTAACAAGCGCAATTGAGTGAAATTATACATACTAACAATGCATTAGGGCCCCTATAGTATGACGTCATTTATGTATCAATATCTGCTAAAATGAACTTCATGGGTAGGAGAAGCCAACTTTTAAAATCGCTATTTTCTCGGAAACTAACAAGCGCAATTGAGGGAAATTATGAACACTTACTGTACTTGAGGGCCCCTAGAATGTGATATCCTCAGTTGTACTATACTTACTTACTTACTCACTGGCACTATTGAACCCTTAGGTTCATTGTCTCGCGGACCCAAGCTCTCCATACATCCATATCCAGAGCTAATGCTTTCCAATCATTCCCTGTATAATCGACTTCCCTCAAATCATAGTTAATGTTATTCTCCCACCATGTTCTTGGTCTACCAACTGGGCGCTTTCCCTCTGGTTTTCCTACTAGAAGCTTCTATGCAAGTCTTTCATTCCCCATACGTGCCACATGTCCTGCCCATCCCATTCTACGAGACTTAACTGTTCTTATTATATCTGGCTTCCTATAAAGACCATGTAGTTCATTGTTATGTAGTCTTCTCCATTCGCCTGGCTGTTTTACTATATCTCTTCAATTACACATGTTTATTGGTTAGTGAAGTTAGTAAAATGGTGTTCTGTCTGACTCTACGAAATTTAATTTATTGAGTTTTTTTTTTATCCGAGATACGTATATGACATCATACGTGCCGGTCTCTCATTTGAATAACAGAGCGGTTTTAAGAAGGTCGCTAATAAATAACGTTATCAGATGGCCGTGTTTTAATTAACCAGCGGGATATCCGTCCCGCTGTCTCTACAAATTAATTATATTCAATTATTAAAGAAATAACCGTGTGTAAATCTGCAATATGTTATTTTACAAAACTTCATGATCCAACTGTTGTACTACAAATGTCGCGACCCTATTGTTCGTTGCACAAAGTGTACCTGCGACGTATGTTTTCATACACACGCCCCACAAGACCTGGCGTGTCGCCACATCTCGTGCAAGAAGATCTTCCTCCAGCCCGATAGGTGTTACACAACTCCTAGAAGTCTACAAGACACACGATATAAGGTCATTGTGTTTCTATCTGGAATATTATTTTGCATCAAAATTGTGCGTTTCCGGACGTGGGTTCCTTTTTTCAAAACTTTATCTACTAAGTTCCCTCTACAACCCCTAGAAGACTGTAATACTTAATGTGAATGTAACTAACTGACTCACTGGATCTATCGAACCCGTAGGTTCACGGCCGCGCGGACATAAGCTCTCGATACATCCCTATCCTGAGCTAATGTTTTTCAATCATCCCCTTATAATCTAATTCCCTCAAATAATGAATAATGTTATTGTCCCACCTATTTCTTGGTCTACCAATTGGACGTTTTCCCTCTGGTTTTCCTACCAGAAACTTCCACGCACTTCTTTCAGTCCCCGTTCGTTTCACATGTCCTGCTCAAATGCAGTCTACGTCACTTAACTGTTCTTCCTATACATATCATGTAACTCACTATTATGTATTTTTCTCCATTAATCTGTCTGTTCATTCCTATTCTTTAAGAACTTTATTTTTAAATATTCGTAATCTCCTTTCCTCCCTTAAATTAAGAGTCCATGTTTCACATCCATATAATATCCATCCATCCATAGTAATTCTATACCCGAGGACAAGTCCTTCACTGCAATCATAGCATTTTCATGCTATGCTTGCAGTTTTATTAAGGAATTGTAGGTGTGGTAGCTTCCCGTTGCTTTCCACCCCGGTGAAGAATGATGATGATGATGATGATAATAATAATGATGATGATGGTGATGATGGCCATATGATTTCGGGGACCGTTTGGGTCTTCCAAGTTTTCCTGACATTTGTCTTACAGGTGAGGAAAAATCCCGATAAAAGCCTCACTCAGAAAAACTGCCCCGACCGGGAATGAAACCCGGGTCCGCTGCGTGACAAGGTAGCACGCTACCTCGAGACCACAGCGGTGGACAAATATAACTGGTAGAATAACTGTTTTATGTTCTCAGTTTAACGTTTTTTAAGGGATTTGGAACAACACGTAATGTGAATCACTCTGTATAAAGATTATACATGATTTTGTTTTCACTGCAGACGGACACATTTAAATAACTGTAAGTGTTAACGAAATAAATATACATTCCGTACACCACAAATAACACTGGTCAACAGTGATTTTGTTACATAAAAGATTTTGGGCGATTCTTATGTATTTTCATCTGCTGATTCCAAAAATGAAGTCAGACATTTTCCATCACCCACCATTTTTTTGTAATACTCTTACTTACTCACTGGCACTATCGAACCCGTAGGTTCATGGCCGCGCGGATATAAGCTCTCCATACATCCCTATCCTGAGCTAATGCTTTCCAATCATTCCCTGTATAATCTACTTCCCTCAAATCATAGTTAATGTTGTTCTCCCACCTCATTCTTGGTCTACCAACTGGGCGTTTTCCTTCTGGCTTTCCTACAAGAAGTTTCCATGCACGTCTTTCATTCCCCATACGCGCAACATGTCCTGCCCATCGCAGTCTACGAGACTTAACTGTTCTTATTATATCTGGCTTCCTATAAAGACCATGTAGTTAATTGTTATGTAGTATTCTCCATTCACCTGTCTGTTCATCTCTCTTTGGTCCAAAAATTTTCCTAAGAACTTTATTCTCAAATTTAATTTTGAAAATAATTATTTTCCTATTTATTAGCATTTTTGGTGTATAACATGATGATTGGAAGGATTATTCCAACAGGACATCGCGGAAATTGAAAGGCGCTATCAGGGTAAATGGTGTCCAAATATGTTAGCAGACTACTGCTGGACACTGAAGAGGGATATTCCTAAAGCGAAGTACAGCCGAAAATCCAATTCACATACATTTTGGGTGAGCAAATATAATTTCAGCTAAGATATAATAAATTGTAATGTATAGACACGAAAAATGTTTTTCATGTGATTACTCGAAAACCCTGGGTGATGGAAAAGTTCCGTAAAAAGATTTGAAATCAGCACAAAAAAGTAAGTTAGAAACACACATTGTAACATAAAAAAGTTCAAATTTTGTTGGCCAGTGTAATCCAACCATGAATACAACTTGCTGAGAGGTCAGTTACCGCCTGACAATCTGCTGTTCTGCGTCAGATGTTGTAATTAATTTGACTATTTAACTCATGCCCCAAATGGGAGTCAATGACCAATCACGTTTCAATGATTTCTGTTTCACAACCAATCAGAGTCGTGTTTCACCAAATATTTATCAGTGTTATAATTACCATGTTAAAGAAAGCTCCTCCTTACAATATTGCGTTCCTTTGGCAATAAATAGTATGATCTGGTTGCAGTGATAAACAAAAGAAGCGGTAGAAGCGTACCTATCGTTTCTCATTTGTTTTCAAACATCGCCGTTTACATTAAATATATAAATATTTTAAAATAACTATAGTTAAATAATGATTTGTGAGTTAACAACTTAATTTTATTCGTTAAATAGTCCTAACAAATGCCACTCTTGATTTCCAAATTCTCTAGATAAATTCACTCCTCACTTCGTGAGTCGTGAATTTATCGATAATTTGGAAATCACTCGTGGCATTACTTATGAAAACAACTATGGGGGACAAAATCGTTACTAGTTGCGATAACTAGAAATGATATAAAATAGAGCAGTATTTATATTTATGGCTGTGTTATTGGAAATAGGTTCATGAATATTTACAAGTCCTCCAGGTGGCAGGTGTGGCAACATGACTGACACCATCGCAATTTTATGAAATTCTAGTTCATTTGTCACTCAGGGCTCTAGTCTGTTTCAAACTGTAATAAAAAGATGCAAGTTATCATAACAAAGATATCATGGACTTAAAAGGAAAATGTATTAAGTACAATAAATAATAGTTTTAAAAAACTCAAACAACACGCTTTATTAGAAAATCGAACTCAAAAATGAAAAATAATTTTAACTTCCAACACGCTTGGGATAAAATTAAAGTGGTCAATAAAAAAATCATCTCCAACGCATATAGAATAAAACTAGAGTTATCATCGAAAAGAAAATAATTTTACCATCAAAAGCGTGGGGTGCTCTATATCAATTAATATATTTGATAATAAACAGATATTGGTAAAAGTAAAGTCTCTAAGAAGAAATTGTAAAAATCATAAAAATCACCCCACGCTTTTGATGGTAAAATTATTTTCTTTTTGTTGATAACTCTAATTTTATTCTATATGTGTTGGAGATGATTTTTGTTGACCACTTTAAACTTATCCCAAGCGTATTGGAAATTAAAATTATTTTTCATTTTTTAGTTTTCTAATAAAGCGTGTTCTTTTAGTTTTTTTTTAAAACTATTATTTATTTTTTATTTTTTAGTTTTAATATTTTACAGAATAAGATAAAAATGTAAATATCTTTAAATTCGATACTATTGTAGTATGAGCTAAAAGTAATACTCTTCTATAAAAAAAACCCTCCCCAGCCGGATTTGAACCAGCGACGTATGGATTACTGAAATTATATACCACTAAGAGTTCACTGCTCTACCAACTGAGCTCTTACAACGATTGACTAAAAACTCGACAAGTCCGCAACCTATTATACCAGTTTTCATTTTTTTTATTTTCGGATGATTCTGGCCAGGATTTTAGAAACAAAATATGAAATTATTGTATTGTCACGGGTCCTCTACACGTATACAAAGTTTCAAGTCGATCCAATGTTTCTAAGTGGGTGAAAATCGCGTTGAAAGATTCCGTTACATTGATACAAAAACACGTTTTTTTATTTTCTGATGATTATGGGCAGGATTTTAGAAAATAAATATGAAATTATTGTATTGTCACGGGTCCTCTACAAGTATACAAAGTTTCAAGTCGATCCGATGATTTTAAGTGGGTGAAAATCGCGTTGAAAGATTCCGTTAGATAGATAGATAGATAGATAGATAGATAGATAGATAGATAGATAGATACATAGATAGATAGATAGATAGATAGATAGATAGATAGATAGATACAGGTGAAGCTAATATAAAGCGTGTAATATGCAAGTTATCATAACAAAGATATCATGGACTTAGAAGGAAAAAATGTATTAAGTACAAAAATATGCTGTATCGAGGTACATTTACTGTAATGGGATTAGTGTTGTAGTAACTCCCAACACTCCTCCATGGAGCATAGGGCCTTCATGAAAGATCGCCAACATATTCTATTCCTTTCCAGCTTCACAAGTCTTTCCCAATTGTTCAGCTTCCCTTCTACAATACTACGTCAGATACTTCTGGGTCTTCCGTATTATTATTATTTTTAAACATAGGCCCAATTCTGGAAACGCGTGCTATTTTCATTACGTAGTCCAAGATCGGGTTGCAAGATACTGCGTTCATCGAGTGTATGAACAAAATATATTTTTTCATAAAATTGTGAATGATTGAATACATTTTTGCCGAGTTGCCTATTAAAATTCGGCCGCCAGTATGTTTAATTAAAATGTAATTAATTTATTTATTCGAAATAATTTCATTAATTTCTTATTAAAATAAATTATAATCCAGTTCGCAGAAGTCGATGTATAGAGCATGAAAAGTTTTGGTTGCCATTGCACACTTGGCCGTAAACCTCGTCGCGGCTACAGCAGGCTGTGACACCATTCAGTAATAAAATGGTGGTAAGTACGTATTCATTGTTTTATATTGTTTCAAATAAAGTTCAGTTCATTTAAAATGCAGTGATTTGTTTCGTATATTGTATATTAACACTACCTTTTGGATATATGTTTGTGTATACATTGTACGTAGTATACATAGAGGGCAGTGGTTTTACTTCCCGCTGTGAGGGAACAATACTTCTTCTTCTTCTTCCTTCCAAGTATTAGGCCAAGGCCTGTTACGTTCCTATAGAAAATGTTCCCTCCAGGAACAATATAAAACAATAAATACGTACTTACCGCCATTTTATTACTGATTGGTGTCACAGCCTGGTGTACCCGCGAGGAGGTTTACGGCAAAGTGTGCAATGGCAACCAGCGAATTGGAATATAATTTATTTTAATAAGAAATTAATCAAATTATTTCGAATAAATAAATAAATAAATAAATAATATTAATTAAATAAAAATAAAACGTAGTTTTATTTGATTTTCATATTTATTATTATATAATTCAGTGACAGCTGTTTCGGTACACTGTACCTTCTTCAGACATGTTAACAAATTATGAATTGTGTTCCAAGTGATCTCATTCTTAACTTGATTTGAATGAATCCTTTGTTAAATTAAAAAAAAATTAAATAAATTATTGTTGTATTGTTGCTTAGATCAGTTGATATGTACTATAATAACACAATTCATAATTTGTTAACATGTCTGAAGAAGGTACAGTGTACCGAAACAGCTGTCACTGAATTATATCTTAATAAATATGAAAATCAAAACTACGTTTTATTTTTATATAATTAATAAATATGGATTTTCATCAAGTAAACACCAACTCAATTAATTAAATAAATAACATTTTAATTAAACATACTGGCGGCCGAATTTTAATAGGCAACTCGGCAAAAATGTATTCAGTAATTCACAATTTTATGAAAAAAAATATATTTTGTTGATACACTCGATGAACATAGTAATGTTGCAGCCGGATCTTGTCGTCGCAACTTCTCTCAAAATCATTGAACTGAAAATCTACAAAACTGTTATTCTCCCAGTTATTTTTATATGCATGTGAAACACGGACTCTTACTTTAAGTGAGGAGGAAAGATTACAGCTATTTGAGAATAAAGTTCTTAGGAATATTTTTGAACCAAAGAGAGATGAACAGACAGGTGAATGGAGAACACTACATAACAGTGAACTACATGATCCTTATGTCATTGGTTGCTTTCCTTCTGTTTTTTCGTACAATAAGTTTTATACCCCTCTTCGATTCCTCATTCGTGCCACATGTCCTGCCCATCGCAGTCTACGAGGCTTAACTGTTCTTATTATATCTGGTTTGCTATAAAGACCATGTAGCTCACTGTTATGTAGTCTTCTCCATTCACCTGTCTGTTCATCTCTCTTTGGTCCAAAAAATTCCCTAAGACCTTTATTCTCAAATACTCGTAATCTTTTCTCCTCCCTTAAAGTAAGAGTCCATGTTTCGCATCCATATAATAGACTACAAGTGGAAAACTAATAATTTTTTATATTTTTAGTATATTTTTTAGAGAAGTTGGGACGACAAGAGTCCCTGCAATGCATAATAACATGCATTTCCAGAATTGAGCCTATATTTAATTTCTTTGTGCATCTCATTCCTATTTGTGATTATTGTTCCTAGGTATTTGAATTCAGCCACTTCCTCAAAATTTCTGTAATGTTTCATTATCTGTCCACTTCCATTACATAATGTATTATGATTATTATTATTATTATTATTATTATTATTATTATTATTATTATTATTATTATTATTATTATTATTATTATGGTAGAGTTGAGATATTAGAATTGCAGACTGCTAGTGAGGTATCATGTAGGATGCTTATGTAAATGAAGGGGGGAAGTTGGAATTCCTTGGGGTAGTTTATTCTCTCCCGCTTAAATGCTAATTCAATTAGCGCTGATTTAATCATTCTCTGCTCCCGCGACCCATATCCAATGTTCCACTTCTTACCAGTTTCCAGCACACTTTTGCTTCTGTTTATTTTCACAAACAGTCAAATATAAATTAGCTAATTTTAACCAGCGAACGGGATTCAGAGTTCAACTGTTTACAAAATATTATTAGTACAGAGATGAACAGACAGGTGAATGGAGAAGACTGCATAACAGTGAACTACATGGTCTTTATAGGAAACCAAATATAATGAGAACAGTTAAGTCTCGTATACTGCGATGGGCAGGACATGTGGCACGAATGGGAATGAAAGACGTGCATGGAAGCTTCTTGTAGGAAAACCAGAGGGAAAACGCCCAGTTGGTAGACCAAGAATGAGATGGGAGTATAATATTAACTATGATTTGAGGGAAGTAGATTATACAGTGGTTGGTAGCGTAGTGGTTAAGACACTGAGCTACAAGCCGGAGGGTCGAGGGTTCAAGTCCCGTTGGGGTCAGGATTTTTAAACTGATCCAAACCCTCTGGCGGCATTATGGCCCTGGGGTCGACTCAGCCTCTAACGGAAATGAGTACCAGACGCTTGTTCTGGGGGTAAAGGCGGCCGCCACGCAGAGCTGACAACCCGGCTGACAAAGTGCCGATTGTCTAGAAAAAAGTGGGAACCTTAACCTCCTACTACCCCAAGGGCCTCCTGAGGCTTGTTGTGGGATCACTTTACTTTACTTTACTTTACTTTGATTGGAAAACATTGGCTCAGGATAGGGATGTATGGAGAGCTTATGTCCGCGCGGCCATGAACGTACGGGTTCGATAGTGCCAGTGAGTTAGTTAGTTAGGCTTAGGATTTGAGTTGCGCGTTTTTTCTTCGTTGGAGAAATTAGAGCTCTCTGAAAGAAGCTAACGTCTGATATATTGACTCAAATTGTGAAAGGGGTCACTTTTTATCACTTTTATTTCCCTTTTTGACTATTAGTCCTTTTTCAGTCATCTGATCTTAATCATCCTTCCCCTCCTTTTATTATCTTCTTTGGTAAATTTTAAATATTTTTATACAGCGAATATTGTAATATTTAATTTATTTTCATTTTTAGAGAGGAGAAAAAGATAGTCATATTTAAGAATAACGGTCTTAGAAAAATGTTTGGACTAAGTAGAGATTAACAGACAGGAAATAGAGAAGACTAGAGCTACATGATGGGTATGGGAAACCATATGAAATAATAACAGTTAAGTCTTGTAGACTCCGATAGCCAGGACATGTGGTATGAATGGTGAATGAAAAAGGGACCAGGAAACTGCTTGTAGGAAAACCAGAGGGGAAACTCTCACCATGATTTGAGGGATTGATTGGAAGACATTAGCTTAGGATAGGGGTGTATAAAGTCCTAGCGGTCATGAACCTACTTTGATAGTACCAATGAGAAAACTGCATGACACGACAGGCCTTGAATGCTGGCTGCTGGCCTCATATCTGAATGTAGAGATAGACCATCATCCAGCTAGTGTAGGGTTGACATTTGGTAGTTTTCTCAACCTGGAGCCTTACTTAACAGTAGCTTCCCAAATGCCTACTGGCCGAAATTATATTAGAAAATTTCTTCCCCCATGGAGACTCGAACCAGTCCTAGTCCCGTAGTTCTGTGCCAAGGCTTCCTGCCTTAACCACTCGGCTATGACGCGGGGTCACTGAGTTAATATCAGTTCCTCCAAAAACGTTCAAGGAGTTGATGTTATACAGGGTGATTCACAATAAGTATTACAGACTTCTAGGGCTTGTTTTGGGTATAGCAGATAATGTTTTGATAAGGATACCATGTCCGGAAACGTACCTTTTCGATGTAAAATAGGTTTGAAGATCGGTTCACAATGGGCTGATATAGTGTGTCTTGTGTTTCAGAATAAGTATTACAGACTTCTAGGGGTTGTACTACAAGTGTGGTTCCACGTGTTGTTCGTTGCACAAAGTGTACCTGCGACGCATGTTTTCATACACACGCCCCACAAGACCTGGTGTGCGCTCAATAATTTCTGCTGCCACCAGAATTCGTGCAAGAAGATCTTCCTCCAACTCGACAGGTGTAGTACAACCCCTAGAAGTCTGTAATGCTTATTCTGAAACACAAGACACACGATATCAGACCATTGTGTCTCGATCTTCAAACTTAAAAAATTGCACATTTCCGGACATGGATTCCTTATGAAAACTTTATCTACAAAGTTCCCTCTACGACCCCTAGAAGTCTGTAACACTTATTGTGAATCACCCTGTATAAACAATGAAAGACGTGTGTTATTATTGGCTGTAACGTGCGGTATAAACGGAGGAGAAATTAATTACAATTACAAATGATCAGGTGGCCTCGGGGAACAAGCCGTTCCCTCACGCAGTCATGTGGAATTAGTGTCATGGCTGCACCCATCATTCTTACTCTATTAATTCCAGTTGTACTGTAAACAAACTTGCGTTAGGTATTACTCCGCCGACTCCGTTCCATTGGGGGAACTGTGGTGCTACTTTTACCCGCCATATGGCTGAATTGTGTCGGTAGAAACATTGTTCTTAGGCAACATTGTATTTTAGGGGAAATAAGACTGAATACAACATAAGATGGTACCAAAATTTAGGAACTTCCTCCATTTATTAATTATTTATGACAAAAATTACATATGAGCCTAGCTATACCTTATCCGCTCTTAGAGTAAAACACCAATTGTATCCATTCGCGCCACAATTACTGTCACATTGACAAGGAGCACGTATGAAGTTTATAACCTAAGACATGTGATTGTTGAATGGGATAGATTACAGGAAAGCTGGTGAGATTTTTCACTGAACTTGTGAAATACATTTAAAATAACTGTTTTTTGACCACTAGTCAAAGGTTTGCCAGACGTGTATTTTAAAAATTTAGATGGCGACACAGAAGAATCAACGCCTTCAGCCATTTTGTTGCATCAGAATCGACTGAAGCATGATTCAAAGAATGGCTCGAATGCATCATCCATGTAGGGTCAAAGCATCTTCCACATGGCATGGCTCGAATGCATCATCCATGTAGGGTCAAAGCATCTTCCACATGGCATGGCTCGAATGCATCATCCATGTAGGGTCAAAGCATCTTCCACATGGCATGGCTCGAATGCATCATCCATGTAGGGTCAAAGCATCTTCCACATGTAACAAACTATTGTAAGTTGTAATTATTGATATGCTAGGTCTATATTTTAGAATATTTTGTATGTTTCGAATATCATTATTTTTATTCACGAATAATAACAAGTATATTCAGAGGACGTAATTTAATTTAATGAAGGGACTACTTTTTCGCGTACTTATTGCTTCTACAACGTACATCGGTATCCATAACCAATGAATAGCGAGCAGGTCACATGGTTTTGTTTTGACGAGGAACACTTTACGAGCGGACAGCCTTTAATTAGACGTTTACGTTTTTTTTCATGAAGTCAATAGATAACCTTTATTTACCGCTACAATTTCATTATGAGCAGAATTTATGCTCCATGCTGACTCACCTGTAAATTCTGCTGTTATTTTCAATAGGCTACATCCTCAATGGTTAATGTAGGATATTTTTCACTAAACTGTTTGAAAACATCGAATATAATTTGTTTCTCTCCGCTTTTCAAATGATTTCCTCTCCAATGTTTCAATAAATTCTAAAGAAAGCGGCCATTTTGAAACAAAAGAAATCCCAACGCATACATACTGCATTCCGTATGCATAAGGATTAAACAAAGCTTATTAATTATATTAAAATTGTATTTATATATTTTAAGAGTATATATATATATATATATATATATATATATATATATATATATATATATATGTGTGTGTGTGTGTGTGATAGATAATTGATGTTTTTATTATTTTTATTTCCTTTATTTAGAGTGCTAACGAACTACAACCCTCAATGGTATCTTTACCCTGTCGTGGTAGAGTGGCTTGCGTGCTTAAATGATCCTGAGAGCTATGCCGGCGATAGCATTGCTGCCGATAGGGTTACCCATGCCGGACTGGTCGAAGGTGATAAGCCAGACGAAAAAAGTACCTTGGTCGAAAGAGTGACGATCCTTCACCATAAAAATACAACCGTCAAGAAATCCGGACATGGGTTCCACTGGGGTAAAATTTTCCGGATGTAAAATAGTCCCCCATTCGGTTCTCCGGGCGGGGACTACTTCAGGGAATCCATGCCAAAGGCTCAAACACAGGGACATGTTCCTAGGAACATGGAATGTTTGAATTTTTAAAAATAGCGGGACGCTAGAGGTATTAACCCGGGAATTAGATAAATCACCCTTGGATATAGTCGCTTTACAGGGCGTTAAATAACCAACAGAAAGTAGTCAGGAAGCTTTGCATTATACGAATGGGGTGGCACGAATGGGGAATGAAAGACGTGCATGGAAGCTTCTTGTAGGAAAACCAGAGTGAAAACGCCCAGTTAGTGGACCAAGAATGAGGTGGGAGAATAAAATTAACTATGATTTGATGGAAGTAGATTATACAGGGAATGATTGGAAAACATTAACTCGGGATAGGGATGTATGGAGAGCTTCTGTCAGTGCGACCATGAACCTACGGTGTGATAGTGCTACATTTTCTTACACGCTTGAAGGTAAAACCACTATCCAACCAATGAAAATCCAGTCACACTTCTGGTTTGTTTACATTACAATTGGAACTTAGCTGTGAGGAGGTACAGTGTGACGTGAGAATATATAATGTATTAATATGTCCGCCGGCTGGACATAAACCTGTGGACCTCTGCAATAAATCATATGAGGCACTCCAAGCCGTTTAATGAAGACATAAAGTCAGTTTCAGATAAATATGTTATTATCCAAGTGAAATAATTTAGTCCCTTGAGGCTGTTCGCAGGACACAAATGACGTAATAATTGTCCCTATATCCTACAATATATACCAATTGGACCACATTCTGCAAAAAGGAATCAACTCTCAAATTTGTAGTGAATGAGTAAATGCTATCGTGAAAGACAAATCTTAAAATATGTTCTTCCAAGAGCTCCCTTTCCACTAGCTAAACCCAACTCACACCCTCGTAAGAACGTGGAGAAAAAACCGTTGAAACACCTGCTGTCTTTCCCAGTATAGAAACAAATACCGACGAAAAACTGAGGAAATGTACTTATTAGTCATTCAAAATATCTCTGCAGGCGGAAGAATTACGAAGCTCTGTTTGTTGCTACACGTGACGTCATATAAGGCAGTGTACACTGTCAGCGTCCCACGTCCCATTCCCCTCTGCAATCATAGATAGCAGTGTCACGTGTTCTATTCCTGCATAAACACGACTGCAGCGCCCTCCGTCAACAACTGCACTTACTCCTTAAAAGGGTAATAAAAGAGAAACACTGACAATCTCACAAAACATTTCAGTGACTGACACTAATGAGGGTTTTGCCGGCATGTCTCGTTTGTTCACTAATCCCTCCATTAGGAGCGGCTTGGACAGATAAATACATGATATCTTAAGACTTTCCCAAAGTATATGTTATTGTTCCTGAAGTATCGCTCCACGTCCGGCAAAAGTCTCTACACTCCACGGACCGACAGGCCTAGAAGGCACTTGGCCGGATGCTGGCCTCACATCCACATTTGTTAATCACACAAGTAGACGATCATCCAGTAAGTGTATGGGTGACATGTGGTCAGCATATCAGGTTCCCCCAGCCCTTATAGCTGGTCTTCTCAACCTGGAGCCGATACTTATTGTATACTTTATTCGTTCTATGAGTGATCCTAACATAAACAAATATCAATTGTATCCTTCTGCCATTCGCGCCCCAAATACTGTCACATTCACAGGGAGCACGTGTCAAGTATATGAGACATGTGATCGTTGAATGGAGTAGATTACAAGAAAGCTGGTGAGATTTTCCACTGAACTTGTGAAATACATTTACAATAACTGTTTTTAATCGTTAGCTAGTCAAGGGTTGCCAGCTTGTGATTTAAAAATTTAGATGGCGACACAACAACAGAAAACTCGACACCTTCAGCCATTTTGTTGCATTATAATCGACTGAAACATGACTCGAAGCATCTTCCATATGTAATAAGCTATTTTAAGTTGTAATTATTGATTACGTATATTTTCTATTTTTTAAATATTATTATTTTCATTCACGAATAATAACAAGTATTTAGAGGACATATTTTTAATTTAATGAAAGAGACTACTTTTTCTGCAAACCGTAGAAATGAACTTCCTTAGAAGAACAAAAAGTTGCTCAAGATTGGATCGGATAAAGAATTAATATATAAGAACCAGAGCTAAACATATATCCACTGAATTATAAAGAATCAAGGAATATAGAGAAAAATCGTTTAGACGTGTAGAAAGAATGAATGTAACAAGATTACCAAAAGCAGTATTTAACTACAACCCGAGAGGTTCAAGGAATGTAGGAAGGCCAGTGAAAAGATGGACAGAACAACTGTGAGGCAGAACAGGCAATATGCCTAGGCCGTGAAGTGAAGAAGAACTACTTTTTAGCGTACTTATTGCTTCTACATCGGAAGTGGTGCCCATAACCAATCAAAAGCGAGCAGGTCACATGGTTTTGTTTTTATGAGGATCACTTTAAGATAGGATAGCCCTTAGCTTCCCAAATCCATTGCGATGCTGGGTGGGCACCAGGCTGATACTGAGAAAATATATTTCCTCATGGGGACTCGAACCAGCGGAAATCCCATGGCTCTGCGCCAAGGTATCTTGCCTTAACCATTCGGCTAGGGCGCGGGACTGGACTGCCACCACCATGTTTGAAAACATAAATGATCATGGAAACCCAATAGTACGCAATATAGGACACCTTCAACAATGGCGTACTACACATAGAAACATATTCGACCAAATAAATAATCCATAGTACTTAGCATGTAGCAACCAAGGTCAGAAAGATCAGCGCAGAGTGGCGTGGCTCATTCCGGTCCTGAATCGAGCCGAGCTCATCAGCGACACGGTTTTCGATGCCCCAATCAAGCGAGATCTATTCGCCTTGGCAACAATATCCATATAAATCTCACATTACTCAAACAATACAATAAATCCCCATAAAATCGCCGTGTAGGCTAGGGTAAACCCGCTGAACGCAATATCGAACACACAGGCGAATTCGCCGACAGGGGGCAGACACAAGTCCCAGGAAAAGGCACACTGGACAGCACCAATAGCTGTCACCAAGTGATGATGATGATGATGATAAATCGGAGTGTTGAGGAATTCGCTGTTCCTCTGTAATGGAATTTAAGTAATTAATGGCACGTAAACAGCTGAGCTTGGGAACTGAGTTACTGACCACAGCTGCCCCTGACACTTGTGTGCATCCCCAAATAAGGTTGTGCAGGATCCAACTAAATAAACACTCGGTTGTTAAATCAAATTGGATTGCGGTTCACTCAAATTAAAGTACAGTCATTTGTAATTAAACTGTAGCAGGTCAAGAAATTGTTCTCTAAGGCGTGTTGTGCTCAGGCAAACACTAACTCACTGACCCTATGGCTGCGTTCACGTAAGCTCTCCATAGCTATGATTTCCAATCATTCCCTGTATAATATACTTCCCTCATTATAGTTAATTTCATTCTCCCACCTCATTCTTGGCCTACCTACTGGACGCTATCCTTCTGGCTTTCCCACAAGGAGTTCTCATTCTCTTCAATTCCCCATTCGTGCCACATGCCTGTCCATCGTTGTCTACGATACTTAACCCTTCTTATTATATCTGGTTTTAGATACATTTAATATAGATTATTGTTATGTAATCTTCTCCATTCGCCTGACTGTTCTTCTCTCTTTGGACAAAAGATATTTCTAAGAACTTTATTCTCAAATACTCGTAATCGTTTCTCTTCCTTTAAAGTAAGAATCCAAGTTTCACTTCCATAATGTAACTGGCGAATAACAGTTTAATATATTTTTCATAAGTAATGTGACGAGTGATTTCCAATTTATCTAGAGAATTTGTAAATCAAGAGTGGCATTTGTTAGGACTATTTAACGAATAAAATTAAGCTGTTTACTCACAAATCATTATTTAAATATAGTTATTTTAAAATATTTATATATATATATTTTTTTAATGTAAGCGGCGATGTTTGAAAACAAATGAGAAACGATTGGTACGCTTCATTTCCTTCCTTTGTTCATCACTGCAACCAGATCATAATATTATTTATTGCCAAAGGATCGCAATATTGTAAGAATGCACACATTTATAACCAACTTTTTTTTTTAATCCCACAACAGACCCGGAGGCCCTTGGGATAGTAGGAGGTTAGGGCTCCCACTTTTTCTAGACAATCGGCACTTTATGTCAGCCGGGTTGTCAGCCCTGCGTGACGGCCGCCTTTACCCCCAGAACAAGCGTCTGGTGCTCATTTACGTTAGAGGCTGAGTCGACCGCAGGGCCATAGTGCCGTCAGAGGGTTTGGGTCAGTTTAAAAATCCTGACCCCAACGGGACCAACGTTATAGATATTAATTAATTTGATGTCCTATGATGTAAATATGTCAATTATATTTTTCTGCAACGTCATTTCCTGGAAAATAATTCGTTTAAGACAGTGCAAACACAGTTTTCTTTTTTTTATGGTATAATCAATTGTTACGAATGTTTTTATATTATCTCTCGTATGCGCTTTCTGCTGACATTCATGCACTATATATACAATCTCGTAGCCGTATTTCATAGAGAGTCAGTCACTGCAAAATAATGCTCTGACCTATTCAGAATGCTAAAAAGGAGATGTTTTCTTTATTATGATAAACTTTAGTTGATACATTTTAGGCGAAACACGACTGTGATTGGTTGCAAATACAAAATCATAGAAATATGATTGGTCATTGACTCCCATTTGGGGCGCGAGTTAAAAAGTCAGTGTGATGTTTCTTTTAGAGAAGTCCGGAAGACAAGAGTCTCTGCAATGCATAATAGCACGCATTTCCAGAATTGAGCCTATGTTTAATTTCTTTGTGCATCTCATTCCTATTTGTGATTATTGTTCCCAGGTATTTGAATTCAGCCACTTCCTCAAAATTTCCCTCATTTGTCATTAGCTGTCCATTTCCATTATATACTGAATTTCTACGTGTGACCATATATTTAGTTTTACTGATATTTACTTCCAGTCCTAATTTCTTAGTGTTACTCAATAGTGTGTGCGTGTTGGCCTTTAGTATCTCCTCGCTATCGGCCAGTAGTACTACATCATCAGCATAAACTAACAGCTTATTAATACCATTGAGTTGTAAGCCTTCCTCATTCTCTAAAGATTTAATGGCATGCTCTAGTACAAAATTAAATAGTAGAGGAGATAGTGCATCTCCTTGCTTCAACCCATTCTGGATTTCAAAAGTGTCTGAAAACTGTTTGCCTACACGCACCCTACTCTTTGAGCCATTTAGACACATTCGTATAAGTCTAACCAACTTTTTAGGAATTCCGAACTCCAGCAGGATACTACATAACTTCTCCCTCTTAATTGAATCATATGCTTTTTTGAAGTCTACATATATAGTTGATGTACAGTACCATTATATTCCCATTTCTTCTCTAAAATCTGTCTTATACTGAAAATCTGATCTGTTGTAGACCTGTTTCTTCTAAATGCACATTGATGATCTCCTAGAATGTCATTAATTCAGCCACTTCTTATTGGTTACTAATTTGCTTAGTTACAAATTTTCAATATTCCATCAATTCTTCAAAGTTTTCCTCGTTTGTTGTTAAATGTCGATTCCCATCTTATAATACATTTCTACATGTGAGTGAGCAGGCCTAGGTATTTCATTCTATTGCTGTTTACTTCTAATTTTATAATACGCTTTCTCGGAATCCAAAGAATTTGCAAAAGCAATTTGCCATACGAAATACTGGGTTTTCTATACACTGTCCATGACCAACAAGAAATACTTATAAGTAAAAAATAATGAGTTTTTCGTCCTTCTTCTTCTTCTTCTACTACAAGGTTTAGGCTATGCAGCCTGTTCCGGCGAAGTTAAAAGTGGAGTCCATCTTCTACGTGGTCGGCCAACATATCTTGTTCCTCTGGGATTATACAGGAAGGTTCTTTTTGGTATTCTTTCGTTGTTCATTCTCATTAAGTGTTCTGTCCATTTCTTATTATTTTCGCTGATTTTATCTTCAATTTTATATATATTTAATTCTTCTCGTATAGTTTCATTCCTTATTCTAATCCGCTCTTGTGAATCCTTTCACATTACGTAAAAAGAGCAATCCGCAGTCTGTACCCTGCTTTTATCCCTTGATTTCATTATCCAATTTTCACTTCCATACAACAACAAAGGAACAGCCATTGTTTTATATAATTTAAGTTTCGTATCTTTCCTTGTTTTCCGACCTAAGGGTGAACCAAAATCAGCATAGCGTCTGTTCCAGATTGGACGGCTATAATGGGCAGGTAGAGCTCAGAGCCGAAGAGAAGGCAATCTACCTAAGGGAAAGCACCCTAAAAACAAAGCTGAAGCAAGTTGGGAGGCTGTAAGGTGGCAATCCCACCACCCAACTATATCTGCGCAGCCCTTGTAAGGCGGCCAGATGAATTTTCTATTACTAAAAAGCGAAGGAGAATGAGTTTTTTGTAATATCGTTTATTGCTAAACATATATAAACACAGAACGAATAATTAAATATAGGAACGAATGGAAAGAACATATTGATAGAATGCCAGAAGGAAGATTTCCAAAATTATTGCTAAATTATAAACCGCACGGAAGGAGAAATGTTAAGACGTCCACACAGAAGATGGTCTGAACAATTTTAACAATTCTAGCTTTCATGAAACCGGAACGAGCCAACAGGCTTAATCCCTGGATGAAGATGATGATGATGATATAAACACAACTGTTTTATGGTGACAACAATGAGAATACTTAATTTTTTTGTGACAATGAAAATACGTAAATTTTGTTGTGACAATACGTAATTTTAAGTTTTGTTGTGACAACAATGGACTCATGTTTATTCGATTTGTTGTTTGTATTGATGTCTTCCAACAAGATGGAGCTCCGCCACATTATGGAAGGAAACTATGCTCAGCATTTTTAAGCCGCAAAAAAGAAAATGGTCTGTAGTCGGGTTTGAACTCTCGAATCTGGAAACCATATGTACACATATGGAAAAATACAAATTACCATGCATATTTGTTGAGTTTAAGTATGTTTTGCAAAGAAACTTAACTGCAATAAATGTGTTAGTTCCTGTTTTATAACACTTGGTGGTGTTGGTCACTCTGTAGTAAAAACTCCTCCTCCCCACCACTTCGCTGTCCAGTCGCGTTAAATTGGTGCCTTCTTTAGAAATGACAAGCGACTGGAGCAATGAATGTAGGCAGCAGCGTGCAAACTTGGTGGCCGTGAGCTGATTGAGGGTGCTGCACCCTGGAGGCATCCTACCTAACTAAAACTACTCGCGCGATATTAGTTTTCAGAGGACGCGTGTGGCGTGTGCGTCTCTCGCTCGACACCTGTTGCCATCTTCACCCGATTCAAGCGTATAAATTCGTCCCACACCTCCTACAAGTTGGACAACAAGCTAAACAAGTGATAAATTTGAATAATGCCCTGATAAAATAAGAATATTTATCGGATTAAATATCGATTTGTCGTGATATCGTGTTCATTTCAAGTGATACAGTCATGTGACGTGACAAAAGTGATAAAGTGATTATGTGTACATATTGTTCTCCTAATGTTATTGTTTCATTTAGAGGGATTTTGAATTCTTTAAGGTAAGCATTAACTGTAAACAGGAATGTGAATACATTATATAATGGAAATGGACAGCTAATGACAAATGAGGGAAATTTTGAGGAAGTGGCTGAATTCAAATACCTAGGAACAATAATCACAAATAGGAATGAGATGCACAAAGAAATTAAACATAGGCTCAATTCTGGAAATGCGTGCTATTATGTATTACAGGGGCTCTTGATGTCCCAACTTCTTTAAAATAACGTTAAACTGAAAATATATAAAACTATTATTCTACCAGTTATATTATATGGATGCGAAACATGGACTCTTACTTTAAGGGAGGAAAGGAGATTACGAGTATTTGAGAATAAAGTACTTAGGAAAATTTTTGGACCAAAGAGAGATGAACAGTCAGGTGAATGGAGAAGACTACATAACAATGAACTACATGGTCGTTATAGGAAGCCAGATATAATAAGAACAGTTAAGTCTCGTAGACTGCGATGGGTCGAATATGTGACACAATTAAGGAATGAAAAAAGGGCTTGGAAACTTCTAGTAGGAAGAACCATAGGGATAGGACCCGGTAGGTAGACCAAAAATCTGGAGAGAGAATAACATTAATTATGATTTGAAGAAAGATAATTATGCAAGAAATTATTGGAAAACATTACCTTAGGATAGGGGTGTATGGAGAGCGGCCATCAAAATATGGCCACTGCTATTCGAGCATTTAAGATTTACCACCGCTGTGGTGTTGAGGTAGCCTTGTCACGTAGCGGGCCCAGGTTCGATCCCCGGTAGGGACAGTTTTTTGGATGAGGTCTTTATTGGGGGTTTTCGTCACTTTTAAGACAAAATGCCAGGAAACTTTAAGGCCCAAACGGTCCCGAACATGATACGGCCATCGCAATCATCATCATTCATAATCATCTTAGGTTAAGCTTAGGATTAAGGATTCTCCTGGCGCACCACTATCATCATCACCCATCGTATTATCGGGGCAACGTAACCCCGCCTTCCAGGCGCCCCAACCTCAGAAGTGGGTTAGAATTACTCCAATGCTAGGAGAGAACACCAGAAATGTCCAAAAGGACAACCTGGAGCATTAAGAAAGTTTACCGGCTATTCTATGCCAGGAGTCCACCTACACACATATTATCTTGTTAGGTGAGAAAATGGGCAATTTAGTGTACAGCAGATTAGTTTATAGTTTATTGGATAATCTGGCGCACCATGAGGAAAAGTTGGCTATTCTGTTTGTACAGTGACTAATGTTGGCCGACTCCTGGCATAGAATCCCCGTTTTAAGTATAAATTTATGACAAAACTATCTAATCAACTAACTGGTTGTGTTTTCCTCCCCCCCCCCGTTTGTACTGTTTTTCCTTTTTGTTTTACCTGTTTTGCTAACTTTTTTTATCCTCACATAGACACAAGGATAGGACACACAGACATCCAGACCCAGGGTGGAGATTTAAAATCCCCCACCCCGCCAGGAATCGAACCCGGGTCACCGGAGTGGAAGGTAGGGACTCTACCGACTACGCCACGGCGACGGACGTGTTGAATAGCCGCGGGGATGTGTACAGCACTATTCTCAGCTGTTTTCCAATCACCCCCCGCCCTATAATATACTTCCCTCAAATCATGGTTAATATTATTTTTGGTCTACCTACTGGGCGCTTTCCCTGTTGTTTACCTACAAGGAGTATCTACGCCTCTCTTTCATTCCCCATTCATGACACGTGCCCTGCCCATCGCAATGTACGAGACTTAACTGCTTTTTATAACCTCTGGTTTGCTATATTCATGATGTAGCTCACTGTTTTTGTATTCTTCTCCATTCATCTGTCTGTTAATCTCTCTTTAGTCCAACAATTTTCCTAAGAACTTCATTCTCAAGCACCGGTATCTATGAACGGTGGGGTTGTACAAGACCAGCTTTTTACTTACGCGACTTATGCCATTTTTGATGTAATTTAAAGTATTACGAAGTGTTAATGATACCATTTACCTCTGGGATTTAACCATCGTCAAAATATTGAAAAATGAAGTAATGGAAATATGATTTTACGTTGTAACCGTCAGACATGTTGAATGTTCCATAGAATAACAGATATGAAGAGGTCATTTATGTTACGTATTAAAACACATTTAAAATGCAAGGAAACTAAAAGCTAACCAAACCTAAATCATTTAGTGTAACCTAGGTGAATTCCAGAGAAAGTCCTTTTTATTATTTTACGCGGTAAATAAGTAAAAGATAAATTTGGACATAGTTTGTTGAAACCACAGATATGATTTAATAACAAAGGAAGTGCGCACAATGTGCATAGCAGTGGGTTTATCGGTGGTGTATCGCTGGTCATCGGTGGTTAAAAGGGTGAATCGGTTATTTATAGCTGGTTAGAAGTAAGAACTTTGTGGTCATGTCAGGAAATAGTTCCACTTTATTTTCATATTTACGAGAATAATAAAGAAATGTTAATTACTTCTTCGCAAGTAAATATATTTATTTATCAAGTAAACACCAACTCAATTAAATATATTTAATATAATGTTTTATTATTATTTCTTGCGATTAGATACTTTTAAAGTGGGTAATTGAAAATGGTCATCTCCCACCCGACCTCTAGGAACAAACAGGAAAATCATCTTCCTTATTGTTATGTATTTTTCTCCAAATGCTCCCTTCGGACCAAAAATTTTCCTAAGAACTTTATTCTTAAATACTTGTAATATTTTCTCCTCCCTTAAATTGTGAGTCCGTGTTTCGCATCAATATAACTGGAAGAATAACAGTTCTATATATTTTCAGAAAGAAACTATGCAGATGAGAACAACCCTCTAGAATTTTTGGAAATCGAATATAACCTTCATTTAACAGAAGACATCAAGAAATCTGAAACTCCTCCATATATTTTAAAACAAATGTCACTGGAAATAATAAATCTAAGATACCCAGCTCCTGAATGGATGCATATTTTTACAGATGGCTCCAGCCTACCAAATGATGGTGGCACTGGTGCTGGTGCAGTATGTCCACTTTTTTTCCTTTTATTGTAAACTAAACACAAATTCAACAAACTTTGATGGCGAAATTCTAGCAATTTTCTTAAGTTTACAAAATCTTTTATATCACATCCAAAAATTTACAAAAGTTGTAATTTTATGTGACTCCAAAGCAGCCATTCTTGCTATAACACGAGACACAACACCCAAAAGCATCAAACTTATCGAATGTCACAAAATGATAAAACATTTATCCCTTCTACATAAAAAAGTTGTACTTCAATGGATTCCGGCCCATTGTGGAGTGACAGGCAATGAAATAGCCGATTTTCTAGCCAAGAAGGGTAGCAAAATTGTTTCAAACCCAACTTCTGCTCCAGTTTCCTTTCACTCTATCAAAAGAATTATCTCAAATAAATATATCAATAAACTTAGAGAAGAATACACCACCAAAACATCTGGAAAGGAATGGGAAAATCTACAAGCTTATGACATTACTACATTACAAAGAAAATCCGCAGTAGCAACATTCAGACTGCTAACGGGACATGACTGCTTGAATAAACACCTACACAGAATTGGCATAACAGATTCACCTAAATGCCCTTTTTGCAATTTAAATGAAGATATGGAAAGAAACCATCTCCTCCGTTGTCCAGCTTTTGTAGAAGAGACCAGCCTTTCAGCTAAATATTGGAGTGCAAGAGAGCGAATGATTTCATTATCAAGTGCTCAACATTAGATACCAACCAACCATATTTTCAGTTTATTTCTTTTTAATAATTTGTATGGCAAGTGTCCCTTTGTATTGCATAGTAGGATGCGTTTCCAGAGTTGAGTCTTTGTTATATTTTTGTTGGAAAATACGTATGAGAGTATGGTTTGTAAACTGTCTCAAATTTTTTTGTGAATTTCTTTACAGTAATGGCGAGTATTGGAATTATTTTCACACTGTACAACGGGACGTGAAATGAAAAAAGTAGTTTTTCTTTAGTATTTTTCAATGAAATACATAATGTTGATAAATTACTGTCATCTTCCCTAGCGTAATGCCAATCTACATTTGGGATGTAAAATATATAAGCTAGTTACATTGTATTTACCAAAACCAATTTATGCCTAAATTATACCATAAAACACATTGCGCTTTCTCCTGGTTTGACGTCATTGCAGATTATACCTAAAAAAAACTTTGAGAGTTTGTCTTGCATCTGCCACAAACCACACAACTCTAACTTTTATAGTTTTCATCTTATAGCAAGTTGTAAATACTTTATGGACACGGCGTAATAGTTAATAACAATAGACGAAACCTAAAACTAGTTTTAATACTTGATCCTTTCGTACTACGTAATATCCCAACATAGTCATCAACAATCTGTTTATTTTGGCTGAAATGTAGTTAAAAAGTTGTTTGCTGAAAGGAGTTGTTAGGTAAATTAAGACGCGATTGAAAGATACCGAACGTGGAAAGGTATTATGTCGTGCACATCTGTTAGATATTTGACATTTTTGTCAAATGAGCTGGAGCGTCCATTCATCAGCTGGAATGAGTTGACAAGAAGCTCGCTACGTTAATTAGGTTGAGAATTGTGCTCAAGCCAGTCTCTCTTAAAGCTGCAGGACTATATGACGTCACAAAGTATCTTCTCTCAGTATTTCTAGAAAAAAATATCAAATAGTTGAAATACACCGCAGTTATTGTGTTGCCATGCCAACGTTTTTATAACAGTAGAATCTGATGCCCACACAAGGAAATAGGAAAGATTCCTCTTAGCTAAACGATTCCTAATTTACTTACAGATGTTGCATATATATATATATATATATATATAGGAAGAATTTTAAGAAGAGAAAAAATAAAAGACAGTTATAAGGGAGAAAATGAAGACTGAAGACACTATTTTAGATTATATTAAAACTCAGCAATTAAGATGGTACGGACATATCCAGCGAATGGCTACCAAAATGTGTTTCGGAACGGAAACCTGAGGGAAGATGAGGGAGAGGAAGACCTAAAACTTCCTGGAGTCAGGGAATATGTTTATACATGAAGGAAAAACATCTTCTACAACCAGGAGATTTGATGAACCGACAAAATTGGCTATTAGGAATCGGACGATGTCAAAGGCATTAATCAACCGATGATCTATCTATCTATCTATCTATCATTATATATATATGTGTGTGTGTGTGTGTGTGTGTGTGTGTGTGTGTGACATAAGAAAAATAAATCCTCACCGGGATTTGAACCCGGACATCTGGGTTGGTACCCCAGCGTGCTATCCATTACACAACCAGACAAATTCAATTCAAACACTTATCTTTGTTCTTTGTTATATATATATATATATATATATATATATATATTATTTCAAATGCCCCAGGATGTCTTTCGACATTCCTGGTTTGTCTCCTGGCATGGCGTACTTGTAACCCACTTCTGAAGTTGGGGCGCCTGGAAGGCGGGGTTACGTTGCCCTGATGATATGATGGGTGATGATGATGATAATGGTGCGCCAGGAGAGTCCCTAATCCTAAGCTTAATCTAAGATGAATATGAATGATGATTGCGATTGCCATATGATTTCGGGGACCTTTTGGGCCTTAAAGTTTTCCTGACATTTGTCTTACAGGTGAGGAAAAACCCCGATAAAAACCTCACCCAGAAAAACTGTCCCGACCGGGGATCGAACCCGGGCCCGGTGCGTGACAAGGCAGCACGCTACCTCGAGACCACAGCGGTGGACTCTTTGTTTTATATATATATATATATAATGTTATATTCTCATTATTACTAGATGTAGCGGGAACTCGGTCTCCACTGCCACCTAGTAGCTACTATAACAAGTAAGCAAATTAAAGATAATATTTTTACTTTATAGCAGTGACGCTTTATCGATGTTATAATTAAATTGTTTCACAGTCTTTTACATCTTCCTGCGCCCAAATAAAACTACTGTTATTCTCCTCTCTGTCATTACAATCTCCATCGTCGAATCTTTTTCCCCTCACGCTGCTCAATCCTCCCCTCACGCTGCTCAATCCACGTTATTTTTGGCAGTCGTCTTCCTCTTCTTCTACCAAGTGGCACCCATTCTAGTAATGTTCTTGGGAATCTGTCTTCTGTCATTTGTTTGTTTTTTATGAAATCCACAACTGAAGTTTGGACGTTCATATTTTGTTTAATTACGCTGTTTCTTATTTTATCTCTTCCAGAACTTCCAGCTGAACGCCTCCAAAAATACATTTCTGCAAAATTTAATTGACTTATTCTAGATTTTAATTCCTATGTTTCTGGCCTGTATGTCATGGCACTCCATATTATTGAATTCAAAATGTTTGTTTTTGTTTGACAACTTATATCCTGATCCCATAAAACACCATTTAATTTTGATGTTATAGATTTGCCCTTATTTATCCTCACATTAATTTCACCATCATGTCTTCCATTTGCACAACTTTTTGTCTCCAAATATACATATTCATCACTTGCTTTTATTTTCCCATGCCCTTTTTCTAAAACGAGATGTTTTATGTCTTATGCTGCCTTGTCACGCAGCGGGCCCGGATTCGATTCCCAGTCGAGGCAAGCTTCCTGGATGAGGGGTTTTCCCGGGTTTTTCCTCACCTGTAAGACAAATGTCAAAGAAGCTTTGACGCCCTATAGGTCCCTGAACATCATCTGGCCATCATCATCATTATTATGTTCATCATCCTTCACCGGTGTGGAAAGCAACGGGAAGCTACCGCACTTATAATTCCCTAGTAAAGCTGCGAAGGCTAGCATTAAAATGCTATAATTACAGTGAAGGACCTGCTTAGGGCAGGTTTCTTGTGATGTACTCAAAATCTTCACACATATATTGAAGAAGTATTTTAGTCGGATCTTCATTATGCCCCACGTTGTGACGACATTTTGAAGAAGTATTTTAGTCGGATCTTCATTATGCCCCACGTTGTGACGACATTTTGAAGAAGTATTTTAGTCAGATCTTCATTATGCCCCACGTTGTGACGACATTTTGAAGAAGTATTTTAGTCAGATCTTCATTATGCCCCACGTTGTGACGACATTTTGAAGAAGTATTTTAGTCGGATCTTCATTATGCCCCACGTTGTGACGACATTTTGAAGAAGTATTTTAGTCGGATCTTCATTATGCCCCACGTTGTGACGACATTTTGAAGAAGTATTTTAGTCAGATCTTCATTATGCCCCACGTTGTGACGACATTTTGAAGAAGTATTTTAGTCAGATCTTCATTATGCCCCACGTTGTGACGACATTTTGAAGAAGTATTTTAGTCGGATCTTCATTATGCCCCACGTTGTGACGACATTTTGAAGAAGTATTTTAGTAGTTCAGATCATTATGCCCCACGTTGTGACGACATTTTGAAGAAGTATTTGAGTCACGTCTTCATTATGCCCCACGTGGTGACGACATTTTGCAGAAGTATTTTAGGCGGATCTTCATTATGCCCCACGTTGTGACGACATTTTGAAGAAGTATGTTAGTAGGATCTTCATTATGCCCCACGTTGTGACGACATTTTGAAGAATTATTTTAGTCAGATCTTCAGTATGCCCCACGTGGTGACGACATTTTGAAGAAGTATTTTAGTCGGATCTTCATTATGCCCCACGTTGTGACGACATTTTGAAGAAGGATTTTAGTCAGATCTTCATTATGCCCCACGTTTGTGACGACATTTTGAAGAAGTATTTTAGTCAGATCTGCATTATGCCCCACGTCGTGACGACATTTTGACGAAGTATTTTAGTCGGATCGTCATTATGCCATATACGTTGTTGACGACATTTTCTGAAGAAGTATTTTAGTCAGATCTTCATTATGCCCCACGTTGTGACGGACATTTGTGGAAGAAGTATTTTAGTCAGATCTTCATAGTGCCCCACGTATGCTTTGTGACGACATCTTGAAGAAGTATTTGAGTCGGATCTTCATTATGCCCCACGTTGTGACGTACATTTTGAAGAAGTATTTTAGTCGGATCTTCATTATGCCCCAAGTGGCGACGATTTTTTGAAGAAGTATTTTAGTCAGATCTTCATTATGCCCCACGTTGTGTGCGACATTTTGAAGGGAAGTATTTTAGTCGGATCTTCTATATGCCCCAAGTAGTGAACGACTTTTCGAAGAAGTATTGGTAGTAAGATCTTCATTATGCCCCACGTTGTGAAGACATTTTGCAGTAGTAGATTAGTCAGATCTTCATTATGCCCCACGTTGTGACGACATTTTGAAGAAGTATTTTAGTCGGATCTTCATTATGCCCCACGTTGTGACATTTTGAAGAAGTATTTTAGTCAGATCTTCATTATGCCCCTCGTTGTGGCGACAATTTTGAAAAAGTAATTCGTTTTCCCATATTGTATGGCGATGTTTTGAAACAGCTCTCTTCATGCCCGATGTTGTAGTAACATTTTGAAGGATTGGTGTCCAAAAGACCTAGTACTGGTTCAGGTGGGTTTTAAGTTTCGGTAGAGCTGGATTCTCTTCTCAAGGTCAAAATTGGTACATAAGATCGGAAAATAATTAAAAATTTCACTTAATAAATGATTCTTGTAGATAATAGTTGTAAAGTTATTTATGAGTTAATTTACCAGCAGACCAAGTAAATATAGGTGGTATTATTCTTCACCGTCAATTAAAATTTAAATCTTTTATTTTCTTGAATCAAAGTATCACATTTTATCAGGAGAGCGTATTAGTGTTCTTGCTTTATCCTTGATGAAAGTTATATGTTGAATGAATAGTGTAATTCTGTTATAATTTTAAAAGAACATGATTACATCACATGAGTTTTATATTTAAATTACTATTGGTTAATGGTCCATTAAATACCAGGTTTAAATTTGATTTGTTAAATCAAATAGTTAATTGTTTTTGAAAACCCAATCACGAATTTAGTATTACTTTTATTAAAAACGATTAAGTTAAGCAGGTGTTCCTATTACAGTTATAACAGGAAAACTTTATATTTCAGACAAACACCTGACTTATGACACAATTTTAAAAGCTACTTATTTAGAAAGTACTGTTATATAATACAATGTCTTTAATTGTTACTGAGACATTCTTTATTCAACAATGCAACAAACAAGTAATTATTGTGAGGTTTCTCTTTAAGTAAGTTATATTGAAATATGAAAAGAATTTGACAAATATAACATTATTAAACTTAAATTTCATGATTATTATGATATTAACATCCTGCGATAACATATATATACAATTATAAAGTGTAGACAATTGTTTAAAAATTATTTTCAAAGGCATATCCTAAGAAAGAAAATTCCTTTTGGGAATCGGTAAAAAGCAAAATCTCCAAGTGATACGTAAGAAATGAACAGTTTTTTGAGTAACAGTGCAACAGGTGCAGTTAGCCCTGACACACATCCACATACTCGGGGAAGAATTCTTTACTGTTATTCTTATAAACACAATCTAAAACTAAATTTGGATGTAGTTGGTTTTTATCACAAAATAATTAGTTTTTCCGCCTTCTTTACTATACGAGTTATATATATGTTATATAACTGTGATTGATGTGTGATACAAATCTGTGTAACATAAGGGTGATGTCCTTGTTGATCACATATGGACTCTCACAGAATTTTGACCCTGATAGCTCAGTGCCTGACAGAAGCTGTGATTTCACACATGTGTACCTCGATTCCAATATTTGTTTCGCTAGCAGATTTATCTTTAATTCTTGTTTTCGGTTAAAAATATAGTCTTCTTCTTCTTCATCATCTTCCTTCCAAGTATTAGGCCAAGGCCTGTTACGATCCTATAGAAAATTTTCCCTCCAGCGTTTCATAGGACGGCCCAGTGATCTTCGTCCTCTTGGTATATAATTATAAACAGCTTTGGGGATCCGATTTGAACTCATTCTTTCAAGATGGTGTTTCCAATTTAGTTGGTACTGTTTAATATATTCCAAAATTGGCGTAGTCTTCAATTCTTTTAAGATATCGGTGTTCCTTTTCCGACCCCATCTGGTGTAACCCGCTGTTCTGCGCATGATTCTCATTTCACAAGCCGTTATTCTGCTTTCATGTTGTCTTTTTAGTGTCCATGCTTCACTACCATAGGTCAACATTGGTCTAGCCAAAGTGTTATATAAACGTAATCTGGTGTTTTTTGTACAAGGGATGGTTTGATAACTTGATTAATAATTCCCAAACTTTTATTATAACTAGTAATTTTTTCAGGGATATCCTTTTGATCCCAGATAGAGAGATAATATCCAAGATATTTAAATTGATTAGATCTCTCTAAAATTTTATTCTGGAGACGGATTTTACTTTGTATGGGGTCCTTCCCATGAAATGCCATAATTTTAGTTTTGTTAATTGATATTTCCATATTAAATTTGGCAGCTGTTTTTTTGTAAATTATAAATTGATCGTTGCAAATCATTTTCGGAAAGTGCCAGAAGAGCTAAATCGTCTGCAAAAAGAATAGCATCGAGTTTGAGGTTCCTATTCATGGGTATATATCGCAGTTTGTTTTCCTCCATCCGTTTATTAATTTATAGAAAAATAAAACATACTGTACTTACGCTTAGAAATGCATTATATAATGGAAAAAGAGGGATAATTTTGTGGAAGTGGTTGAATTTAATTACGTACGAACAATAATCACAAACAGGAATGAGTTGCACAAAAAAAATTAAACATAGGCCCAATTCTGGAAATGTATGCCCTTATCTATTAAAGGGACTCTTGACGTCCCAACTTTACTCAAAAAACGTTAAACTGAAAATATATAAAACTGTTATTCTACCAGTTATATTATACCTAATACAGGGTTTCCACTTTACAGCAGTTCGCCCTAGATTCCTGCTTTCCAGAGATTCCTATCTTCCCATTGTCCCTCTTCCATACCCCTCTTCATCATGGCATCATATATTCCTTCATACCATATTCTTCTACTTCTCCCGCTCTTCCTTCTGCCTGGTACCATCCAATCCAACACCTGTTTAGGCCACTGGTCTTCCGACATCCGTTGTACATGTCCATACCACTGTAGAGCTCTCTTTGTTATCCTATCGATAACAGTTTCTTGTGCATCCATTTCTTGTCTGATATATGTATTTCGAATGTGTTGTAGCCTGGATATTCTCATACTTCTCCGTAATCCATCCATTTCTGTTGCCAAGATTGTTTTCTGCATCCTTTCATTTATTGTCCAGCTTTCTGATCCGGTTATATTATATGGAAGTAAAACATGGACTCTTACTTTAAGAGAGGAGAAAAGATTAAGAGTATCTGACAAAATAGTTTTTTGGAAAATTTTTGAACCAAAGAGAGATGAACAGACAGGTGAATGGAGAAGACTACATAACAGTGAGCTACATGATCTTTATAGGAAACCAGATGTAATAAGAAGAGTTAAATTCGTAGACTGCGGTGGACAGGACATATGGCAAGAATGGGTAATGATAAAGGAGTAACTTTTTTATAGAAAAACCAGAGGGATAGCGTCCAGGAGAGAGGCCATAAATGAAGTGGGAGAATAATATTGACGATTGTTTGAGGGAGGCAAATTAGAAAAAAATTGGCTCAGAATAGGGATGTATGGAGAGCTTATGTACCCGGTCATGAACCTATAGGTTCCATAGTGCCAGTGAGTTATTATTATTATTAACAGCTAAATAACTTACTGGCTCTACCTATCAGGTTGATGACCACGCAGACATAAGCTCTCCATACATACCTATCTTGACCTAATAATCACCAGTATAATCTCCTTCCCTCAAATCATGGTTATTCTCCCACCTCATTCTTGACCTGCCTACTGCTGCTTTCTCACTGTTTTCCTTCAAGGAACCTCGATGTCCATCTTTCATTCCCCATACTTGGCACATATCATGCTCGCAGTTTACAGGACTTAACTGTTCTTATTATATCTGACTTCCTATAAAGATCATGTAGTTCATTGTTAAGTAGTCTTCTCCATTCACCTGTCAGTTCATCTCTCTTTGGTCCAAAAAAGTTCCCAATAACTTTATTCTCAAATAGACCTATTCTTAATCTTTCTCCTCCCTTAAAGTATGAGTCCATGTTTCACATCCAAATACTATAATTGGAAGAATAACAGTTTTATATATATTTTCAAAGGTTCAGCTGTGTGGTCTCGATGTAGTGTGCTGCCTTATCACGCAGCGGGCGTGGGTTCGATCCCCGGTCGGGACAAGCTTTCGGGGTTTTTCCTCGCCTGTAAGGCAAATATCAGGAAGCTTAGGGCCCAGCGGTCCCCGAAAATCATCCGGCCATCATCATCGTCACCCTTGTCATCATCATAGTCATCCTTCACCGGTGTGGAAAGCAACGGGAACCTACCACACCTATAATTCCCTAGTAAAGCTGCAAAGCATAGCCTGAAAATGCTATGATTGCAGTGAAAGACCTGCTCTCGGGCAGAATTACAATGGATAGATATTTTCAAAGAATAACAGTTTTATGTATTTTCAATTTAATGTTTTTTGACAGAAGTTGGGACGAGAAGAGTCCCTTTAATGCATAATAACATGCATTTCCAGAATTGAGCCTATGTATAATTTATTTGTGCATCTCGTTCCTGTTTGTTATTATTGTTGCTGGGTATTTAAATGCAGCCACTTCAAAAATTCCCTCATTTATTATCATTATAATTGAAGGAATTAGGGCAATAACATGTTAAGCAACATATTTCTCTTTCTGAGATATCCATCTATAGTAATTCTGCCCGAAGGCAGGTCCTTCGCTGCAATCATAGCATTTTCATGCTATGCTTGCAGCTTTGCTAGGCAATTGTAGGTGTGGTAGCTTCCCGTTGCTTTCTACACCGGTGAAGGATGATGATAAGGATGATGATGATGTTGGCCATATGATTTCGGGGACCGTTTGGGCCTTAAAGTTTTCCTGACATTTGTCTTACACGTGAGGAAAAACCCCGATAAAAACCTCACCCAGAAAAACTGCCCCGACCGGGGATCGAACCCGGGCCCGCTGCGTGACAAGGCAGCACGCTACCTCGAGACCACAGCGGTGGACATACAATGTGTATAAGATGTAGATTTTAAGCGAAGATTCGTATAAGAAAATGAAAAATTTGAAATATGAACATTGGATTGAATATTTGTATTTTGAAGTGAGAATAAAAATAAACGACCGGAGCGTTTGATTTAGTAGAAGCCGAGGAATCACTGTTTGTGTCGGGTGTTTCTTAGAAAGCGAAGTTGTTGCTGACGCAGAGCAGATAGTGACGTTTCCTGTTGGGAATACTGTAGTGAGGCTGACAGAGGAGTCTTTCAGAACACTGCTGCAATTGCTTTTTGATGTAGATTTCCAGGAATCTTGCTACGAATTCTCTTGTAAATTTCTCCAATGGGAAAATACACAATCTCGTATATTCAAGTCAAATTGAGTTAGGATACCCTTCATCTTCCTACGTTTGTAACAGAAACTGCAAAAGAAGATATTCATGTCAAAGCATTTCTTTAAATCCGTCACAGGAACTGTGCAAACTAAGCGAATTTATCCACAAGTCGAATTTATGTTCCTATTTTGTTAGTTTACGTAATATATATATATATATCTTAATATATAAACATTTCGTGTCACGTTGTTTGTCCGCGATGGAATCCTAAACTGCTGAACCGATTTTAATAAAATTTTGCACACTGTGTGCAGTTAGATCCAACTTGAGACTTAGGGTAGTTTATAACTAAATTTATAGTCGCATTATTTTTTTATTGCAAATTATTTGTTGATTATTTAACAAAGAGTTATAATTATCTGTGAGTTCCATACGATTCTAACAGATGACGGTGTAAGGTAATTGGTTTATTATTTAACAAAGAGAGATCCAGGTGGCTGTGCTTTTTGTTGCAACCGCGAATTTAAATTGAATTACAAATATTCATTATTTCATAATTTAAGTGTGTTCAGTGTTTATTTTGTTTTCAATATTATTAATTTCTTGTGCAAGTATTAGTTTTAAGTAATCTGGCTGAAAGACAGCAACTTAATTAAAAATTTTAACGTATACCTTAGCCACAGCAACGCGTGGCCGGGACTTCTAGTACATATATATATATATATATATATATATAGAGAGAGAGAGAGAGAGAGAGAGAGAGAGAGAGACAGAGAGAGAGATTCAGAAATATGGCTATACGTTTGATTGCATTTTGTGACGAAAATATTATTATTAAAGGAAATATGATATTATCATTGGAAAGGGAATCCTTCAAATTACAACAATAGAACAAAACAAATCACTTACAACAACACTAAGCAACTCACTTTATTGCTTCAAACTGTTCGCCGTTTACATCCAAGCATAATTGGTAACGCTTTGGGAAGTCATTCATTGCGTTATGATACATGTTTAGAGGAACAGCTCTAATTTCTTCCTCAATCACTAATTTCAGCAGGTCGACGTCTTGACGGTTTTCCGGGCATAAACCTTCTCCTTCAAATAACCCCACAACCAATAGTCACATGCTGTGAGGTCAGGGCAATTGTAATTTGCTGTTGCATATTCAACGCCATTTTGAATAATGACGCAAGTTCTGCAGTTTTATTTTACTCCATTGTTGTAATTTGAATAATTGCCTTTCGAACGGTAATTTCATATTTCCTGTAATGGTAATATTTTCATCACACAACGCGATCAAACGTACAGCCATATTTATGATTCACCCCATACAGGGTGTAAATGAATTATACCGCACAAATTTAACTTCTTACAGAGGGGTATTATACAAGTTATATGAGATACGGAACCAATGGTCTACGAGGGAAAATGGGCGAGTTATAGAGAATCAAAGTAATCGATAATTAATACAGATAAATCAACAGGAGAGCAAAGTAGGAGACAAGAATAACTTCAGATCTTGGTATTAATTCCGAGATCCTTATTGCTAATTATAATTTATCAACAACGTTTATGAAATATTGGGTTATCAAATTCCTTAAAATGTCGAACTCAACGGATGATTGCACGCCACTGCACTGGTTACAGTAGAATCGGTACCGTGAGAGCCTCAGCTCAGAGTAAAACACGCAGATCTTACATTTGCGTCGGTAGTAAAACTGCTGTAACCACTGAGCTAAAGGCGCATGCATATTGCCATATCATATTATTTCCATTTTAATTTGAAATAGTCAGTGGCGTGCCAACCATTCTACAAATTGAATCATAACTTGAACGTTTTTATTCGTAGATCATTAGTTCATTATTTCAAATTGTTTATATAAGACCCCTCTCTATATGCAGTTAAATTTGTGCGGTTTAATTCATTTACATTTCGCGCAGTAAACAATCATGCCGGCCGCTAGAGCGAGTTTTAAATTTCGGATTTCCCAAATTTTGACGTGAATGCGTCTTTAAATTTGTGTCCATAATGAGAGGCAATTTAGAAAATTCGTGATAACAAAATCGAGGGATACAGTTTGATGTTGCAGCTGCATATCCAACATTTAATTACATCACTCGATCAAACAATTTGTTACGTTGAACGTGGAATTTTGACACATCGCGCGCGGCGGATGGGAAAGCGCCGCCATTTTGAGGTACTTTCGCACCGTCAAATAATTTTCGTTTAGTAAAAATTGTAAGGGGTAGTGACGTGTGTATAACCTCTCCTACCCTCACCTTCTCGTGGTACAACATGTTGTAAGCAATTGCTTTGATAATTCTGAATTTCTGCAATTATATTTTAATTTATCGCGTATATCTGTGTTTCTTTGCTTGTCCATTTTTGTCAAACCTAAGAGTGGTCATGTCTAGCGAATGGAAGAGGATCGGCTACCAAAATGTGTTTTGGAATGGAAACCTGAGGGAAGACGAGGTAGAGGAAGATCTAAAACCTCGGCTACCAAAATATGTTTTGGAATGGAAACCTGAGGGAAGACGGTGTAGAGGAAGACCTAAAACCTCCTGGAGTCAGGGAATATGTTTATACATGAAGGAGAAACATCTACAACCAGGAGATTGGATGGACCGACAAAATTGGCTACTAGGAATCGGACGATGTCAAAGACATTAATCAACCGATCATCTATCTTTCTAAGAGTGGACGTAAAAATATCAAATTTGTTTTGATTTTAGAATTTAGTATTCATTTTTGGCGCGATTTAGAATAAATAAAATAAAATAATTTAGGACCTATCTAATATTATAAAAATCAGTGACGCAGTTATAAAGCAACAAAACCTGTACTTTATATTCTAACAAAACCAAAACATAAAATACACGTTCAACAAAACGTAAAATACACTTTGATATATATATATATATATATATATTTAACTACATTCAATGATTTATCGTGTTTTCTTTTTCAAAAGCCTACATCACTCTTTCTGTAAACATATCGTTTTCCGCAATAAATACATTATATTAAATATACTAGATATACAACATATCTGAACATACGTAGATAAAATATTGTATACAACACGTTACAAAATTAGGTTTAGTAAGTCGTGTTCTAACTTGAACATCTCTGCTTTTGCAACTAGTAGTGTAAATAACTACGCGTGCATTTGTTTTGTTTATGGATAATCTATAAAGTCTGTGTGAATCCATTTGAATTTATTTATGAACATATTTGAATGGCTGCGAAAAGGAATAAAAGTTGTTGTGCTCTTGGTTTTATCACATAACAGGCTTTCAAAATTAAACATCGAATTCTACAAGAAACACTTTCTTGTTAAACTGGTTTTTTCAGCAAAGTGTTCCCATCATTTATACAAACCTCCTCGTTTCACTGTGATCTTTACAAGCAACTCTCTGTTAAATTAAATACTTAAGATAACTTATTAAATTACTTTTATTATTGTTACTTAATGAATGTATTAAGAATCTCGTTTTAAAATGTTGTATATTGAACTAAAAGCCAACACAAACATTCTATAGACTGCGAATGTGATGAGATATTGTACTCCCAGTAATGCACTGGCACTATCGAAATCTAAGGTTCATGGCAGCCAACGTTGCCAATTGTGGCTAGATTTGGCTATTTTGAAAAAAAAAATAACTAGTTACAAATTTGTGAAAAAGCTACTAATAGCTTTTCTGGCCATTTATCATCTTTTATGTAGCTAGTTCTAGCCATTTGTTTTATAGTTTAATTATTCCATATAAATTCTGTAGATTTTGCCACAAGAGAGAGAGAGAGAGAGAGAGAGAGAGAGAGAGAGAGAGAGACCAAAATGAGTACGTTTTTTCCAAAGAAGAGCACAACGAAAGAAATGTGGGTGGACTTCCGCTGATGGCATAACGAATCAATCAGATAGATCATGTATTAGCAGAGAACAAGATCAAGTCTACAGTTTTAAATATACATAGGAGGGGGGTAAGATAGTGATTCCAATCCATCACATAGTGAGAGTAAAGTATAAACAAAGAATATCACATACAATAAAAAAAAGATGTAACTTATATAAACTTAAAGAGAAAAAAATTAAAGCAATGTTTTTAAAATTGAGAATTACAAAATCTTTAGTTGTAAGAATATATTTAGTTCTTAAACTAGATTTTATATTCATAATTTAGTCACTATATTATAATTGCAGCAATTCCAATAACGAAAAGAAAAAGTATTGCGAAAATTGTATTTCAGAGATACAGATTGGCAAGTCCATAATTTTTTTTCAAATGCCCCAGGTTTGTCTGTCTTTCGAAATTCCTGGTTTCTCTCCTGGCATGGCGTACTTGTAATCCACTTCTGAGGTTGGGGCGCCTGGAAGGCGAGGTTACATTGCCCCGATGATATTATGGGTGATGATGATGATGATAGTGGTGCGCCAGGAGAGTTCCTAATCCTAAGCTTATTCTAAGATGAATATGAATGATGATGATTGCGATGGCCATATGATTTCGGGGACCGTTTGAGTCTTAAAGTTTTTCTGACATTTGTCTTACAGGTGAGGAAAAACCCCGATAAAAACCTCACCCAGAAAAACTGCCCCGACCGGGGATCGAACCCGGGCCCGCTGCGTGACGCAAGTCCATATTCTAAGTTTTTAAAATGCACCTTCCTGCACGGATACAAATTGTATTTTAGCCATTTCTAGCTATTTTTAGGAGTCAATTTTAGCCACTTTTTCTCAATGGGTGTTGGCAACCCTGATGGCAGCACAGAAAAATGCTTTCCACACATCTTTACCCTAAGTTAATATTTCCCAATTTATATCCTGTTTAATTCATTTCCCTCAAATCATGGTTAATGTTACTCCCATACCTTATTCTTGTCCATCTACTGGGCATTTTCATAATGTTTTTATTTTCTCTCTTTACAAGACATTTGCCTCCTCTTTTGTCCCATTCCGTGCCTCATGTCCTGCACACCGTACTCTATGAGACTTAACTGTTTTTATTACATCTGGTTTCCCATAAAGTTCATGTAGCTCACTGTTATGCAGTTTTCTCCATTCACCTGTCTCTTCAGCTCTCTAGGGTCCTAAAAATAGTAAGAATTTTATTTTCAAGTACTCATAATCTCCTCTCCTCCTTTAAAGTAAGAGTCCATGTTTCACATCCATATAATATAACTGGTAGAATAATAGTTTTGCATAATTTTAGTTTAACGTTTTTGAGAGAAATTAGGACAACAAGAGAATGATAACACTGTACCGAGATTTCAAAATTAACTACACGATATCGTCAATACCTCTCTTTGCCCTATAATAAACACAGTCAAATGGACAGACGTGTGTCACAAATGGAGCATGGAAACTTGGTGTAGGAAAACCAGAGGGAAAGAGTACAGTAGTTAGGCCAATAATGAGGTGGGAGAATAACATTAACCATGATTCGAGGGAGGTGAAATATACAGGGGAGTAAAATTGTAGTCTTTCACGGCCGGTGCTTTTATTCTTGTTGAAATGGGTTTTCCGGGTCGTCCAGTTTGGTGAAACTCGACGTTTCGTCTACCACTGCAGTGGACATCTTCAGGAGTTTCTGAATGCTATTGTTAGTTTGTTAATTTTATAGTAATGTCGAGGTATCTGTTCGCGTTAAGAACGGCTACTGATAAAAAACTGGGCGGATACTTGGAAAATGTGAATCAAGTTGGCGCAGCTGTTTGAGGCGGATCACGACTGAAGAATGCAACCTATTAAATTAAAGCCTTGAACACTTTCACTCTCCACTTGATTCAGCCATTTAATGTTTTATCCTCCATCACAATTATTGCAACTTCTACACAAAAACTAGACAAGTTCCAGTTGAACTACAAACAAACTTGCATAAGGTGCTACTCTGTCTATTCGGGGGGGGGGCTCCATTTGGCTGAGTTGTGTGCGATACAAACATTGTTCTTAGGCAACTTCGTATTCTTATGGACAATTTAACTCATGCCCCAAATGGGAGTCAATGACCAATCACGTTTCAATGATTTTTGTTTTACAACTATTGACAGTTGTGTTTCACGTCGCTCTTTATCGATTTATTTTCATCAGCTCCTGCTTTTGTGATAAAGAAAGTTCCTGCTTTTTAATATTTTGCAGGTCAGAGCATTATTTTGCAGTGACTTGACTCTCCAAGAACTATGATGAATGTAGCAAATAATGAACAGAGTCCTTCGAATTACTCCTTCTTCTTCTACTTCACGGTTTAGGCTTATTTACTAGACCAAATTGCTGCTTTTTCCATCTTTTCCTTGGTCTTCCCAAGCCTCTTCTTCCTCGTGGTGAATAGTTGTATGCTGCTTTTGGTATTCTATTCTCAGTCATCCTTGCCTTCGAATTACACATTTGATAATTCTGTGTTCAATAAGGGGCTGCCGGACATTGGCATCTTTTAAAAGAAATCTAAATTTATATTTGCTCTAAACTCGACTTCATTATTATCCAGTGTAAGATATATATATTAATTGGTGTTTCCCGTATAATGTATCATATTTATATTATTATTATTATTATTATTACTATTATTATTATCGTATCATTATTGTTATTACCCTATGAAATGTTGTTTGTACATGACATTTACATTGCTACATTTATTGTATCTTTAACTGTTTATAATTAGTATAGTGTATATCTATACTTGTCGAATATTTATTTGTATTTGTGCTGGTTGAGTGGAAGAGAGGGCCTTATGGCCTTAACTCTGCCAGAATAAATAAAGTATTATTATTATTATTATTATTATTATTATTAATTGTCTTCTTCCTCTTAATCATAATTTGTAGGATTTTCATCTGTTGTGTATGTTTTCCAAGATTCAGGGTTTTATTTTTGAAAAATTGTAAATATCATTCCTTTTTCTTTTTTGTTATTTCGTTAAATTCAGGTACAAAAAGAAAAAGGAATCATATTTACAATTTCAATAATTGTGTTTTTAAATAATGATTTTACTGAGTTGTTTACTAAAAATAAATTAATAACCTATATAATATGCAGTTAAATGTGTTTCATTACTTCTCCACTTGGGTGCATTGTGATCCTGTTTGGCAATAAATGATATGATCAAGTTCCAGTGAACTTGAAACATAACCACACATTTTTTGAATTTATGTTCAAACATAGCAGTTTCCATATTTAAGTATTTTAAAATACCTGCAACTATAGTTAAATAATGATTTGTGAGTAAACAGCTTAATTTTATTCGTTAAATAGTCCTAACAAATGCCACTCTTGATTTCCAAATTCTCACTTCGTGACTCGTGAATTTATCGATGATTTGGAAATCACTTCTGGTATTACTTATGAAAATAAGACTGAATAACGTAAGATGGTGCCGATAATAGGAACTTTCTGCATTTTTGTCCAAAATACTTTTTTTTTACTTGTCGCCTTCGGCATGGGCAACCCTTTATGCAGCAATGCAACTGCGCCGGTATAGCTCTCGGGGTCATTTAAGAACGCTATCCATATAAGAATATGGAATTTATTGCCTTTTTTTTTCAGAATAAAGAAAATACATATGCATTTACATTGCGCACGGGCCTGCTTGGCCGTACGTGCATTATTTTTCCATGAATAAAAAAATAAAACTAATAATATAAACAAATACCTACAAATACACCTGTATCAAACAACAATAACAGGCTACATATAAGTAAAATCTATGTCTGCACTAAATCAAAATAATACATATCTACATTCATCCACATTCCGTACATTAATATTAAAAAAAAATGCTAGAAAACAAATTAGAAAAAAAAAGCACACACACATACACCCACACACCCCCACACATATACACACCGCACGCTCATACCCCCCTCCCCCCGTCCCTGCAGACATTAAGTGCACTATCATGATTAAAGATCGAAAACAAAGACCATATTGAGATTCTTCTTATTGTTAATACATATATCCTTAATCTACAATTTTGTTATATCTCAATTTTCTTACTGTACCCAAAAATTTGCATGTTTTTGATTCACTCTCGATCCGTCCTAAAAGATCCCAACACGCCACTCTCCCTCGATCCGACTTGAGAAATCTCTCCGGCAGCATCTGTAATCTAAGTTGTTCTGTCTCTCTACAGAATGCTATAATATGCTGCCAGTTTTCATGGTCATCGCATAGTGGGCATAGTTTAATGCCTTCCTCATTTGTTAAATTATGGGCCATCCATCCCCCCAAATGAAACCATGCAATAGCCATATAATCACAAGATAAATAGACGGTGGAGGTCCGAGAAGATAATCATCATCATCATCATAGTACATTCACGAATTTAGGCCATTTGTTGACCTGTTTCGGCCTCAAGAGAAACACCATCCAGAAGTCTTTTGAGTGGACGTCCTGGTCTTCTTCTTCCTGCAGGTTGATATCTTAACATTAGTTTGGGTATTCTGTGATCTTCCATTCGATGAACATGTTGTATCCATCTTGACTTATAATCAGAAATTTTGTTTTCTAAAGATTCCATGTGTAATTCTTCTAAGATGTCTTCATTTTTTTTGTGATCTAGTAGTGTGTATCCTGCAGTCCTCCGAAGATATCTCATTTCAGCAGATCTAAGTTTCAATTCCTTCTGGCTTTTTTCGTGTTGAGACTTGAAAGTAGTTTTGAAGTTCCTTAGGACAGGTTACTGGCCCGACGCTAAGTAGTCCAGTGGTAGGGCTGCTACCTTTTAGTCTCTGGACAGACATTAGGATACCGCATTTACTCAGTACCTGATGGAACGGTTATACCGCCGTGACTCGGTCCTCAGAGCCTCGTTTGTGAAAACAGGTTGTACCACGAGAAGGTGAGGATGAGAATTGGGTAGGAGAGGTTATACACACGTCACTACCCCTTACAACCCGAGAAGATAATAATAATAATAATAATAATAATAATAATAATAATCTTCTTCTTCTTCTCTTCCTGGTTTAGGCAAGAGTTGCCTGTTCCATCTTCACTAATAGATCTAAGACCATCTCTTCCGAGGACGTCCGACATCTCTTCTTCCTCTTGGAAAATAATGGAAGATTTTATTTGGTAATCTTCTTTCTTCCATTCTTTCTACATGTTCTTTCCACTGTATCTTGTTAAATATCTTTTCTTTTATGGAGTAGATCTGCAGTTCTTCACGGATATCCTCGTTCCTTATCTGGTCCATTCTAGTGCAGCCTTTTACTCTTCTTAAAAATTTCATCTCGGCTGCTTGGATTTTACTTTCTTGTTTGGTAGTGGTAATGCAAGATTCACTCCCATACAAAAGGACAGGGACAGCCATTGTTTTATAAAATTTTAATTTTGTTTGTTTAATAATAATAATAATTATAATAATAAATAATGTCAATAAAGTAATACTAAGAAATTGGGACTGGAAGTAAATACCATCATCATCATCGTCATCCGGTATCATGGCAGCTCCCGCCGTCTTCATGAAACCAAACGCCATTCCTCTCTGTCCATCCATTGATCTTCCTCCAATCCTCTGATATTCATAGCTGCTTGTACCCCTTGTATCCAAGTTTTCTTCGGTCTTCCTCCTTTCCTTCTTTCCCTTGGGATCCATTCCATAACAATTTTAGGCAATCTTTGTTCTGGCATTCTTTTGATATGGCCATACCACTGTAATATTTTCTTTTCTATAGTGTCTATGATATCTGGCTCCTCTTGTACACCCATAATTTCCTTTATTTCTTTATTTCGTATTCCAATAAAACTAAATATATGGTCGCACACAGAAATGCATTTATTATGTAAATGGACATGGAATGACAAATGAGGGAATTTTAAAGAAGTGGCTGAATTTAAATACCTAGGAACAATAATAATTATGAACAGGAATGAGGTGCACGAAGAATTTAAACATTGCGTAACTCTAGGAACGTATTTTATTATTCATTACAGAGACTCTTATCTCCCAACTTCTCTAAAAAAAATTAAACTAAATATATATAACACTATTTCTACCAGTTATAGTATATAGCTGCGAAACATGGACTCTTACTTTAAGGGAGGAAAGGAGATTACGAGTTTTTGAGAAAACAGCTTTTGGAGATTTTTTGGACCAAAGACAGATGTGTGGCTAGCAAATGTTTTCGATTTGAAGAAAATACTTAAATTCCACAAAAAAAGACTGTGAAATAAAAAAAGGTATTAACATTAACAATGGTTCTAATAATTTAAATAAAATATTGGTCTTGTGAACAAAAAAGAACAGTCAGGTGAATGGAGAAGACTACATAACAGTGAACTACATGGTCTTTATAGGAAGCCAGATATAAGAACAGTTAAGTCTCATAGATTGTGATCGGCAGGACATGTGGCACGAATGGGAAATGAAAGAGGGGCATAGAAGCTTCTTGTAGGAAAACCAGAGGGGAAACCCCCAGTTGGTAGACCAAGAATGAGGTGGGAGAATACCATTAACCATGATTTGAGGGAAGTAGATTATACAAGGGATGAATGGTAAACATTAGCTCAAGATAAGGATTTTTAGAGAGGTTATGTCAGAGCGGACATGAACCTACGGATTGGATAGTGCCAGTGAGTTAGTTAATACAAAACTTGCAAGGGAACTCTCAACCATTGCACGCCGAAATCTACCTTAAAATTCTTCCAGAGAAATATTGTGAAGTACATCTGACGCTTTTTTAACTCCAAGGCACTAAAATCCAGCGACAAATATCTCATTTCAATTATAGGTAAGTAATACAACTCCTGAGTTGGTAGATTGGACAACTCTCACTACCTGCCGTCCGCGCCGCGTCCTCACTCCACTCTGTTCTTAATCAAACAGGGACTCCATCTGCTTCGTACAGTGTGTTGCCATTGCTCAGGATTCTCGCTTCAATTTCTATACTTTGCAATTAAAAACGGCAAATATTTTTTGGACACAACCTTGGCACATCACAACGCTTCTGTGGAAGTAATTTCAAGGTAGGTTTGGCACATTTCCCTTGTGAGTGGTGGTTGATAACACTGGTCAACATGATTTTTGTCTCATGAGTACCAATAGTTGTACTTAATGCAGTTTTTTATCGTGTTTTCAAATATGTATTCGGAATTTCTCCATCACCCACAATTTTTGTTATTTAAATTTCTATTAATGGATTTAAATAATTATTTTTTAACAAACGTTCTTTCGTCCATTTGTCCATTGTAATATAAAACCAAATGAGCTAACTCAGGAGATTTCAGCTATGGAAAAGAGATGTCAAGACAAGTGGAATCCTAATATGCTGGCCGATTATTGTTGGACCATCAAGAGGGATGCTCCACAGACGAAATATAGCAGAAAAATCGTTATTTCTTACTTTCTAGGTGAGTCCGAATGTACGAATATTGTGTAGTTACGAATGTAGAAAATATTAAAGTGTTTTAAATTATAAATGCCTCTCTCTTGGAAACCTTGCGTGATGGAGAAAACCCGATAGCTTATCATATTTGAATTCAGGAGAAAAAATACTATCAGAATCACATATTTTTCTTTCTGTGACAAAAAAAAAGTTTATTTTTTGTTGCTCAGTGTTATCCCTTGGAATGCAGAAGACATTGATTGAGAAATGAAGTGGAGACTTTGGAAAGGAAAACCAGTTCTGTTTCACAAATGCTACGTGGAGAGCAAGTGGGTTGTTAACAAATGCAAATCATTAAAATATTGGCAAATGATCTTCTCTACATGGATCTCGTCAGTAATGAATGCAAAGTACAGAAGCTGCAAAAGACAAATTTACTTGTAATTAACTTCCAACACATATATATTATATAACGTTGTGTCATTACACTTATTTCAATGTTTCTTAAAAGCAACACCATTTTTTTTCAACTTACACAGTCATAAAAATAAGTCTTGACTACAAAACTTTGGTTTGAAAAAATAATAATTGATAACTAACTAAATCACTGGTAATATAAGTGCATCCCCACGCGGACATAAGCTCTCGATATACCCCTATCCTGAGCTAATATTTTCCAATCATCGCCTGTGTAATCTACTTCCCTGAAATGATGGTATATATTATTGTTCCCATCTCATAATTGGTCAACAAACTGGGCGTTTTTCCTCACGATTTTATTTGTTTTAAGCCCATGTTTTCCCTTTACAGAGATTTAGGCGCTCTCCCCCTAAAGGGAAGCATTTGAACCATACTAATTTAGTTACACTTGTTTTCGTATAGATGTCATTTTGAGTGGTCCGAGGTCAGCGTTCCGCCTCATACTGACATCTAGGACACCAAGGTAGTAATAGGACTGGAAAATTCGGTAAATTTTGCTTAGAGGCCTTTTCATTCAGGCTTAAGGATTTTTTACGAGCCTGAAAATCTTCAGATTCGGGACCCACGGCTTAAAGTCCCTCCCGGAGGACTTGCTCCTTGGATTTTTCCTTCCTAAAAAATCCATCGACCCCGGCCAGAGGCAAGGAGCATAACCACTAGTCCACCGCGGACGACTCGTTTTTATAAAAAGGAATTTCCGTGTCCCTCTTTCATTCCTCCTTTGCGCCACATGTCCTGCCCATCGCAGTCTACGAGACTTAACTGTTCTTATTACATCTGGTTTCCTTTAAAGATTATGTAGCTCACTGTTATGTAGTCTTCTTCATTCACCTGTCTGTTCATCTCTCTTTGGTCCAAAACTTTTCCTAAGAACTTTATTTTCAAATACTCGTAATCTCCTTTCCTCTCTTAAAGTAAGAGTCCATGTTTCGCATCCATATAATGTAACTGGGAGAATAACAGTTTTATATATTTTCAGTTTAACGTTTTTTGAAAGGAGTTGGGACATCAAGAGTCTCTGCAATGCATAATAGCACGCATTTCCAGAATTGAGCCTATGTTTAATTTCTTTGTGCATCTCATTCCTATTTGTAATTATTGTTCCTAGGTATTTGAATTCAGCCACTTCCTCAAAATTTCCCTCATTTGTCATTAACTCTCCATTTCCATTATATAATGTATTTCTATGTGTGAACATATATTTAGTTGTTCTTCACCTGTCGAGTCGGAGGAAGATCCTGCACGATTTCTGGCGGCAGCAGAAATTATTGAGCACACACCAGGTCTTGTGGTACGTGTGTATGAAAACATGCGTCGCAGTACACTTTGTGCAACGAACAACACGTGGAACCACACTTGTAGTACAACCCCTAGAAGTCTGTAATACTTATTCTGAAACACAAGACACACGATATCAGCTCATTGAGTTTCAAAGTTTCAAAGCATATTTTACATCGAGATGGTACGTTTCCGGACAGGGGTTCCTTATCAAAACTTTACACTGTATGTTCCATAAACCAGGAAAGTCAGAGCGTGACTTACACTTTGTGAGGGATTCGCTTAGTTTACGCATTTCCTGCGTGACGGACCTTTTAAAGTTATTTGTGATTGAGTTGTTAGAAGCGACCAATTAATTTAGTTGAACTGCTGGCACCATGATTGGTCTAGCTGTATTGTAAAGCATTGACTACAAGTGGAGAGTGAAAACAGCTGTTACGTTGCTATTGTTGTCTGTGTTATTACCTTTAGCAAATGTTAAAGCACACTTCTTAGTGTTAACCAGCATTTTGCATCACACAATTTCTTACAAAATATTCCAACTTTGTGTTTCCCTCTCCTGAGCTAATGTTTTCCAATCATCTCCTGTATAATCTTCTTCCCTCAATATATTGTTTATTTTATTCTACCCACCACATTTTTGGCCTACCTTCTGGGCGCTTTCCCATTGTTTTCCTACATGTAGTTTCCATGCCCCTCTTTCATTCCCCATCCCTGCCACATGTCCTCCCATCGGAGTCTACGACACTTAACCCTTAAATTGGCAAAACAGAAATTTCTTCTGTTAGTTATTTGAATGTGGCGGACCGCAGTGAAAACGGAATCTTGTGTAACTGTCATTATTAGGTACATTGTATAATTAGACACACATTTAAGTGGATTATTTTTGTTCGTTTTCTTCTGATTTATTTAAAATAATAAATCAATTGAACCAACTGATGTATCCAAAAGGATACATTACGAATTTAAGGGTTAACTGTTCTTATTATGTCTGGTTTCGTGATATGTAGTCTTCTTCATTAGCTGCTTTGTTATATCCTGTCTCTCTTTGATTCAAACATTTTCCTAGCAACTTCATTCACAAATAGGGCGCAATGGTAATATTTTATCCTCCCTTGAAGGAAGAGTCTGTGTTTCGCATCCTTATAGTATAACTGGAAGAATAATAGTTTTATATATTTTCAGTTTAATGTTTTTTTAGAGAAGTTGGGGCGACAAGAGTCCCTGTAATACATAACATACATTTCCAAAATTGAGCCTATGTTTAATTTCATTGTGCATCTCATTCCTGTTTGTAATTATTGTTCCTAGGTATTTGAATTCAACTATTTTTATTTTGTCATTAAGTAATCAATTGAGTTGGTGTTTACTTGATGAAAATCCATATTTATTAATTAAATAAAAATAAAACGCAGTTTTATTTGATTTTCATATTTATTATATAATTCAGTGACAGCTGTTTCGGTACACTGTACCTTCTTCAGACATGTTAACAAATTATGAATTGTGTTATTATAGTACATATCAACTGATCTACCACAAGAAATAAGGGGCTGCCGGACATTGGCAACTTTTAAAAGAAATCTAAATTTATATTTGCTCTAAACTCGACTTCATTATTATCCAGTGTAAGATATATATATATATATTAATTGGTGTTTCCCGTATAATGTATCATATTTATATTATTATTATTATTATTATCGTATCATTATTGTTATTATCGTATAAAATGTTGTTTGTACATGACATTTACATTGCTACATTTATTGTATCTTTAACTGTTTATAATTAGTATAGTGTATATCTATATTTGTCAAATATTTATTTGTATTTGTGCTGGTTGAGTGGAAGAGAGGGCCTTATGGCCTTAACTCTGCCAGAATAAATAAAGTATTATTATTATTATTATTATTATTATTTTTATTATTGTTATTATTATTATTATTATTATTATTATTATTATTATTATTGATCTAAGCAACAATACAACAATATTTATTTAATTTTTTTAATTTAACAAAGGGGATTCATTCAAATCAAGTTGAGAATTTAACAGTTTTTTACTACTTTTAAATGTATTTATTTCTACAGCCTCCAAAAGATCTAACTTCTTACCCTTATCACAAACATGTAAAATTTCAAAATTTGGATCGAAACAATGATTAAATTGGATTAGGTGGTTAGGATATTTTGAATTTTCTAAATTTCTGTTATATGCTCTCATGTGTTCCTTTATCCGAGAGATAAAAGGCTACCAGTTTGTCCTATATAGACATTGTCACATGTGCCACACTTCAATTTATATACACCTGATAATTTTTCTTTTTTTGTTTTGGTTTTATTGTTTTTATTATATTTTGTAGAGTTTTATTAGTTTTAAATGCCACATTAATGTTCAACTTTTTAAAGTGTTTAGATATTTTATTTGATAGTGGGCCTATGTATGACATTACGACATATTTTTTTATGTTTTCTTTGGGTAAAGGAAAAACTTTGTTAATTGCTTTTTTGTATTGAACCTTCTTAATTAAACATTCTATAATTTCAGGGTCGTAGCCATTAGCAGCTGTCACTGAATTATGTAATACATATGAAAATCAAATAAAACTACGTTTTATTTTTTGTCATTAAGTGTCCATTTCCATTATATAATGTATTTCTGTGTATGACTATATAATTAGTTTTATTGATGGTTACTTCCAGTCCCAATTTAATAGTGTTACTCAATAGAATGCGAGTGTTGTCTCTTAGTATGCTCTTGCTATCAAACATCTAGGAACCACAATTACAAACAAAAAATGTGGTGAAACATCCACAATGGAAATGCAAGCTATTCTTTCAAAAAAACTTTAAACTGAAGATAGAATATGTTGCCAGTTGTCCCGCTCATAACGGTTTAAGAGCTTAGGAACAGAGGGTCATCTGAGGGGATAAATAGGAGGGTTGGTAGAAATCCTAGTTAATTTTATGCTAAATATTCCTGAACGGTGTGTTATTAATTTGCGTGTTTTTGTTTTTTCGCAGGAGGAAATTGGGGAAGTATTTGACCAGTGGCAAAACAACCGAAAGCCAACGCCATCAATCCCCATTCCTCGTCCAAAAAAGACCGCCCCCTTGCCACCTCCTAGAAACCGCAACAGCAACAAAGAAAGACCAAAAAGAGAAGACTTTACAACTTGGTCGGATGGCTTGCTCGCTGAATTCAACAACATAATTGAACAAGAACTGAGTCAGTTGGAAAACAACCATGACGTCACGCCCGACAACTGTAACAACAATAAGAACATGAGGCTCCGAATCACCAGATCCAGGTCCTGGGAGAATGGCGCCGAGGTCTCCACCAGTCCTAGCTTACATCACCGGGCACTTGGACTGACCAGAGTATTGCGGAGGCAACGACACGTTGTCGAGCAGAGCCCTGGTGACGCTGTGTTGGTTAGTGTGGGTTCGTTGCCAGACTCTGAGCTGGTCCAGCTGACAGCATCCGACACTGACCTCGCGTCTCGTAATAAGAACGACGTTAACTTAGGGGCCCGCAGTGACTCCACGAGTGCTTTGTCGAGACTCATGCGGAAACACGTCATCAAGCACAGAAACAACAAAGTGGAGGACAGGAAGACCATTCAGCATGATGGTGCCCCTACATATATTGTGGTAAGTTTCTCTAGCATATATTTATTGATACAATACTTTTAAAATTCATGGTAAACCACATTTGAGGTTATTGATTAAAAATACAAAATTGGTATCTGTTCTATCAGCCCACCTCAACTAAAACAAACTTCTGTTTATAAATATACCTTGGATTTTAGCTTCTAATAATCTTATTTCTGGTGCCTAAAAAATACGTTTTTATCACATGCAAAATAGGTTATGAAAATATATTTTAGACAGAATGAGAATACACATTTATTAATTAAAGATATATTATTATTTTTATTAACTGATAAAGTTCAAATTTATGAAATATATTAAATGTAGTATACCGACATCAACGTCATCACTCCAGGGATTAGGCAATTGCCCGTTCCGACTTCATAATGCATCAGCCCAACGTCTTCTAGGTCTTCCAGCGTCGGTTCCTTTTATGACAATCCGGCTGATTTCCATGAAGCATCTCAGTAAGATGAATGTCTCCTGGAAGCGTTACGAGCGCTTCGCAGGACAAGGATGGTGGAAGGGCTGCTTCCTCTGAGCCTCCAAACATGCTCCTCTGGGTATCCACCCCCCCAAGAGAGGGCTGCTTCTTCCGCTCTTCAAGCCCTACAAGTTTAGCTGTGTTATTCCTTGTCGCCCTGTTGACCGTTGAAGACTTGACGAAGATGTGGCCGCCCAATATGGATACAGACGCCATTCCCTCGTTGTGAGCTATAGTTAGTTCCCCTCGCCTCTTACCCACCAGCAAGATTAACCTAAGTCAATCTTCCCCAGTAGAGTCGTCTGGTTCATCGGGTACTAAGCCCCCCCCCCCACCACGTCAAGCTGATAGCTCTTGGGGGGGGGCATTTACGTCCTATTAATAATTTAGTTGCCTGTTTGATGTGTCATTGGGTCGGTATGTTGACCGCATGCCATCCATGACATCTACGAGCAAATAAGATAACTAAAAATTAATTTAGTCTAGTAACTTCTAACAAAGCTGAGGCTATGGTTCAACAATGAGCTCCGCCATTAATAGTAATAATAATAATAATAATAATAATAATAATAATAATAATAATAATAAAACTGTCAAACATAAGTGTTTAGACGGAGGGGTGTGTTTATAATTTGTGTTTTTTGTGTTAGCAGGAGACAGTGTTGCCAGACGCACACGTGGACACTGGCACCCAGACATCCCCTCCTCTGTCCAGGAGTTCTAGCTTCACTTGGGTCTCCACATCGTCTCTCCTCTTGCAACCGACGATGAAGAAGAAGAAGAAGATGACGATGAAAACAGATCCACAACTTCGTCATCCTCGTCGTGCTCCCCAGAACGCAGTACGGACTGCATCAGTTCCCGCGACTCGCTCTCTGATTCCCCGCTCGGTTCAGTGGAACGCGATGAACCCGAGTCCGGTATCGGTACAGCCTCTCCGCCTCGCTCCAAACAACACAGTAAGTACCTCACTGCTATTCTAGTGCATATGACAGTCTGAGTTACTAAATAGTCCACCGGTGTGGTCACCGGGTTCGATTCTGGTCGGGACAAGTTTCCTGGGTAAGCTTTTTTCGGCGTTTTTCCTCACCTGTAAGACAAATGTCAGAAAACTTTAAGGCCCAAACGGTCCCCTAACATCATATGGCCATCATCATTCATATTCGCGTTAGATTAAGCTTAGGATTAGGGACTCTCCTGGCGCACCACTATCATCATCATCACCCATCATATCATCCGTGCAGCCGTAACGCCGCCTTCCAGGCACCCCAACCTTAGAAGTGAGTTACACTTACGCCAATGCCAGGAGAGAACACTAAAAATGTCGAAAATGACAATGTGGGGCATTGAGTAAAAAAAATTCCTAACTATATATACTTAATACAGGCTTTCCACTTTACATCAGTTCGCCCTAGATTCCTGCTTTCCAGAGATTCCTATCTTCCCATTGTCCTTCTTCCATATCCCTCTTTATCATGGCATCATATATTCCCTCATACCATCTTCTTCTACTTCTCCCCCTCTTCCTTCTGCCTGGTACCATCCAATCTAATACCTGTTTAGGCCACTGGTCTTCCGACATCCGTTGTACATGTCCACACCACTGTAGAGCTCTCTTTGTTATCCTATCGATAACAGTTTCTTGTGCATCCATTTCTTGTCTGATATATGTATTTCGAATATATATATATATATATATATATATATATATATATATATATATATAAAACAGGGTGGAAGCAACAAAAGTGCGCAGATTTCAATGTGAACTGCTTGTGGCAATTATAACCAAAATGTGTTATAGGCTATATTTTGTTTTCTAAAACAGAAAATGTTTTCGGACACAATTCATTGGTGAATTAATTTATAATAATAGCAACATCACAGTACATAGGAAACGTTAAAATGCAATAAATAAATAAAAACAATATAAAAATAAATACACATTTTATTATTATTTCAGAAGGGGAAATCGGCAACATTGCAGTGGCGTATTATCCATTTTATTAAAAAATACCAAAGGAAGAAATTGTTCCATTTCACATCACCTATGTGTGAAACTCAAACCAATAAATGCTTCCCTTGGTTAAGCATCTTTAGTCATGTTCTAGGTCCGGTGGTCGCATTTATCATAAGTAATGCCACGAGTGATTTCCAATTTATCGATAAATTCACGACTCACGAAGTGAGGAGTGAATTTATGTAGAGAATTTGGAAATCAAGAGTGGCATTTGTTAGGACTATTTAACGAATAAAATTAAGCTGTTTACTCACAAATCATTATTTAACTATAGCTTTTTTAAATTTTTATATATTTAATGTAAACGGCGATGTTTGAAAACAAATGAGAAACAATTGGTAAGCTTAATTTGCTTCTTTTGTTCATCACTGCAACCAGATCATATTATTTATTGCCAAAGGATCGCAATATTGTAAGAATGCACCCTAGTGGAGACATTTATAACCAACATTATAGGTATTAACAAGCGAATGATGACAAATCAAGAGCTTCTGAACATTTGAATACCACTACTACTATAAAGGTATTAATTAATTTCTGATGTCCTGTGATGTAAATATGTCAATTATATTTTTCTGCAACGTCATTTCCTGGAAAATAATTCATATAAGAAAGTGCAAACAGTGGTTTATTTGTTTTGTGGTATAATCAATTGCTACAAATGTTTTTATATTATCTCCCGCATGCACTATGAGCTGACATTCATGCACTATATATACAATCTGGTAGCCGTATTTATTATGGGATCAGTCACTGCAAAATAATGCTATGACCTATTCAGAATGTTAAAAATGAGGTGCTCTCTTTAATATGATAAACTTTAGTTGATAAATTCGAGGCGAAACCAACTGTGATTGGTTGTAAATAAAAAATTATTGAAATGTGATTGGTCATTGACTCACATTTGGGACATGAGTTAAATATAGTCTTGCTAAATAAAGTTAATTTATTTCAGCGCCAGTGTCAAGTTCGAACAAAGTGCGTCGTAAGGAGACGTGGGAGCGGCTGAGGCGCAGAGGCTCGTCTGGACGACCCGTGTACAGGGTGAACGAGGACGTGTGGGTGAGGCGAGAGAACGTGGAGACTCAGACGCGAGATGACTGCTGTTCGTTACCGCGCGCGGTCAGACCGCGGTGTTTGCCCATCAAACCGCAGCAGCCGAGCCCCAGCGAAGATCGTCAGTCGCCTTCCTCCGCCTCCCTTAAGCTCAGCACGACACCCATCACCGCAGACCTGGGCAACAAGTCTTCTTCTGCACCGCTACTTGTCAAGCAGGTGGCGTCTCCTGGCGCTGGCGGCGGCAAACCCGAGGACAACGCTAAGAAGAGGGTGAGTGGCTTATCTCTTCATTTTAAAGGAAATTTCTTCTCTAGAGGGTAAAAAGTAACTTCATCAAAAATGTTATCTCTCATTTTAATTGCTTCATATTAACATTATATAATGGAAATGGACAGCTAATGACAAATGAGGGACATTTTGAGGAAGTGACTGAATTCAAATCACTCACTCACTGGCACTATCGAACCCATAGGTTCATGGCCGCACGGACATAAGCTCTCCATACATCCCTATCCTGAGCTAATGCTTTCCAATCATTCCCTGTATAATCTACTTCCCTCAAATCATAGTTAATGTTGTTCTCCCACCTCGTTCTTGGTCTACCAACTGGGCGTTTTCCTTCTGGCTTTCCTACAAGAAGTTTCCATGCACGTCTTTCATTCCCCATACGCGCAACATGTCCTGCCCATCGCAGTCTACGGGACTTAACTGTTCTTATTATATCTGGCTTCCTATAAAGACCATGTAGTTCATTGTTATGTAGTCTTCTCCATTCACCTGTCTGTTCATCTCTCTTTGGTCCAAAAATTTTCCTAAGAACTTTATTCTCAAATACTCGTAATCTCCTTTCCTCCCTTAAAGTAAGAGTCCATGTTTCGCACCCATATAATATAACTGGTAGAATAATAGTTTTATATATTTTCAGCTTAACGTTTTTTGAAAGGAGTTGGGACATCAAGAGTCTCTGCAATGCATAATAGCATACATTTCCAGAATTGCGCCTATGTTTAATTTCTTTGTGCATCTCATTCCTATTTGTGATTATTGTTCCTAGGTATTTGAATTCAGCCAATTCCTCAAAATTTCCCTCATTTGTCATTAGCTGTCCATTTCCATTATATAATGCCTAGGAACAATAATCACAAATAGGAATGAGATGCACAAAGAAATTAAACATAGGCTCAATTCTGGAAATGCGTGCTATTATGTATTGCAGAGACTCTTGATGTCCCAACTCCTTTCAAAAAACGTTAAACTGAAAATATATAAAACTATTATTCTACCAGTTATATTATATGTATGCAAAATATTGAAATTCCACTTGTAACCAGTTAACACTTGACACTTCTCATGGAACCACAGATCACATTTTCGACATTGTATCCATCGACTTAGATATCACTGCTTATCATCATGCATTAAATTTTAGTGTGGAAGAACATCTACTCAAACACAAACAAGCATTAAATGTAACAACTGCTAACTTGAATGAAAACACTTCCTCTACAAGTTAACATGAAATAGAACCAAGGAACAAATATGAAAACACACCAACAAAGTAGACGTTCTGCCATCTACGAGACAGAAAAACAATCTGTTTTCTTGCCAGTACAACTTCTTTAGAAACGAAATAAAAAAAAATAACGAAATTATCCGTGTCACGAAATTAACGGAGTTTACCTTATATATGTGTGTATACATATATGAATATGAAAGTTTTCTTGGGTTTTCCGCGTCTTGGATTCAAGTTCGGCCTCTGGCCACTGATTCCGACGTTTCGACATGATCCCACATGTCATTATCAAGGAATGATAAGTTCCAGTCACAGGTTTAGGTCTTATATAATAAAACACATAGAGTTTTCGCTGTGGTCCGTTGAACAACATATATATATATATATATATATATATATATATATATGGCGTGAAAAGAAAACTAAATGCCTGAGTCGGGATTTGAACCCGAGTTTCTACCGTCTGTACGTTTAGCGCTCTAACCATCTGAGCTACTCAGCAATCGTAACGCAAACATTTATTTTTCCTATATAGGCCTATATATAGTATTCTCAATTTACACGAGAGGTAGCGGAATTTCGTTCCAACTGCCATCTAGTGGCCACTATAACAATTAAGCATATTTAAAGAGAATATTTTCTTTATAGCAGTAACGCTTGTTTAGATGTTATAACTATATTTTTAACATTTAGCAATGAAGTCAAATATTACATGAAAAAACATAAATGCCTGAGATATACAAGCGCACCCGGCAGATGTTCAATTCTCGTGGCCGAACGATAAAAATATAAGTACTTGTTTGTCATAAAATTCACTAATTAAGATTTAATTAAATAAGTTCTCAAGAAAACCTGTCACAGTCATCTGTTGTGGCTCAAAAAGCGTGCATAATGACGTCACATTGTTGTCGCACGGAATATCTCGATAATGCAGATGTTTACAATCTGGTAATTGAAAAAAATCCTATAACCCGATCGCAGCGCCACCTACCGATTTCAGTTGTTAATCTAAGCCATCCAGGGACCAACCCAAAAACATACAAAAAAATTCATCAAAATCGGTATAGTCATTTTAGACAGTTTTTATTTCGGATTTCAAGTAAACCTCCACTTCTAATTGTCGGATTTCGCTCATTTTTGGACAATACCTACCTCAGTTCATTTTAATGGTATATGCTGAGTTTTGTTGTGAAACATCGGAAAATGTGTCCGCAAGAGCGATTTTAGAATTTTCACTTGAGGTGAACTCCTACACCTAATGGTTTTCGAGGGTCCAATTGTGAATCTGAGCCATCGAGGGACCCAATCAGGCATACACAAGAAATTTCATCAAAAATAGGTTCAGTCGTTTAGGAGGAGTTCGGTGACACACACACACACACACACATATATATATATATATATATATATTAATGTGTTACGGTCATATAGCGCCAACCTGTATATCCTATAGGCCTATGTCTTTGATGGCTACTGGGATACTCCTCTAGCAACAGTTTTTGACCAAGCTAATTTAGTTACCATTATTTCCCTATATGTCAGTGAATGGCATGATTCGTCACATTGTATACCATATAATTTAATGAATCTTAAATTGGCAATGTATCTTATAAGATAGATTAATATAGTTTATCTACTATTTAGCCCAGAAGTAGAACCAAACAGGAATTATGCATGAATTGTTTTCACTGCAAATCGACACTTGTAATTAGTTGCTACCAGAAATTGAGTTTCTCCAATTTAACAAAAGAATGATATATTCCAGAAACCAAGACTTGCTGAGGACACAATTTTTATAATTACTTTTGAAATTATGTTTCGCCCTACGCTATTCATTTGAAACTTTAATAATGGAGAAGTTTAATTTTGTCCAGTGATTATTTTTAATCACTTCATTATTCACAGAATTTTAATGATTTCCAAAGTTAAAGTTTTAATTGATAACGTGAATGGAGTTTTGTTAAAATGTGAAAAAATCTGCTTTTTGATGTTGACACATTAATTAAGTTTAGAACCACGTGGTGTCTGTATGTCACCGGACACCCACGTGGTACGAATACAGCAATAAGCAAGTGTCTCATTTCCGAAAACAATGACTAAAAATGAGGACGTAAAATTCATACATTATATGTAATGTAATTGGACAGATAATGACAAATGAGGTAATTTGAAGAATTGGCTGAATTCAATTACCTGGGACAATAATTACAAACAGGAATGAGATGCACAAAGAAATCAAACATAGGCTCAATTCTGGAAACGCGTGCTATTATATATTACAGGGACTCTTGTCGTCCCAAATTCTCTAAAAAAAGTTACACTGTAAATACAGAGTGTCCCAAATTGATGTATATACTCTTTGAAACGTTATTTCTCTGCAATGAAATGAGACAGAAATACAATTTTTGTTGTGAATGATCCACAAGGCACTGGAAAAGGGTATCAACACGTTCATCGATCTTCACGTCTTTATAAACAACAATGGCGGCGAGATTATCATTCGATGAACGTAAGTGGATACTGAAGTGCTATTGGAAAGTGGAGAATGTTGTTGAAGTGCAACGACGTTGGATGGTTGAATCTGGGACACCACCACCAACAAGGTAACAATAACAAGAATCCGAGACAAGTTTGAAGACGATGGAACGGTGCAAGATGTGTTGAAGGTCGGTGCGGAAGAAAGAGACGTCCGGCTGATAACGAGAGTACTGTTGCATCGTCTTCAAACTTGTCTCGGAATCTTGTTATTGTTACCCTTGTTGGTGGTGGTGTCGCAAATTCAACCACCAAACCTCGTTGCACTTCAACAACATTCTCCACTTTCCAATAACACTTCAGTATCCACTTACGTTCATCGAATGATAATCTCGCCGCCATTGTTGTTTATAAAGACGTGAAGATCGATGAACGTGTTGCTATGCTTTTCCAGTGCCTTGTGGATCATACACAATAAAAATTGTATTTCTGTCTGTTATGAATACATGGTCTTTTATATAAATTTTTAATTGTTTTATAGATTATTTTAATTATTCAAGCAAAGTCTTTTGAAATAGAGTTTAGACATTGAAAGTCTGTTGAAATAGAGTTTAGACATGATATAGTTCAAAGTAAAGTTTTGCTTAGGTAACTGTAAACATCCCTACATTTCGTTTATTGGAATGTTAGTGAGTACAGTTAGGGTAACTAGAGGTCAAATTGAGTATATAACATTTGAGAAGTGAGGGTCTCGTGTCTGTCTGTCTGTGTAAACTGCTGAAGGGTAAGTCACCGACCATTTTTCTTAATATGTATTCTGTACTTTGGGAAGGGAATCAAGTACAATTAACTATTTTGATATTAAATTTTCAAAAAGGGATATAACATTTTTTAACATGTAGATTAGGGTAGATTTATAACTTCCACAACCCCCACTCTCTCAAACCCCAGAAAGTACTGTAGTTTTTAATATAGGCTTAGATTAGTTATTTAGGGCTAGAATACTTAGGGATTCTAATTATTTATACTTTAGTAATAAAATAGTTTAAAATAAGACTCCATTTGTTTATTTCAAAACATACATAACTGTACATCCTCATACTAATGCTAGGCTAGATAAACACGCTACCAGATTTTCCAAGTCCCGAAGGTCTTTTAATCCTAAGAAATCCAGCTGGGCTTATAACACTGTCTCATTTCGTTGCTGAGAAATAACATTTCAAAGAGTGTATACATCAACTTGGGACACTCTGTATATAAAACTGTTATTCTTCTATTTATATTATGTGGATGTGAAACATGGACTCTTAATTTAGGGGAAGAGAAATTATTATGAGTATTTCAAATATAGTTTTTCCGAACATTTTTGTACCAAACGGAGATGAACAGACAGGTGAATGCAGAAGACTACACAACGGTGAACTACATGCTTTTTATAGGAACTTAATTACTTACTTACTCACTGGCACTATCGAACCCTTAGGTTCATGGCCGCACGGACATAAGCTCTCCATACATCCCTATCCTGAGCTAATGCTTTCCAATCATTCCCTGTATAATCTACTTCCCTCAAATCATAGTTAATGTTGTTCTCCCACCTCATTCTTGGTCTACCAACTGGGCGTTTTCCTTCTGGCTTTCCTACAAGAAGCTTCCATACAAGTCTTTCATTCCCCATACGTGCAACATGTCCTGCCCATCGCAGTCTACGAGACTTAACTGTTCTTATTATATCTGGCTTCCTATAAAGACCATGTAGTTCACTGTTATGTAGTCTTCTCCATTCACCTGTCTGTTCATCTCTCTTTGGTCCAAAAATTTTCCTAAGAACTTTATTCTCAAATACTTGTAATCTCCTTTCCTCCCTTAAAGTAAGAGTCCATGTTTCGCACCCATATAATATAACTGGTAGAATAACAGTTTTATATATTTTCAGCTTAACGTTTTTTGAAAGGAGTTGGGACATCAAAAGTCTCTGCAATGCGATTTTTATAGGAAATCAAATATAATAACAATAGTTAAGTCTTGTCGACTGCGATGCGCAGGACATGTGACGCGAATTTAGAATGAAAGATGGGCATGGAAGCTTTTCTGGGGGAAATTTCAAAGTAGCTTTTGGTATGCAACGGTTGACAGTTCCCTTGTGAGTTATGGACTGGAATAAAAATGTTACAGATTTGGCGTATGGTAATTGAGATGAGGGAGATTGGAGGCAAGGACAAAGCCAGAATTGGTTTTGAAGACAGTTGATGGAGAAGTGCATTACAATCATCTCCTTTTGAGTGAGAGGGGCTCGCGCATGTAAATTACAACACCATGTAAGGAGCAGAGCACAAACCGGCTACGTCACGTGATAAAAACAATCAATCTGTGATATTTACTGTTCACCTAATTATCAACTCACAACTGCATCATCAACAGATGGTCGGTCGGCTTTCCCAGAATTCAATTATACAAAGATTACATATCACTGCCAATAAGAAGTGTACATATTTTCTGTGCTAACTAGCAAACTCAACTGGCTGAATTCAAATACCTAGGAACAATAATCACAAATAGGAATGAGATGCACAAAGAAATTAAACATAGGCTCAATTCTGGAAATGCGTGCTGTTATGCATTGCAGAGACTATTGTCGTCCCAACTCCTTTCAAAAAACGTTAAACTGAAAATATATAAAACTATTATTCTACCTGTTATATTATAAGGGTGCGAAACATGGACTCTTACTTTAATATATATTTATTAAACACAATGTGCACACTAATATTATATACATGGTTTTACCATTTTGCTATTAATTCGTGAATTGTTTTGGTTCTGTTGTCGCACTTCACTAAGTGATACTTTGGGCACGGTTTGCTACAGAGTTTACAGATGCAGGACTCCTCAGGTTCATGGTAATTTTGTTTATGACATATTTTCCCATGGAAGCCGTGAGCGGCGAAGCGTGTGTATAAGTGGCGAAGTCGAAAATTTGGTCCTTTCCATTCGTCTGTGTTTAAAACGCTTCTGTTTTCCGTGATTTCGTTCGGAATCTCTCTGGCTTTTCTCTGTCTCTCCTCGATTGCTGTTTTGTATGCCTGCGTTTCTGGTAGATCGAAGTGTTTACGGATATCTTCTATGAAGTAAGACTCCTTTGCTATTATGTAGGCATAGCTATGTCTTGTGAATTTTGAAATTGAAAGAGCCCGTTTTAGGAATCTCGCTTTTATGCTTTCAAGTTTTCATGAAATTTTTGGCTGTGAGATATGTCCATATTAGCTGGATTCCATAAGTGGCAACCGGCATAACTTTGATGTTGAATAATGCTATTGCCGTTGGTAGGGACAGGTTTCGTAACTTTGGAATGTCATAAATGGCTTTTGTGGCAGCTGCAGCACGCTCTTGTATATGCATCGAGAATACTGTTCCGGTGGTCTGTAGTGTTATTCCTAGGTATTTGAAGCTGCTAACGAATTCTAGAGTTGACCCGTCGCATGTGAGGTGATCTCTCTTGGTTAGTCTTCCTCCTCTCCTAAATTTCATAGCTTTGGTCTTTGAGCTATTTATTACCATTGAATTTTCTAGTGCCCATTTCCTGATCTTCTCCATGGCTGCTTGTAGGTCTTCTAGGCTCCTGGAGACTCTTACTTTAAGGGAGGAGACAAGATTACGAGTATTTGAGAATAAAGTTGTTAGGAAAATTTTTGGACCAAATAGAGATTTGCAAAGTGGTGAATGGAGAAGACTACATAACAATGAACTACATGGTCTTTATAGGAAGCCAGATATAATAAGAACAGTTAAGTCTCGTAGACTGCGATGGGCAGGACATGTGGCATGAATGGGGGAATGAAAGACGTACATGGAAGCTTCTCGTAGGAAAACCAGAGGGAAAACTCCCAGTTAGCAGACCAGGAATGAGGTGGGAGAATAACATTAATTATGATTTAAGAGAAGTAGATTATACAGGGAATGATTGAAAAACATTAGCTAAGGATAGAGATGTATGGAGAGCTTATGTCCGCGCGGTCTCTTTATCCAGGCTTAAGGTTTTTTATAAGCCTGAAAATCTTCAGACTCGGGCCCCACGGTTTAAAGTCTCTCCTGGAGGACTTGTCACTTAGATTTCTGCATCCGAAAATATGCATCGTCCCCGGCAGGGTTTGAAACCGCGACCTTCAGGACTACAGTCAAGGAATATAACCACTAGAACACTAATATCATGAGTAAAGACAGGTGAATTGAGAAGACTACATAATATTGAGCTATATGATCTTGATGGGAAACCAGACATAATAAGTACAGTTAAGTCTCGTAGACTGCGATGGGCAGGACATGTGGCACGAATGAGGATTGGAAGTGGGACATGGAAGCTTCTTGTAGGAAAACCAGAGAGAAAGCGCCCAGTTGGTAGACCAAGAATGAGGTGGGAGAATAACATTAACCAAGATTTGAGGAAAGTAAATTATACAGGGGATGATTGGAAATTATTAGCTCAGGATAAGGATATATGGAATGAACCTTCGGGTTCGATAAGTTCAATAAGGTAGTCAGTTTTTAAAATGTGTATCTATACTTTACACTGAAATATCCTGTTTTACATATCATCATCATCCAGGGATTAAGCCTGTTGGCTAGTTCCGGTTTCATGAAAGCTAGAATTGTTAAAATTGTTCAGACCATCTTCTGTGTGGGCGTCTTAACATTTCTCCTTCCGTGCGGTTTATAATTTAGCAATAATTTTGGAAATCTTCCTTCTGGCATCCTATCAATATGTCCTTTCCAGTCGTTCCTATATTTAATTATTCGGTCTGTGAGTTTGAAAATATTTAGTTCCTTTCTTATATCTTCATTTTTTGAAATTATGTAATTTTTTAGAAAAAATCCAAGCCTTGGAAAAAAATAACTCCATTTTCAATTTTTTTATTTTAACCGGATTTTTTGCATTATAAATCTCTGACTAGCCCTCTCGATTGCTTTTTTGCAGTTTTCGATATTTTTGAAATTATGTCATTTTTGAAAAAAAATCCAAGCCTTGGATAGAAATAACTCCATTTCCAAATTTTTTATTTTAACAGGATTTTTTGCATTATAAATCTCTGACTAGCCCTCTAGATTGTATTTTGCAGTTTTCGATATTTTTGAAATTATGTAATTTTTGAGAAAAAATCCAAGCCTTGGATAGAAATAACTCCATTTCCAAATTTTTTATTTTAACAGGATTTTTTGCATTATAAATCTCTGACTAGCCCTCTAGATTGTATTTTTGCAGTTTTCGATATTTTTGAAATTATGTAATTTTTGAGAAAAAATCCAAGCCTTGGATAGAAATAACTCCATTTCCAAATTTTTATTTTAACAGGATTTTTTGCATTATAAATCTCTGACTAGCCCTCTAGATTGTATTTTTGCAGTTTTCGATATTTTTGAAATTATGTAATTTTTGAGAAAAAATCCAAGCCTTGGATAGAAATAACTCCATTTCCAAATTTTTTATTTTAACAGGATTTTTTGCATTATAAATCTCTGACTAGCCCTCTAGATTGTATTTTTGCAGTTTTCGATATTTTTGAAATTATGTAATTTTTGAGAAAAAATCCAAGCCTTGGATAGAAATAACTCCATTTCCAAATTTTTTATTTTAACAGGATTTTTTGCATTATAAATCTCTGACTAGCCCTCTAGATTGTATTTTTGCAATTTTCGATATTTTTGAAATTATGTCATTTTTGAGAAAAAATCCAAGCCTTGGATAGAAATAACTCCATTTCCAAATTTTTTATTTTAACAGGATTTTTTGCATTATAAATCTCTGACTAGCTCTCTAGATTGTATTTTTGCAGTTTTCGATATTTTTGAAATTATGTAATTTTTGAGAAAAAATCCAAGCCTTGGATAGAAATAACTCCATTTCCAAATTTTTTTATTTTAACAGGATTTTTTGCATTATAAATCTCTGACTAGCCCTCTAGATTGTATTTTTGCAATTTTCGATATTTTTGAAATTATGTCATTTTTGAGAAAAAATCCAAGCCTTGGATAAAAATAACTCCATTTCCAAATTTTTATTTTAACAGGATTTTTTGCATTATAAATCTCTGACTAGCCCTCTAGATTGTATTTTTGCAGTTTTCGATATTTTTGAAATTATGTAATTTTTGAGAAAAAATCCAAGCCTTGGATAGAAATAACTCCATTTCCAAATTTTTTATTTAACAGGATTTTTTGCATTATAAATCTCTGACTAGCCCTCTAGATTGTATTTTTGCAGTTTTCGATATTTTTGAAATTATGTAATTTTTGAGAAAAAATCCAAGGTTATAGCCTTGGATAGAAATAACTCCATTTCCAATTTTTTTATTTTAACAGGATTTTTTGCATTATAAATCTCTGACTAGCCCTCTAGATTGTATTTTTGCAATTTTCGATATTTTTGAAATTATGTCATTTTTGAGAAAAAATCCAAGCCTTGGATAGAAATAACTCCATTTCCAAATTTTTTATTTTAACAGGATTTTTTGCATTATAAATCTCTGACTAGCCCTCTAGATTGTATTTTTGCAGTTTTCGATATTTTTGAAATTATGTAATTTTTGAGGAAAAAATCCAAGCCTTGGATAGAAATAACTCCATTTCCAAATTTTTTATTTTAACAGGATTTTTTGCATTATAAATCTCTGACTAGCCCTCTAGATTGTATTTTTGCAATTTTCGATATTTTTGAAATTATGTCATTTTTGAGAAAAAATCCAAGCCTTGGATAGAAATAACTCCATTTCCAAATTTTTTATTTTAACAGGATTTTTTGCATTATAAATCTCTGACTAGCCCTCTAGATTGTATTTTTGCAATTTTCGATATTTTTGAAATTATGTAATTTTTGAGAAAAATCCAAGCCTTGGATAGAAATAACTCCATTTTCCAAATTTTTTATTTTAACAGGATTTTTTGCATTATAAATCTCTGACTAGCCCTCTAGATTGTATTTTTGCAGTTTTTCGATATTTTTGAAATTATGTAATTTTTTGAGAAAAAATCCACAGCCTTGGATAGAATAACTCCATTTTCCCAAATTTTTTATTTTAACAGGATTTTTTGCATTATAAATCTCTGACTAGCCCTCTAGATTGTATTTTTGCAATTTTCGATATTTTTGAAATTATGTCATTTTTGAGAAAAAATCCAAGCCTTGGATAGAAATAACTCCATTTCCAAATTTTTTATTTTAACAGGATTTTTTGCATTATAAATCTCTGACTAGCCCTCTAGATTGTATTTTTGCAGTTTTCGATATTTTTGAAATTATGTAATTTTTGAGAAAAAATCCAAGCCTTGGATAGAAATAACTCCATTTCCAAATTTTTTATTTTAACAGGATTTTTTGCATTATAAATCTCTGACTAGCCCTCTAGATTGTATTTTTGCAGTTTTCGATATTTTTGAAAGTATGTAATTTTTGAGAAAAATCCAAGCCTTGGATAGAAATAACTCCATTTCCAAATTTTTTATTTTAACAGGATTTTTTGCATTATAAATCTCTGACTAGCCCTCTAGATTGTATTTTTGCAGTTTTCGATATTTTTGAAATTATGTAATTTTGAGAAAAAATCCAAGCCTTGGATAGAAATAACTCCATTTCCAAATTTTTTATTTTAACAGGATTTTTTGCATTATAAATCTCTGACTAGCCCTCTAGATTGTATTTTTGCAGTTTTCGATATTTTTGAAATTATGTAATTTTTGAGAAAAAATCCAAGCCTTGGATAGAAATAACTCCATTTCCAAATTTTTTATTTTAACAGGATTTTTTGCATTATAAATCTCTGACTAGCCTCTAGATTGTATTTTTGCAGTTTTCGATATTTTTGAAATTATGTAATTTTTGAGAAAAAATCCAAGCCTTGGATAGAAATAACTCCATTTCCAAAATTTTTATTTTAACAGGATTTTTTGCATTATAAATCTCTGACTAGCCCTCTAGATTGTATTTTTGCAGTTTTCGATATTTTTGAAATTATTTAACATTTGAGAAAAAATCCAAGCCTTGGATAGAAATAACTCCATTTCCAATTTTTTTATTTTAACAGGATTTTTTGCATTATAAATCTCTGACTAGCCCTCTAGATTGTATTTTTGCAGTTTTCGATATTTTTGAAATTATGTAATTTTTGAGAAAAAATCCAAGCCTTGGATAGAAATAACTCCATTTCCAAATTTTTTATTTTAACAGGATTTTTTGCATTATAAATCTCTGACTAGCCCTCTAGATTGTATTTTTGCAGTTTTCGATATTTTTGAAATTATGTAATTTTTGAGAAAAAATCCAAGCCTTGGATAGAAATAACTCCATTTCCAAATTTTTTATTTTTAACCGGATTTTTTGGCATTATAAATCTCTGACTAGCCCTCTAGATTGTATTTTTGCAGTTTCGATATTTTTGAAATTATGTAATTTTTGAGAAAAAATCCAAGCCTTGGATAGAATAAATCACTCCATTTCCAAATTTTTGATTTTTTTACAGGATTTTTGCATTATAAATCTCTACACTAGCCCTCTAGATTTTTATTTTTGCAGTTTTCGATATTTTTGAAATTATGTAATTTTTGAGAAAAAATCCAAGCCTTGGATAGAAATAACTCCATTTTCAAATTTTTTATTTTAACAAGGATTTTTTGCATTATAAATCTCTGACTAGCCCTCTAGATTGTATTTTTGCAGTTTTTCGATATTTTTGAAATTATGTAATTTTTTGAAAAAAAATCGAAGCCTTGGATAGAAATAACTCCATTTCCAATTTTTTATTTTAACCGGATTTTTTGCATTATAAATCTCTGACTAGCCCTCTAGATTGTATTTTTGCAGTTTTCGATATTTTTGAAATTATGTAATTTTTGAGAAAAAAACCCAAGGTATTAGCCTTGGAAAAAAATAACTCGATTTTCAAATTTTTATTTTAACAGGATTTTTTGCATTATAAATCTCTGACTAGCCCTCTAGATTGTATTTTTGCAGTTTTCGATATTTTTGAATTATGTAATTTTTGAGAAAAAATCCAAGCCTTGGATAAAAAATAACTCCATTTCCAAATTTTTTATTTTAACAGGATTTTTTGCATTATAAATCTCTGACTAGCCCTCTAGATTGTATTTTTGCAGTTTTCGATATTTTTGAAATTATGTAATTTTTGAGAAAAAATCCAAGCCTTGGATAGAAATAACTCCATTTCCCAAATTTTTTTATTTAACAGGATTTTTGTTTGCATTCAAATCTCTGACTAGCCCTCTAGATTGTATTTTTGCAGTTTCGATATTTTTGAAATTATGTAATTTTTGAGAAAAAATCCAAGCCTTGGATAGAAATAACTCCATTTCCAAGTTTTTTATTTTAACAGGTTTTTTTGCATTATAAATCTCTGACTAGCCCTCTAGATTGTATTTTTGCAGTTTTCGATATTTTTGAAATTATGTAATTTTTGAAAAAAAATCCAAGCCTTGGATAGAAATAAACTCCATTTCCAATTTTTATTTTATACAGGATTGTTTGCTATATAAATCTCTGACTAGCCTCTAGATTGTATTTTTGCAATTTTCGATATTTTTGAATTAGGTAATTTTTGAGAAAAAATCCAACGTTATAGCCTTGGATAAAACTAAACTTGGATAAAAATAACTCCAATTCCAAATTTTTATTTAACA